>CADCWW010000028.1:0-173729 GCA_902806505.1 Hypoxylon lienhwacheense
TATTTTAGAAATATTATCGTAATCTTTATAATAATTAAATTATTACCACGTTAAAATTATCATTATTATTGTTATTTTTAATAAAAAATATTTATTTTTATCCGAAATAAAAAAAATTATAAATATATTATTAACCGGTATAATAAATAAAATAATACCAATTACCAATAAATCAAATAATTATATCAAAATTTATTAAAGTTAAACCTTAAATATAATAAAAAACTCGGATAATAAAAATAAATACAAAATAAATAAATTAACATTCCATTTTAAAAAATTCGATATAATAAAAAAGAAAATAGAAATATTTATTATAAATAAAATATCGAAAAATATATTATAAGATATTAAAATATAACCAAAAAAAAAACAACTTAAATTATTAAATTTAAATAAAATATCGGAAAAAAAAAATAATAAACCTTTAAAAATATTTCCCGAAAATATATACCCCGGCTTAATAAAACTAAAAAATATCTTTAACATATAAATAAAAAACGGTATATATATATAAAATATTAATAAAGATTTTATATAAAAAGTAAAAAAGTTTTTTAAAAAATATAATATATAATTAAGTTATAAAATTATAAATATATCCGAAAAAAAGAAAATAAAAGTTAATTTAATTAATAATTAATAATAAAGAAAATTTAAAACTTAATTATATAAATTAAAATAATAAAATAAAAAATTTCTTAATAAAACTTTTAATAAAATATATAATATAAAAAAAATGAATTAAATAAAAGAATTAATTTTGTTCGGAAATTTAATATTTATAATATAAAGAATAATAAACGGTATAAAGAAAGGAAAAATAATAATAAATTTAAAAACATTAAATAATATTATAATTTTTAACATTTACCCATTACTTATATAAAAAAACATTATCGCCAATATAAAAGAAAAATAAAAAATAACAATTATTAACGGAAAATTTTTTTTCCATTAATTACCATTATATAAACCATATAAAAATAAAATAATTATAATTTTATTTAAAAAATTAAAAATATCAAATATTATATTAATAAATTTTAAAAATAATCCATTATATATTTAATAATTTATAAATTAAAAATTTATTAACCATAAACATTATTATTAAACATATATAAATAATATAATGATTTTTAATAATATAAAAAAGGATTATTTAATGTATTTAAATATGATTATATAATTATTCGAGACAATAAAAATCATATTTTTATTAAAAAGTTTTTTTTTAAAATATAATACTATATAATTATTAAAATTATTAGTTAATAGTTTTAAAATCTCTATTACGGCAAATTAAATAACTGTAATATAAAAATTAGAAATTTTAAAAACGTTAATAAATTTAGAAATTTATATTAATATAATAACTTAATTATAAAGATATATATTATGATATTAATAAAAAATATTCTTTTTATAAAAACGAAAAACGGATATATTTATTAATAATTATAAAAAAAAAAATTTACTAATAAAAAATAAAATAATAAGGAAAAAATAGATATTAAAGAAATAGTTCGAATTTATATTAAAAAAAATAAAAATTTTTAAATTAGTTTAATATAATTTATATATAAAAATATACTTATTATATTAAAACTTTAATAAAATAATATTTATTAAATTAAATATATTAAAAAAACAAAAATATAAAATAATAATATTTTATATAAATAAGGAATAAAATAAAGTTAATATTTTAATTAATAAGATTTAACCCATTTAATTTTTAAATAAAATATTTATTAAAATAAAATTTAAATATTAAACCATTAAATTCGAAATCTCTTATTTAATATAAATATATAAGAATTTATATTTATAAATATAATTTAATAAATATTAATACATATATATATAATTATATTAAAAGGAAATAAAATAAAATAAATAAAATAATAAAAAATAAATGTTATAAAACCATTATATTGAAATGTTTTATGAGGAGATAAAATCTCTTATTATTAATATAATCGAAAAATTATATTTTATGTTAAAGATATATAAATATAAAAATATAATAATACTTTTTTAATAATATAATTATTATTTAACAATGTAACCACCATTTATTTTATTTTTCTTTTATAATAAAAGCATTGCAAATATTATCTTTAATTTTATTTTTATTTCACCTATCTTTCCAATTTAACAATAATTTCATTATTTATAACCAAGGTTTTTATCACTTCGTTCGGTAATATCTTAGTTATAACATTAACCAGGTTATAATAACCTTAAATCCATCTAATATTATTTATTTCTTTATTTTCATAAGATTGTTTTAATGTTATTAAATTAATTATTAATTTTTTTTTATTAATATTATTTATTTATATTAAGTATTAATATAATAAGTATAAGTTTATATAAAAGATAAAAAAGGTTTTAAGAAAAAATAAACGTTTTAAAATATTATTAATAATAATATAAATGATATAATCTGTGTTAAAACTTTATACCATTCCATAAATTTTATTTGTTAAAATATTATAAGTTATTTGTTTATATTTTATAAATAATTAATATATAATATTTTTTTTAATAAAAATTTCGTTATTTTAAATAATTAATTTTTTATTACCTACTATAACAATATATTTTATTTATAAATTTATATTTTTATTATTAATAAATAATTTATTTATAAAGATGTATAAATAAAAGTTTTAAAAGTTAAGTTAAATATAATAAAATCTTTAATCTTTATTATCCATTTACCATTTAATTTTTATATTTAATATTTTAACTTCCTTTAATCCGGGTTTTATATATTATATTACAATTAAGTAGTTAAATATAGTTTTAGGTTAATATATTAAAAAAATATAAGTTTTTTAAGCTTTTTATTTAATATATTTCCTGGTTATATTTAATGTTTTTAAGTTTAATAATTTTAGTTTTTCGGTTTAATCCTTTTATATAATAGAGATATTAAATCCTTCTTTAATAATTACGAGCCGTAATCTATTAAAATCTTTAATTATTTTAATTTTTAAAATTTTTTAAGGTTTAACTTTAATTTTTACCTAAGTAAATATTTTTTTTTTTTTTATGAAGAAGTTTTTAATACTAATATTAAGCATATTATCTGTTTAAAATCTAATAATACGAAACGGTTAACCAATCTTTGTAATAAGTAAATATAAATTAAACATTAAAAAGGTTATATGTAATTTTTTTTAATAATGTTTCAAATACATTTCGAATTAATATATACTTAATTTTGTTAATCTATATAACGATTTAACAATATATAATAACATTCCCTCAAGATATTTTATTTTTAACTTTTTTAATAATTATATAAATATAACTTATTATATTGGTATTTTTAATTAAATATATATTATAATAATATTTTAAATTATAATTTTTATACCTTTTCTTTATAATATAAATATTAAAATTATGATTAATTATTAATTAACTTTTTAAATTATAAAGATATAAATTATAATAAATTTTTTATTAAAATTACCATAATTTTATATAATTAAACAAAAATTTTTATATAATATTTTCGTATTTTTAATCTTAATTTCACAAACTATTTTTAATTTAAAAATTATAATTTTACCATATAACTTAACATCATATATAATTGGCTTTAAAACATTATCGATAAATAAAATATTAAATTTTTTTATATTTAATATTTTATAAAAATTTCTCGGGATTATTATTTTACTTTTTATTTATAATTTTAATGTAAATATAAAATTATTCTTTTTTTTTATATTAATGTAAATAAAGTTTAAATTCTCTTTAAAAATGATTTTATATTCCGATAAATTAAAATGTAATTTAAATAATTAAATTTCGAGTTTTAATGGAGGCTTTAATTCTCCTTTAAATTAAATATACAGCTTAATATAAATGTTTCGGAATGTTAATATTCCTTTTAAAATTTTAGACATAATAATTATATTTTTATTTATAACCGAAATAACTTTATATAAACCTTTTTTATTTACCCTTTTCCTTATATATCAAAATATTATTCCTTAATGGCAAAAATAACAGTAATATTTTTTACATATTAAATCCGTTTTTTATATTAAAAGTATTTCAAATTAAATGTTATGTTTTAATTTTTTTAATTTTAATTATTATTTTTTAAATTAATTAAACACATTATAATTATGAAAGGATAAGTAATAAATTTATATTAATACAAAAATAAACCTTAAAAATTAATAAAGTAAAGATTAAACCATTTAAATTAACTATATTATTTATTACCTTAATAATTATTTATAATTAAAAGATATTTATTATATTAACCTTTTTTAAAATGATTTTATATACTCGTTTAATAAGGTTGTGATATTTTTTAACTTTCCCGATTAATTAATATGTTTTGGTAAAGATTTAATTATATGTCACATTTATTAAACAGGTTTTATTATAAAACTTAATATTATTAAAATTAATTCCCATATTATATATAATAATATCTGGCAGGCTTAAATATATATTAATTTAATATTGTTTTAATAATTTTTAAATTTTTTTAACAAAAATTATCTTTATAAATTAGGTTGTTTAATATTTTATAATTATATTAATGATATATAATATTAGATATTTATTTAAATATATAATATCGATAATGATTTTATAATTAAAGTTAATTTCAGGGTTTTTTAAACTAAAACGGAATTTTTAAAGTGTTTTTCTTTTAATTTAATAATGGTAATAAAATTTAATAATCTCTTTAAAGTTGTTAATTTTAATATTATAACTTATTTTATTAAATAAAGTATATATTTTATTAATAAAAAGATATTTAAAACAAATATAAATTTAATATAATTTTATTTTTATAAAGTAAATAATGTTATTAAATTGGAACCATAAGTATCTTTATTTATATATAATTATAATTGTTATATCGTTTTTATAAATTAATTAATTAATAATATTATTAAGGTATATATTTATATAATTTATATTTTTAAACGATAATAAAAATAAAATATTAATTTCCATTATATAGAAATTAATTAAGTTAAAAAAAATATTAACTAAAATTATATTTAATGATTTTATTAAAAATCCATCTCTAAATTTAATATTAACTTCCTTAATTTAACTTTTATCCATTTTTAAATATTTATTAAAATATTTTTTAATTAAAATAAAATATTACCTTTTCTTTATTATAAAAAAACATATTATATTTATATCGGATATAATACCTTGGAAAATATTTTTTACATAATAATTGAAAATAAATATTATATCGGAAATAAAAGTATCGATATATTAATTTAATAAAATAATATAATATTAAAAAGTTTAATTGAAAAAATAATTAACAATTATATATTAATTAATTCCTTATTAATCATTAGTTTCATTAATATCAATAACTTTATTTTTATCATTTAAAAACTCTTTAATATTTTTAACCTTTTTTATACCTTTATAATTTAACAAAAATATAATATAAAATCTTTTAAACTTATTTTTTTTAACTTTCCATTTTACTTAAACTTTTTTCTATTTACATTCTAAATATTTAATAAATTAACATCTTTCTTTTTAATAAACTTAACACTTACAAGTGAATTAATAATTATAATTTTTAAGATTATATTTTTTACCTTTATTATTACGGTGGTATTTATAATCGATATAATATTATTTATAAAAATTGTCATTATTTTCGTTAAATATATATTAATACATTTTTTTAATATTTTTATAAACACTAATAAATATACAAAGTTTACTAATAAAATCCTCAAATTTATTTAATGGTTTAAATAAAATTTATTATAAATAAGATATATTATAATAAATTCGATAGACGGTAACGATTAATTATTACTTTCCTTTAAAATCAAGGTTAAAAACCTTTTAATAAAGTAATAACTTATTTAATATAACTTAAAATATTTTTAAATCTAACTTACTTTTATTTATTTTTTTACCTTTAATTAAGAAAAAAGTAATAAATATTTAATTTAAATGATATAATATTTTATTTTATTTAATATTAAAATAACATTCCATTATTAAATATATATCCTTAAAACTTTAATATTATAAAATATTATATAAAAAATAAATAATTATATAATTAAATAAAATTATAAAAAATATAACATAAAATTAAAACTATTATATATTTATAATATAATATATATTTAGGAAAAACCAGAATTTATCCTTTAAAATATTATATATTTTTCTCGTATAATTATTTTCTTTATTTTAAACCTTTTTAAAATATTTTATAATAATTAATAAGCATATTTTATTAAAGATTTGGATAAAAGGAATATTATAATACATTTACACTTTTTAATTATTAACCGGTATTGGTATTTATTTATTAATGTTAATATTAAATATATGTAATAATTTTATCCAAGAATAAGAAACAAAATCTTTTGGTAAAAATTCGGGATATTTTTTTAACATTTATCTTATATAAGGTTAATATTTTAATATTAAATAAAATCTTATTTTAAAAGGTATATATTAATTTTATATATTTTATTAAAGTATTCCTCTTATTTAACTTATAAATAATTATTATAAACTAAATAATAAATTACTATTTAAAGGTTAATAACTCGTTAAACATTTATAAAACAAATAATTTAAATAACCCATTAAGAAATATCTTTATTAATACGGACATAAATATTTAATATATAATGATATATAAAACAGAAAATACTAGCTTAATAATAGATACACTTATTGGTTAAATGTTTAAAAATAATTAAATAATAAGGTAAAATTATTAAATATTAGAAAATTATTAAATAATAAAAAATTATTAAACGTTAAAAGATTAATTAACGATAAATTAATTGGTAAAATCGGATAAGTTATTAATTAATAATTAATCTTAATAAAATTAATCTTTTAAAGAAATTTAATAAAATTAAATAGGTTTATTAATTTATAAATCGATTAAATATTTAACCGGGGTTTTAACCGGCTTTCTTATTATTATCTTTTTAAAATTACTTGGCCAGATAAATATATCCCGCTTTTATAAACAGGTGGCAAATATTTAAACGTAATATTAAATACTTTAAATTACCAAAAAAGAATTATTTATTATACCGATATTTAAAATTATAATATAATAAAAACATAAATAAGATTTATAAAATAAATAATCCTTTATTTAATCTTATATATTAAGGTTCGCTATATTAATATTTCAAGTTATCATTTCTTAATTAACTTTAATTTTTAATAATTCCATTTAAACGGTTCTTTTACATATATTAAATTAATAAAAACAATAATGTAATTAATATTATACTTTTTTATATAAAGTTTAAGTTACATTAAAATATTTTACAAAATAATTTATAATTATTGGAATATACACTCGAAATCTCCATATATAAAACCTTTAAATCATTATTAATATTTATTTAATATTTCTTTAATTATTTAAGCTTTTTATAATTTATTATCCGTTATTTTAAATTTTATAATTATTATTAAAATATAAGTTACTTTTTGGATATTAATAATTATTAATAAATTATAAAACTCTTATTGGATTATTATATAATTAAATAAATAAGTAATACCTTTTATAAAGCCGGAAAAAATCTCTATAAACTCTTTAAACTCATTTATATTCTCTATTTTTACCGGATTTATCGTTTCAATAAATCTAATAATAATAACCTTTTATACCGATATTTCACCACATTATTTACCAAATATAATTATATATTTATATAAAAATTTAACCGGAAAATATAGTAAAAAATTAAAGTTTTAAACGTTATAATAATTAAATAAAAGTTTAAAACAATTATTATATTTAAAAAAATATTTTAACATTTATTAAACATATTTAAATAATAATAAAAATAAAAATGTTAAAAAGAATAATAATAATAAAGTTAGTGATAAAACAGGATAATTAATATCGTTTATATTATTATAATTATTTTAAATTATAATAATAATTATTAACTTTATTAATTTATATTACTATTATTATAACAATATTAATTAATATTAATATATACATATATAATTATATTAAAAAAAAATAAAATAAAACAAATAAAACAATAAAAAATAAACATTATAAAACCATTATATTAAAATATTTTACAAAGAAATAAAATCTTTTATTATTAATATAATCGAGGGATTATATTTTATATTAAAAATACATAAATACAAAGGTATAATAATACCTTCTTAATAATATAACCATTATTTAACGATATAACCATTAATAAAAAAATAGTTATAATATTAACAAATTATAAAATAATTAAAAGTATAATTAAATAAAAAAATTTAATTATAATAAATATAATTAAATATAATTAACAATTAATAATAACTTTTATATATTTTAATTAATATAAATTAAACATATGGTATATATTAAGACAATTTAATTTAATATCCGATATATTATTTAAATTATTTATAATAAACATATATAAAAATAAGAAAAAAAAGAATAATATTATTAAAAATAAATTGGATAACTTTATAAATAAATTTATTTATAATTTATTATCGGTAAAGGTAATATTCGGAAATAACTTAATAAATAAATAAAAAATATAAACTTATCATTAAAAAGTTATAAGAAAACAACAACGTAATGAGGATATATTTTAAACTTAAAAATAACCTGTTTTATTATAACGTAAAAATAAAAGGAAAAAAGTTAATAATTTTATAAGATTATATATAAAATATTTTCGAAAGGGTATATAATAAATAATATTATTTCGGAATAATAAAAATAATAATAAAATTAGAAAATTTTATAATTAATAATATTATTAAAAAATTATAAAATTATTTTAATTATTATTTAAAATATATATTTAATCATACGAATAAAAAAAAACCTTTAAGAAATTTATAATTAATTTAAAACGAACCGATTTTATATAATATAATAATAATGGATTTTATAATTACTTTATCGAAAATATCAGTTAAAAATATACACTGGAAAATACTTAACATTATGGAATATAATACGTTATTAATAATGATATATAAATTTTTTAAAAAATGTTTATTTATATTAAATCATATTAGTTATAGTATAAAAGAATAAATAAATTAATTTTTCGATATAATTATATTATTAAATTAAAGATTATTGTAATAAATAATTAATAATAAGGATAATAAATTCTTATTAAAATTATAATAAATAATTTTTTTTAAAATAAGAATAACATTAAATTTTTTTATAATATAACATCTATAAATTAATAATTAAAACGAAAAAAGAAATTAAAATATTAAAATTATAATATAATATTATATTTTAACAAACAATAAATCTTAAATAAACATTATATTAATATTATAATTTAATATTAATAATATAAAAAATTTAATAATAAAAAGATTATTTAATAAAATTGTTTTAAGTTTTAAATTAAGTATAATATTATTTATTTTCGAGATATTATATAATATAATAAATTTTAAAATATTATAATAAATATATTAGAAAAAAACAGAAATAATTATCGATTTTATAGTAAAAATAAATAAGATTAAGTATAATAAAAAACATTAATAAAAAGAATTTAAAATAAATAATGAGGTATATTTAAAATTATATAAAAAATATAACTTATTTAAAAAACCCTTTAAGAAATGATTTTATTAAAAGATAAAACTTATAATAATCATAAAGAAAGTGGATAATTTAATATATAAATTAAATTTTTTTAAATATTGGAAAGTATATCGAGTTATATTTATAATATATTTAATATTTAAATTTTCGGATAAAGATTTTTTTATTAAAAAGAAATTATAATTAAGTTAAATATAAATCGATAAAGATAATAAAGAATAGAAATTTTATAAAATAAAAAAATTAATTAAAAGAAAGGTTAATAAAATTGGAAAGAAATAATTTTTAAAATATTTTATATATTAAAAAAGGTATAATTTAATATATAATTAATGATATTTAAAGGATATTTTTATGTAAAATATGGTAAAATTGATTAAAGAATTTAATTAAAAAAATAAAATATTATTAAAAGAATTACGAATAAAAGAAATTGAATAATTAGAGATAATATTAATAATCTTAAAAGAAAAAGATTAAGGTAAAGTAATAAATATTATCCCGAAAATAAATATATATATATAATTGTTTATAAATATATAAAAGAAAAATGATATATAAAAGTTATAAATTTTAATTAATTTAGATGTATAAATAAAATATAATAAAGAATTATAAAAAACATAAAAATATAAAATAAAAAAACGAAAACATTTTTTTTTTTCAAAAAAGAAGGGATAATTAATAAGAAACTTAAAGATTAAAGTTTAAAAATTAAAGGATATTTATTAAAGTTTAATTTTAACCTTTAATATATTTTATAATTTGTAATTATTATTATTTTTAAATAAATTCTTTTTTAAATCATTAATGAATGATTTTTTATTTTAAATAAAATCTATTAAATTTTAACATAAATTATTGCTATTACGGTTTTCTTAAATTATTATCACGTTCGTGATATTTAAAAAAATCCTTAACGGAAATTTTATAAAATATTATTTCGAATTGAAAAAATTTTAAAATTTTAAATAATTTATATAAGAAACAAATCTTTATGCCAATTTTAATATTAATTAAAAGGTTGCTTTTTTATTAATTTTAAAAGTTTGGAATTTAATTTAAAAATTCGAAAAAAACAAATATATTTTATTAAATAACCTTTATAAATAAAGTTTTATTTTATAAAAAATATAAAACGGTAAAAAAAAAGGTTATTTTTTAAATCGTTAATTATAAATAAAAAAATTAATTTATTTTTTATTAATTTGGCGATAAATAATATCTTATAAAATGGGTAAAATTTTAAATTTTTTATATTAAATAATTTATTAATTTTACCTTTTTCCGGAGGTATTTTAACCGTTTTATATATTATAAATACGTAAAATAATAAATTTATATATATTAATTTTTAATTAAAAGTAGATATTCGAAGCCCCCCATTGCCATGGGGGTATAAGAACCTAAATTTTTTTTAACCTCACTTATCTCTTCATCATAAGATTTTAATTGGTTGATTCTATAAACCCCCTGTTATAAAGCCTTTTTATCGGAATATATTGATTGATTTATCATAAAATCGCCCACCATAAAGCCTTTTTTTTATTAGCTTATTATATCACTTCTGTAAGGCCCTTTTGCCTTAAAACCTTTTTAATAAGCCTCGTACGAGCCATAATTCCTTATTACAAAACCCCCCGTCTTTATAAGGCTAAACCTCTTATTGGTTTATATTAAAAACCTTTTACCGTAAGGTTTCCTTTCTTATTAATTTATCGCAAAGTTTTCCTATTATAAAACCCACTTATTACGAAACCCTTATTAGTTTATATTAAAAACCCTTTAATTAAGTTACTTATCGACTTTTTGTAAAGCCCCCCCTCTTATTAATCTATTATAAAACCCCCCCTCTCTGATAAAAAACGCTTAAATATCTCGACAAGCCACATTTTAGCTATATTTTAACCACATTCTCGTATTTTCATTAAATTTACAATAATTAATATATATAATTTAGATATGGGATATAATGATGTTAAAAAACGTAACCGTAAACAATATAAATTTGATTTATAAATCCAAACATAAAATTTTAATAAGCGAAAACTTCGGTTAAAACCTTCGGCCTAAATACTTTATCGTCTTTATTCCGTTTTCTTTACAACACTACCTATATATAATATACACCTTTAATCCACAATACCCTCGTCGCTATTATAAAAATCCATCTTTCGTTGCTCAACCATCTTATTCCATACAATCTTCGCACTTAATATCTTTATCGTCGTAGAAAATTTTTAAAAATACATAACTATCTCGCTTAACAGGTACAAAAGTTTTTAATTGAAATTTATATTGAAAACAAAAAATATATATAACATATTATAATTCCTGTTTAATCTTTTAACAAACCCTCGACATTGTAATTTCGTTGATATTATTTTATTTCGACGGTACTATTAAATAATATAAAAATTTCATAACTAATAACGTATTAATATCGGAATATTTAGTAAAAATATTTAATAAAATTAAATATTTTATATAAAAAAAACATAATTAAATAAATCATAAGATCTTAACGTTTTATTCTAAAAAGTAACTATATAAATAATCGATAATACATTATATTAAGATTCTAAAATTTCATTACGTGATGGAATGTTTAAACCCTTAAATATAACGTCTTAATTCGTCATTAAAACTATATTAACCAAGCTAAAAAAGATATCAACTATAACTTATACAATTACATATAAAAGCTACCTTCAAATCTTTTAAATTAACTATTTTTATTATTATTTATAATATATTATATTTTTATATATAATAATATATAGGTTAACTTAATTACAATTATTTAAACTAGCTTTTAATATGTTTTATTATCAATTCCTTATTATCACTTTATCATATTAACGTAATAAATCATTTTAATCAAATTATATTATCGTCATTAAAATTACTTTTTCTTAAACTCTTATATATACTTAACTTTAAACGAAAGATAATCGCTATTATATTAGAATTATAAATATTATAAATATATTATAAAATTATATATATATTTCTTAAAGTTATTAAATACGTATAAAATATGGGGTATATTTACCGTTAAAATATAAATATATTATTATATAGTGATTTTAATTAAGGCTAATTCTATAAGATATTTATCGTTCAATAAATTTAAAACTATTTTATACTTTTAAAACATACTTTTATAATATTATTTTAATCGATATCAAATTTACTCTAAAATAATAACAACTATTAACCTCTTTCCTCTCATATAATATTCTATTTATTATCGCCACTTTATCCCCGTAATAAAGGAAGACATTATTAAAATAATTTCTTCGCAAGTTTTCGATATAAATAATATATAAGACTACGCAATTTTGGCTTATTTGTTATAAATGAATCCTATAAAAAATATTATTTATATTTAATTCCCTAAACATTTTATTATTAACTAACTAATCTTATAATTTAAAATAAAAACTTCCTATTTAATTACTTTCGTATTTTAAATAATAAACAACCGCTTAAAGGTATTAAGGAATGGACCTTTATATCTTTAATATCACTCCTTAACTTTTAAAATTTAACAAGTTAAATAATGGCTTTATTAATTAGTAGAGGACGTGCGTTTAATTCTTTATAATTTATATAGAATTAATGTGTATGTTGGATATATTTAGATTTGACGGCGATTTTAACTTTAATTAAGTATTTAATCGGTTGTTGTTAACTTTTTTGTAATAAATGGAGAAATTTTTGGTATGTGTGTATAATTGTGTTGTTGTATGTCAAGAGGAGGAGGCGAGCGATGTGTAATTATTATAATATATAATTTGTAGGCGAGGTATGGTTAAGTGGTTAATTCTAATTAATAATAATCCATTTTACGTTAAGATAAGAATGGTGTTAATAAAGTTTATTAAGATAGTTATTAAATGGCATCATATTAATTTAGAAATGGTATTGGAAACCTATAAATATATTAATTGCGGCAAGGTTATATATTAAAGCTGGAGTGTGTGGTTGTTATCTTTATAAGTATAAGTTGTAACATTTATTTATCTATAATAATAATAAAAAGGTTAAAAGTTTTATAGGAATTGTTATTTTAAATATTATTTGGGAATTGTTATAGTTATGTTCGTTATAAATTTGGGTTTGGAGTTTTTGTATTCCATATCGTAATAATAGTAAGTTTATTTAAGTTATAAAGTTGTTTAATTCCTTTTCAAAATATGTAGTAAATGTT
Organism: Hypoxylon lienhwacheense; assembly: GCA_902806505.1. Classification (NCBI taxonomy): domain Eukaryota; kingdom Fungi; phylum Ascomycota; class Sordariomycetes; order Xylariales; family Hypoxylaceae; genus Hypoxylon; species Hypoxylon lienhwacheense. The sequence continues at coordinate 13,854 of CADCWW010000028.1, forward strand.
TAAATGTTTATAATTTTATAAATTAATTCTTATGAGTAAATGTAGATTATTTAACGTTATTACTCTAAATAATTACATATAAATTGTTATAAAATTCATACTTTTTATGGTAAATAATTTGGATGTTAAGTTTAAATATATTTTTGTTAATGTTTTCCCTTGGGATTTAAAATCTGTTGTTGCGAAAATTGGCGTAATTGTAATTTTAATTCTTTAGAACAAATAGAAACCATTTTTTATTGTATTTAAAATTTTAGGGAAAAGAGGTAAGATATTAGTAAATAATCTTTAAATTTAAATATTTTCTATAGTCTTTAAAGATATAAAAAAGGCTTTAAGTGGTTTTATTATTATATACATTTATTTATTAAACATATATATACTCGATATTAAGTCTGGTATAAACTTTTCCGTAATAAACTTAACATTATTTACTACCTTTAAAAAAAAGTAAAAATTTTTAATTATTATTAATGGTATACCTTTTATAAAAGCTAGGTAAGCCGAGATTTTAACGTTAAAACTATCCATAATACCTATAACACTTTATAAATAACTTAAAGTATCATAAGTTTTTAGGGTATATTCGGAAAAAAAAATATATGTATTTATGTTATGATGTTTTGTAAATAAGATGGTCGTTTATAGATTTATAATATATTTAGCGATATTAATAAATATTATAACTTTATTATCGATGTTTAGTACGATATCGTTTAACTAAACTATTTATTTATTTAATAATTCTACATTTACTAACATTTGGTAGCTTTAACAAAATCTTTAAAATAATTCTCTAAATATAAGGTTTGAATTTCTTATCTATTTATCTAAAATAACGACCGTTTTAAAATTTCAGAATAAGTTATAATTTTATAATTAATATTTATCGGCAATTAAAAATTATAATTTACCGCCGGTAACTAATAATGACTTTCCGGGGTATAATAAGGAGAATCCCTTAATTAGTTTAAATTAGTAAAAATCGCCGCATAGTAAGATTATAGGTAAAAAACCGAAAAAACTATCGGGTTAATCTTTTATAGTTTTTAATTATATATCCACCTTATATAAATCCATTCTTAATATTATACTATACTTATCGATAATTAAAAATATTATATCTTTCCATATAGTTATTATTTTAAAAGATAATCTCCTTACAAAATTAAAGGCAAGATTTAAGGCAGAATGAATTGTATTTTTATTAATATCCACGCCAACATTTCCTAAAATAGCTGTTAATTTCAAACAATGGTAAGCTTTATAAACCTTAAAAACTTTAATGAATATTTTAATAATATAACTTTTATTTATGCCACCCTCTCCTCCTAAATACATTAATAATTAAATTAGTTCCTGACATATATTTGCAGGTAAGCTTACAGCAGGTAACGTTATTAATAAATCGTTATCTATTTTATCGAACTATTTTATTATAAAGTTAAAAACGAGAAACTATTTTTTATTTAAACCCTCGTTTTATTATATTTGGCAACTAACCTTAAGCCAAGAATTTAAAACCTACGATTTAAATCTATATATTATTAACCGATTACGTAGCGTTAAAATTATAAACATTTATAAAAATCCGTTAATATTATCATTTATGCCTAACGCCATCTCGTCATTATTCATTAGCAAATCTTCATCGTCGCAATTATCGTCTACTCGTAATTTTTCTAAATATATAATACGAATTTTCCATAACCACATAACTTCCGTAACTATATAAATCCGTTATATTGTAATTAAACAGCTTATAATATAGAATAAAAATTTATAAATTTTTAACTCGACACTAACAGAGAAATCCATCAAGTGAATATAATTATCTTAAATTAATACCCGACTAAAACGTAGAAATATATTATCAAAAAAAAAGATATTTTTCTAGATCATATCGTTAAAAACATTATTTATTATAATAAAAAAAACTCTTAACTTATCCTCTTTGGGAACATTTCTTACCAATTCGTCTATATTTACATTATTACCATTTTTTTCATGGTTAAAAAAATCACCTTTAAATAATATAAAACTACTAATCCATAATTTGACATTACGGATAACATCCTCTTTTATTTTTTACAAAAGGCTAAAATTATTATTAACATTTTATAATTAGGTAGATAAAATAGATAATAATGCTTCCTATAACTTATAAAAGATTAAAATCGTATTATATAAGAATTTTTTCCAAGATATAAACAATATTAATCAAATAGTTATAAAACAGGCATATTATTTTAAATCTTTATCACCGAATAAATATTAGCCAATGAATAAAAATATAACTTTCGATTTAACAAGTTATAAATATTAACAAAATCGGCCCTCTTCCATTTGAACGTTAAATAAATGGTGTCGTAAAATTAAGCGTTTTAATTTTAAAACCATTAAAATTAAAGATACATAATCGAAATAATAAAAATATTATAAATATACGCCGCGATGTAGGTAAACATTTATTATAAATGGTTTAATGCCGTCTTTACTAAAAGAAATCTTAAATATCGTTATAGGTTTATTATTTCTATCCAAAGCTTCGTTTATGAGTTATTGTATGTATTTTTAGCAATTCCAGATCGCCCAATATAATATATTAATATAAACCTATATCCAATTATATACTAAATAAAAATATATATTATATTTAAATAAATAATTATAAACGTTTATTAACAATAACTTACGTTTTAAAAATATTTAATTTGATATATATATTATAAAACCTTATACTTTTTCGATTTTAAATATATTAATTTAAAAGTCGGGAATTTTTAATATGCCTAACATATATAATATTAATAAGAGATACTTTTGATAAATAAATAATTCTTCTTTTATAATGTAATTGGTAATATAATAAACAAGGGTAAGTATTTTCGTCTTGGTGAAAATTAAAGAGAAATTGTAGTTGTAATATAAAGTTATCGAAATAGCTTTATTCTATCGTACATAATACTTAACACTTCTCTTAATTTTTAAAACCTACTCGTTATTTATATACATTTCTGGAACAAACTTCCAAAGTTATTTAAAATAATATTATGGTAACGCCTTTTTTTTCCTAATTTTCTCTCTATATTTATAATATATTAATATATAATAATGAAATTATGCTACGGTAACAATAAATTGTGTTTTTATATTCCAATTTTATTCAAATTTATCTAAATTATAAATTATCAATAAATTAAGGTAAAAACGGTTATATGTTTTAGTTTTTTCTTTAAATAAATTATTATCCATATCTTCCTAAAAATAATTATTAACCCATAATAAAAATCGGACCAATTTTATAAGATCGTTCCCTTCCGCAATTTAAAGCAAAAGTTTTTTTATACCAATATTTCTTTAATATTATAAAAAACTATAAATATGGAAAACTCCACAACCATTTATTTCAATTACATTAAAATAAAAATTAATAGGTTTAAAGATACCATTTTCCGTTAGAGCTCTAATAAGGTCTCGGAAGAAGGTGTTTATATAAAATTGGAACCATTTAACAGCCATAACAAAGTCCTAATTTGCTTCTTTTATAGTTATATATGCCGAATCGAATAAGTATTTTTATATATACAATATTATTTTTTTATTATAATTAACATTGCAGAAAAAATAAGATATTTTTACCTTAATAAATAATAAAAGATCGTTTAAATTAATTATTAATTATATTACGGATAAACTATTTAATACAATTAAATTACGTAATTTATTACATTATTATACCTTTTCTTCACTGTTAAAAGGTTGTTATTTGCCAAAAATAGAAATTTCATTTATTAACATCCATATCGCCAGGTTATTCGATATTTTATATACTTTAAATTCAACAATAACAATATATAATTATTCAATAAAAAGGTTTTAATAAATATCCAAAATTTAATTAAACAAAGATTTGTTAGCTTAAGCTTTATTAATCCTCGCATTATTTATACAAATTATTTTATTAAAAACCAAGAATGGGAATACAAAATATGTTATTACTGCGGCCTTATATTGCTATAATTTAATAGATGTCTATTTACGTTATTGCGGTATTAATATGTTTATTTATCTCGGAACTAACGTTATGAGAAAGGGGAGAAATTCACTTTTATAATATGAAATTGTTTTTATTTAAAAGGTCGTTAGGTATTTTAAACGATTTATCTTAACTATAAGAGAAGATTTTAATAAATGTAAAAAGAAAAAATACGGGATTTTAAACGTCGAATATTTTATCGCCGTATATTATTCGAATAAAGGAGCGATTATTGAAAATATATTTAATGATTATTATTTAGTTAGAAGTGTTTTTTAATTTTATATTTATTAATTTTCGTACGAAATTAACCTTATTTATATTATTAATATTATTATTTTGATGAAAGAAAAATCCAGAAGATAATATAATGAATATGTAATTTATATCGTTATTATTAGTATCCTTATTATTATTATAATTATCTAAATAATTATTATTTTCTAAATCTAAACCGTTATCCATAAAATCTAAGTCTTATTAATTATGAGTAAAATGTTCATTTTGAAATAAGTTAAAGTCTGGCGGGATTTTATTTTTATCATTTATTATTATATCGTTATTATTAACGATAGGTATATTATAATTGGCAGGCGCGTCAGAATCGACGGGTATATAACCGTTCTTTTTAACGGTTTTAGTTTATAAATCGGAAATATATAAAATATAATCAAGAATTTCCGGAAATAAAATTTCTTTATTATTATCTTTCTAATGGGTCTAGAAAGAATAATCTAAACATATATCTCGGTATAGATAATTATTAACCTTTAATTAAAATAAAGCTTTTTTCATAACCGTTTTTTTAAATATAAATAATGGTAATAAATTATTCTCAGTGGGTTTACTTAAACTACACTAAATAATATAAATTTAGTCCAAGACAGCCTCAATTTTTCTTAGCAAAATTGAAGTAACTACGGAAAAATTATTGGCAAAAACGGTGATATGTCCGGTAATTTTTCTATAATTAAAGCCGGAGGGAATAGTAAATTCGGGGTTGAAAGAGAATTTTATAATTGTGTCGAATATATAACCTAACGCCAGAAACCTCTCTTTAAAAGAAGTGAATAACTTTATTTCGGGTGGTGATAAATATCCACACAATACTCGAAACATACTTAATTTACAATTAAAAGATATCTTTTACTTCTTTACAACAATATTACACTTATCATATAAATAAGTGGTATTCTCCAATAGGAAATATATCATACAATCTATATAATATAGGTTTATAATTATATACAATAAAGGTTATTTAAGTTTACCGATAAATATGTTAAGTAATATGCTTATTATAACATCGTTTAATTATAACAAAAATTCTTACACCAAGTAAAGGCGACACTAATCTAAAGGCAAATTATTATTAGATTATATATTGAACTAGAAGTTTTAAACGTAACATACTTTATACCTAATAATCATTAACTCGAGAAATATTCTATCTATAAAGGTTTTAAATTTAGTTTGAAATTTAGTATCAAATGCTATAAGAATCTCCGCAATAATTTAAAATAAGGCTTAAAAATATCCATTTTATTACGTAAATATTATAACAGGTTCTTTATGACGTATAACAAAAATGGCAATTATATATACGACACGAGGTATTAAATTTTAATAGAAATTAACAAAAACCATATCGACAATATACCAATTCCATACCTTTTAATAAATTTATTCCTATACGAATTTAGAATAAATTTAAGTAAATATTTAAAACATATTAAAGGTATCAAAAATGGGAGATTTATTATATTAACGTTAAGATTTAGCGTTAAAATAATACTTCAAATAAAACCAAATATAAGTAAACCTATAAAAAAATAAATATTATATAGAAATTAACGTTAACCGGGAATTATATATCCGAATATACGGTAAATATAAAAGGAAGTAAATATTATATAGAGGTTAAAATGGTTAAAGGTTTAATTTAAGGTTGGAAAGTGTATAGTTTCTTTAAATAAAGGTTACCATTAAGATGTGTGGGAATTGTGTATCCGAAGATGTTTATTAAAATTAATAGGAATAGAAGTATATTTAAACGAACGTTCTTCGATGTTGTGTTTTTAGACGACGGAAAGTTATTTTATAATTAAATTATAAAAATATATATTTAAAAATTAGATAATGTGATAAGTTATATTATAAAATGGTTATTATTAGTAGTGGTTCTAAAGGTTAATATTATTATTATTGGCGGTGGTTTTAAGGGTTAATATTATATTGGTTTTTAAGTGTATATAAAGGGAATTAATATTATATTAGATTTTAGGTGTATATAAAAGGAATTAATATTATGTTAAATTTTAAATATATATTTTAAGGGTCAATATTATATTAAATTTTAGACGTATATTCTAAAGGTTATTATTATATTAGATTTTAGGTATATATTCTAAAGGTTAATATTATATTGGATTTTAAGTGTATATGAAAGGAATTAATATTATGTTAAATTTTAAACGTATATTTTAAAAGTTAATGTTATATTAGATTTTAGGTGTATATAAAAGGAATTAATATTGTGTTGGATTTTAAATATATATAAGGAAATATATTTTATAAGAGAGAATCTTTGAGTAATAAAATGTGTAAAAATTATAAGATAAAAAACTATTAAATATTTATTTATTATAGATTCCGATATATAAAAAATATTCTATAGTTTAAGCTTAAAGATATTTTTCGTTTCGTTCTTTTATTAAACAACAGAGAAGCCTCGGGAATAATTTATTAAATTTAAGAATACAGTTTTTATATTTGCAACTTTAACTAATAAGAATGTGGAGGTTTCCGGTTTAAATAAAGAGGTTTATATTGAGAGGGCGGGATCTTTGGTAATAATTAATTATTTTTAACATAAAACAGATAATCTGGTTATAAGCGAAAAGGACGTCCTTTTTATTACAAGATATTTCAACTTGTAAGCGTTTCGTATATAACTACGTAAAAATTACGTTACTATAAAGAGTTGGTAATTAATTATAATTATCACGTTCGGCGGTTTTACTATATTAGTTTTATGGATATTTAAGAAAAACACTATTAATATTACAATAATATATAGGATTTAATGCCAAAAGCTAATAAAATTATACCATATATATGCTTACCTATTAATTGTAAATTTGTTAAAAAGGTATATATTATCTTTAATACGAAATATATTAAGTTAAAAAATAATAATTTAAATCCTTTATTAAAATATAAGGTATTTATAAAGTTTCAATGGTTTTTTAATTACGGCGACGGTCAAAATAACAAAAATAATTCATATAACCTAATCGAACGTAATTTATACCCTTTTTATATTTTCTTCTTTTTCGATAAATTTGTTAAAAGGAAAAATATATAGGCGTATAAGAGATATATTTAGATAATAATGTTTAAAAAAAACGAATATATATATACCACCGATATACGTGTTATTAGTCAACTTAAAATAAAATTCGTTAATCACATAAGATATAAAAAAAACATATTTAAAAAATAAATGAAAATATTAATCGTTGTGCCAAATCCGGTACTATATAAGATTACGGATAATATCTTAAATATTTCGAACTAGAATTTCACTACACAATCGTAAGGCTTTACGAGGAAAATAGCGTAAGTTAAATTATACGAATAAATTATTACTAAAGCACACACAAAAGGTCGAAATTCATTAACGGTTATTATAAATAACGGCAATAAAATTGCCGATAAAAATAATAATAACGACAATAAAAAAAACGGCAATAACAACAACACTAATAACAACGGTAACAATAGTAACAATATTAATAACAACAATAATATTAGCGATAAAAATGGCAACAACAATAATGATAACAACAAAAACGGCAACATAAACGGAAACGGTAATAACAAATTTCCAAATATTAAAACCATTTTTAAACGAAAAATATTTAATCGATTTTAACACAATGTGGCAAAAATATCCAAAAAATTATAATTTTCAATATAAAGATCAATATAAGGTTAGGATAAATAATATATATTTATAAAGGGTTAAATCTACAAAAAATTTAATTTATTATAATATCACTTTTTACGATATAAAGGTATCGACATTTATATGTTATAAAAACATAGTTTCTATTAGATTTATGTTACAATAACGTTAAAAATATGATTTTTGGGTATAAAAACTTTTAAGAAATAAAAAAAAAATATTTAAACGAAAACCGGGATTTTTAAATCGTTAAAAACAGATTAAACATAATAGGGAAAAAGAGGTAAACGTAGATTAAACATTCTTTTATAACCTTTTATAATTTAATATTTTTTTTATAATAATCAATATTATTTTTTTATAATAATCGACATTTACTTATAAAATTTCGCTACCGTGACGTTAAATATATATGTATTTTTGCGATTATATTAAAATCTATATTATAAATTTTTTTTTAGTAAACAATAATAGATAATTATTTTAGAACTTATTTCAACCTCCAATACGCAAATTTTGCATTTAACAATGTAAATAACATTATTATTTATATGGAGGGAATATTAAACAATATCAATCGTTTTTACGTTAAAGTTAATATTATATATAAAACTTATCGGATCACAAGAAATAATTAAAGTGTATTTAACAAGTTACTAAAATTTATAAAAAATGATATAATAACGTATAAATTAGTAAAATATTTGTACCAGGCGTTTTAAGAGATATTCGAAAATAAAATAATTTTTTAATAATCTTATTAAAACAATAAAAAACGAAAAATAAAAAACTATTAATCCATAATATAAAATTAAAAAAAAAACAAAATAGGGTTATATTAAGTCTAAAGTTTATTAAAGTATTTGTACGAATCTCGTTCTTTTTTAGATACCTTAAAAACATTTTTAAAGTATTATAATATATGGGAAGATGTAAGAGTGCGGTTAAATTTTTAAATAAATAAATGTCTTATATATCGAGGGTGTGATATACGGTTTAATAGGGAGATTATTATAATAAATATTAAAACTGTATGAAAAAGTTTATAAAATAATGGACGATATGAAAATAGTGGAAGTAAAATCTTTAAATTAAAAGATATTAATAGATTATGGATATGTAATAATAATTTAACTTTAAATAAATATGGATTAATTTATAATTATAATAACAAGGAATTTTTAAGTGAAAGTATAATAATATTTAAGCGATTTTTTTTTATAGTTTTTATAGTTTAATTAAGCGATTATTATATAATAAAGATGAATTGTTTTATGATAACGGTAATAAAGAAAATATTTTAGTTGTTATAAACAATATATTAAGAATAAGTGGTGAAAGGATTCATTATAAGTGTGACGAAAGGATATTATTATGGTGATTTACAGTTATAAAAAATACGCCGGATAAAAATTCGATATTGTGTTATTTATAATTTTTAAACTTTTATATGTTGTTTTTTATAAAAAATCTAACCCCCATTTATTATAAATATATTAGGATTTTGGCTTAAAAGGTTAATTTAAAAAAAAATCAATTGGATTATATTATATTATATATGCAAATGGTATGTCTAGTGGAAATAAAGTTTTTTTTATATAATATATACAAAAATTATAATATTTTTAAGTATATGGATAGGGGATTTTAATTAGAAATATTATTTAATTAAACTTTAAATATATTTAAAACTAAAATTCCCAAAAAATATATACGTATTAAAATATATATAAAAAGATTAATTTTAGTTGAATTAATAATAATTAAATCCGTATATAACGTTGTAATTAATTTTATAACGAAACATTATTACGTTTTATTTACGGTATATTTTTAAGGACAGCTTCAAATCTATTAAAAATTTTAAAAACCATGCCGACATTAATACTCCCATTTAAACAACCTTTTTTACAACCACTAAAACGAGGTATAAACTTTATGTTATATAAGGTAATTCCGTGGTAATCTGTTATATGTTAATATGTGGCGATATTTATTACCGTATAAATTAAAATACCGTACTTAATTAAATAAAAATTACCATTTTTACTTAAGTTTTTAAGTATATAAATTATAAATTATATAACCCATTTATTGCCGTTCATTTTATTATATGTCCATTGAGTATAATTTAAACCAATTAAAATTTAAAGAGGAGGTATAATTATATATAAATCCCTTTAAGCCAAAAATTCGAAATTTCTATAAAAATAACGAAAAATAAAAAAATTCCTACGAGTATTTATTACATCGAAGTGAGGAAAACATTTTTCCTCAATTATATTGTTAAAGTTGTTGAAAATTTCTTTAAAAACACGAAATTTTAATATATTCTAAATGACGCCAACCATTCCTTACAAATCCAAAATTAATTAAAAATCCGCAATTTTTTTGTTTACGGAATTAATCGGTTATAAATTAGAAGATTACTAAATTTAAAAATAATATCGAAAATTATATATATATACGAAATTTAATAATAAATCTGGGTTATTTTAACGTTTAAGCCGTTTCAAATAAGCGAATGTTAAACAAATCTAATATATAATGTTAAGTATGTTATTATTAAAGCTTACGTTTCAAAGAATAAATAAAACAAATTTTCTTATAGTTATATCGATAATTTTTACGTTTTCATTTTATTATACTATATGGCGCCAATAAAAATCTACAGCTAACTTTATAAATAATTATAAGTTATAATATTTATAAGGTTATTTTAAGCAAACATACGATTAATATAATTCCCAAATAAATTTAACTTTAAAAGTAACAATAATATAAGTCCTTATTGACAATTTAATAATAAAAAAATAAATTATATTTTATTATTAAAGATAAATAATTAAAATATTATTTAAATAAACTTCTTTTTATAAAAACGTTTATAAAAAACCAAACAACTTTAAAATCCGATTTTTATAAGTACCGTCCATAAGAATATATAAATAAAAAAGGTCTATTTAAATATAAGTTTTTAATTAAAAAAAAAAAATAACATTACTTTAATAACATTTATAACATCATTTTATATAACTCAATTTTCTAAAAGTTTAAAATATCAACTCCAGAAACATCAATCTTTTTAAATAAATATTTTCAAAAACACCGGCTATACATTTTACATCAAAAAATGTATTTATTCGAAATAATAATAGAAATATATAAATTATAACATACAAAAAAAGTGTTTATATTAAAACCTTACAACAAACAAAACCCTTATTCCGCCACACACAAACCACACTTTTCCTTAAACACAGATACTTATTTATAAAACCCTAGTTACATTATATATAAGCCACACTTTTCTTTAAACACAGATATTTACCTATTTAAGCAAAAAATCTCAACTCTACACAATAACCCAAAAAATTTAAGCAATTATCTTTTCCGAAAATAAAAATATTCTTTATTTAATTTAATAAATTATTAAAAACCATAAATATTAAAACTAAAATATTTAATAAAATTAAATCTTAGTTTTTTTGCTTTTTCTTTTTATTCCATTTTATTATCTTTCACTTAATACTCTTGTTATTACCTTAAGTCTCACCAGCTTACTAATACTCTAATATTATCACGTTGAATAACCTATATATGATATTTTAAGTATATCTTCACTCTTTATGTATCCACTCAGAAAACCCTTAATTATAACAATAAGTAATATGTTAAGACTATATGTCACCAGAGAGCATCTGACCTACGTCAATGTCTGTACACAATACACACTCGTAAAGGCCCACATCGCCGTGCAATAGAATTTCATGGTAAAAGACTCAGCATCCTTAGGTACAAACGACATATACACATTCATGGTATTCCCAGAATAAGTCCGAGTATTGATAACATAGGTACCTACCCCTAGTAAAATCTTCAGAGTTTTCTCTGCCTCGTATCCCGAATTATATTTCATCACTACTGGTTGTCGTCGAATCTGCTTTTACGCCCCCATTTACATGTTTATTGTGCAGATGCGAATAGAGACGGAGGACGAATAGATCATTGAAGGAATAAGGGACCACAACATACTGTTGAAAACAACTCTATTACGAGGTTATAAGTGATGTGTAAGCGACATGCGTCACTTGGCGCGTGGTAGCAGGGCAATACCAAAGTAACCAACCATCATCTACTAGTATTCAGAATGATTCGATTTCTAGCCACTCACACTTTATATGCTTGCGCTAACCTGCAATTGAGCTTACAAAATACTTGAAGATAGCAGTATGAGGTTGTCTAGGCCTTTAATAGCAGTTTCCCGCACATCCCAGAACTGCCTATTTCCGACATGTCGTGTTAAGTTACAACGTCAAGTAACCCGAGCAACCTTCATTCATGAGTTACGAGAGAAGCCTGCAATTGAAAGTGCTGTGAGAGGTCCTAATCATAAGCCGTTCCATAAGATAGCCGGCCAAGGAAGAAACATGAGTATGCAATCAGGTCATCGGGTTCCCATCGAACCGCAACATATCGATGCGCCCTTGACCCAATCTGCGACCTTTCTTGTGGTGACAATTACCAACACGCCAGAAGCTGCTCGTGTGGTACGCTCTATACTCTCTGGTATCGATGGCCTAGCCAAAAACGTGGCGATTCGAGATCTTACTGCCGCATTCGCCTGCACGGTGGGCATCGGCAGCGAAGCGTGGAATTCTCTCACTCGAATACCCCGACCATCAGAGCTTCACCCATTCCCCATCGTTCAAGGCCAGAAGCACACCGCCGTCTCAACGCCAGGAGACCTACTTTTCCACATCCGCTCAGAGCGTCGTGACTTATGCTTCGAATTTGAACGACAGTTGCTAGATGCTCTAGGAGATGCCGTCACTGTTGTCGACGAGACAGCCGGTTTTCGCTACTTCGACGTCCGCGATCTGCTTGGCTTTGTAGATGGTACAGCGAACCCCGTGGGACCCGCCGTCCCAGCCTCCGTTCTCATTGCCGAAGAGGACGTGTCCGCAGCTGGGGGGAGTTACGTCGTGGTTCAGAAATACTTACACGACATCAAGGCGTGGAATGGGCTTTCTACAGAGCAGCAGGAGGCTATAATCGGACGCAAGAAGCTTGACAATGTCGAGTTGGACGACGCTACCGTAGGCCTGCAGCAATCTCATAAATCTCTTGCTACAATCGAGGATGAGAATGGCTATGAGCACGATATTCTGAGGGACAACATGCCATTCGGGTCTCCGGGTACGGGAGAGTTTGGAACCTACTTCATCGGATACTCGAGGCGGTTGTGGGTTATCGAGAAGATGCTGTATCGTATGTTCGTCGGTGACCCGCCTGGCTTACACGATAGGTTACTTGATTTCTCAACTCCTGTAACCGGGTGTACTTTTTTTGTACCATCTTCCGAATTTTTGAAAGGGCTAGCTGTGCGGGAATATTAATTCCGTAGTACGAAGTATCTGAGAGCATCAGAAATATTCTGGGTTCAACTCATCTGTGCACAGTTACTTAGGTAGATGAAGATGTACATCAGATCTCTTGGCCTACATCACGCACGCGTCCTCTTCGTCAACCGTGTAGACTAGTAGTGGAAATGATATATAAGGTGGATAAGTCGCTAAGACAAGATCCCGGACGTCCTTTTAAGGATATCTGTACATGTAATTGTTCCATTAAGCGTTGAAGTAGTGCTATCTTACCAGGTAGGTACCTACTTCTTTATGTGAATCTAGGGGAGACGCTATGTCAAATAAGTTTGCGGATAGAATATTTCAAGTATTGTATTTACAATCGAAACGCTTATGTAGCCTGCTTTAGTTTACATCCTCTGCACTCTTAAAACATGTCTTTGAAATGTTGATACACGTTACCCCCTATATTATATGGCATCGTCATGCCTTCGTCAACAGAGGGCACGCTAGTCGGCGCTAACTGGTCGTTGGGGCTGCTGTTTTTCCCCATGTAACCTTCGAATAACCGTAGCATTTCACTAGAGATATGCACGCCGTTGAAGGCAGGGGATGCCCCTGATACTGGCGAGGGCTGTGACGTGTATCCCGAGCTGACAGGTTGCACAGGTCCCATCTGGCCGGTGGCTAACCCGGCCATTGCGAGCGCCGCTGAGGAGTGAGGGTCCTGAGCCAAGCCGAGATGAGGTGCTACCTCTCGAAGCGACTTAATTGTAGTCCAGAGTCGCTGCGAAACCCAAGACTTCGACGACAGATCCTTGACGAGTTCAAGAGCCATGTAGAACTCGTTGCGGCATAGCGAGCTGAAATTTACTGGAGCGTGACAAGATGCGAGGAAGAGAACCGCAATCGCTGCCAGCAAGAATTGGTGGTAGAAAACCTGCATCTTCCTATATATATTCGTGGTATTGTTTAAATGTGTCAAGTACAAGATAGTATTCTGTGCCAGTTTAACGGCACGCTGAGCAAATTGCATATTTTCCATGATGCTGCCGTGAGTGTGTAAGATGGGCGTGTATAACCACGTACGAATCTGATTTAGGCGGAGGTATGTCCAGATCTGTAGTCGTTGGATATCATATTCTTTCTTCGAGTGCACTGGAGGGTTTAAATACCTGGGAAGTGCTTCCCAGTCGGTTAAGTCAAGTTGTGTCTCACGTGGGACTTCGGTATACCATTTTTTAATCAGACAGTCGAGATTTTCAATGTCCTCTGGCCGAACTTCCAACGCTATATTTGGTCCAAAATTTCGTACCAGCCGCCAGACTCGGGCACTAAGCTTCGAGTAGGTAATCATGGCGACCAGGTAGGGGAACGAATCCTTTGATCTGGGGTTAGAATTACCACGTACTTCAACGTTTAGGCAGAAAAGGGAAATATTTAGTTCGACATAATAGTAATGATACTCACAGGGTAGGGCAGCTGAGGATCAATTTCCTCGTCCTGGACTGTAAACGGTAAACCGGTACCGAATGCCCACCGACGATCTAACATATAAGTAGTCCAGAATGTATTGATCGCGTTGGACCGTTCCTCGTCGTCGATAATTTGTTGCACCGTATCACGTCGGTGGATGCCGAGCTCGAAGCAGAGTCGCGATACCTGGCCCATGGTACGCCAGGCTAGAATCTCATCGTTGGCGAGAAAATAATAACCAGCCTACACCGGCTATTAGCTCATTGGATTTCAAGTTTCCTTCACCAAAGGCAGTTGTACGGAGACGGATCAAGAAGATCTAAGGGAGTACATACCAGAAGAGCTAGTATTGGCATGTTCCTCACATCACTCGGATCGGACATCAGCATTCTGTCTGTCGTCGGCCGTGCGCTAAGAAAAAGCCTGTGAGCCTTGTCGCTATTCCCATGCTCCTCGACCTGCAAGGCGCAACACAAGACAATCTTTAGTAGTAAGCTTTGGCGATCATTAATAATACCCTCTTCACTATATACTGATGTCACGAGGCCTCTCTTGGTCGCCTCCATCACCGAAGCGAGATGTCTTGCGTGACGGATCACCGTCTCAATCTTAACAACGGGATACATAATTCCAACCTCTTCGTCATGGACGCGACATAGCCGCACCAGCTCGTCTTTGTCAAACTCCCATAACGGGTCTCGAGGCCCGTTGGCAGTGGTAGCAAACTGCGCTGCCATGTTTGGGGACGGAGCAGGACTATCCTGGGAAAACCCGTCGAAATCGCTACCATCAGGTGGATTGGTGTAGCCCATCTTATGTAAAGTATTTTTGGCAACTTCTAGGTTGAAGCGCGTGCTTGTCGGGCCCCGAAAGCCGGGATGTCGCACCTGCGGCCAATCGGCAGCCTTGTGTATGGGCGTGATGGAGGGAATCGAGGAGCTTGAAGGAGTGCTCGAAGATGATGGCAAGGCAGGCGGTCGATCTTGAATAGGGGCTAAGCGCAAGGCTTCCGATCTCAGGGCGCTCATGCTGGTAAATAGAGTGTCGACTTGCTCCTGCAGCTGGTTGACCTTGTCGACCATCTGTTTGTACTCGTCCGAGTCCTTGAACGAGCTAGAGCAGCAGTTGGGCGCGTAAAGACATTGCAGGTTGAGATTCCCGCATCGTTGGCACGGTGTCTCGCCATTGCATTTGATTTTGCGTCGTTTACATTCGTTACTGAGCTCGCGCGCACGCAGATTCTGTTAATATTATTCCATACGACGATTCCGTAAGTCGAGTGGCGCATTGTTATTGAGATGGCGCGTGCTCTGGCAAAATTATCAAAAAGAAAAGGCTTACAAGACTCACCAAGCTATGGAGATATATCTATTCCTCTTGCTCCTCTGCTGTGGCGCACCTTTCGAATTCGGGGATTCCTCTGGGCTAGTCTTCCTCTTTTCACCGGTGGTGGTTGTTACTGTTATATTATTGCTGCTGTGCTGTTGCTGTTGAGAGCCTGGGGACACGGACGGCGCCGAGACGGGGGTCTCAGCCAGAGTAGTCAAATATCGCACCTCGCCAACCTGGTTTTCGAAGAATTCCATAATGCCATCCCTTCAAGTTGACAATTTCTGTGCTGCTTTGGCTACCGGACTCACAACTCGCTGTCGCCAGCATCATGGTATACCGGTAGTTATAATATCGAAGCAGGAAGAGCAAGGGTAAGGTTGAGAACAAGAGTAAGAACGAGGGCGAAGGAATCGAGGCAAGAGGCAGGCCCCACTACGGATTACCTTACTATTGAAGGATTAGTTCCCTTTCGTTCCCTTTCGTTCCCTTTATGGATCGGATAGCCGGTCGTTACCTTGCCTGTTATCGAGACTTCATCTTGTCATTGGCTTCCCACCTTTTATCGAGGAAAAGTCGCCATATCAACCAATGTGACAAGTCGATTTCTTCTAAATTCTAACAGCCCCATGCATAATTCCCAGCCCGGTACATAACGTTACCTACCTATAACCTACATAATGCATCTATGCCTGTCCGCACTATGCCTGTCCGCACAAAGGTAAGTGTGTACAATATGTGTATAACACGCGCATGAGAGCTTAATAATTCCTTATAGGCTACGAGTGTCGCTACTTAGCTACGTAAACGTATAAAACCAAACTCGACGGTAACAACTAGTATCACCCTACGTTACTTTATATTGCTAACGTGAGCACTCAGGGAGCCTAGAGGCTAAGAGCAAGGTGCAGGTGTCGGAGCTAATTATATGGTTACTTCAATGTTATTACATGTAAGTAGATTTCTGACACCGCTTAGCTTATGTATCTTCATTATTCATCGTCGACGCACATAGCCCTGGGCCTTCGTGAGGCAACCGACATCCTCAGCGCTCACTGAAACATGCATGTATGGTAAAGGAGGTGTCAGCAGTCCACTTTCAAAGTGAGGATCCTATGTAACCAAATATGAGGTAAAACGCCTACTTCAATGTTGGTAAATAAATGGAAAAAAAAGGGGGGGGGGGGGGGGGCTTTTTCTGCGTCCTCCTTTCGGTGCCCTTAAGCTAAGCCCCTACGCGATGTCCAACACACTTATCGCATGTGATGTGATATCAGGAATTTCAAATACCAAAGTTTCCCGGGCTGAGCTGAAGCAAAGAGGCGATTGGCAGCTAACACAGCACTCTAGAAATACGAAAATGGGCGGTTTTCGGTGAGGGATAACTCTCATTCGTCCAAAACTGCCCTTGGGATCCGATGATGGATCGTGTTGGAGCCGCTTAAATGACTGTCCAGCCCGTCTATCTGGAAATACTCTTTGGGCTATTGGATGCTGAAGCCCGATCGTATGGAAAGGGTAACTTAACAGCATCTTTGAGAGGACTTCATGTCTCGTTAACCGCCGTGGACCAAGTCCGTTGGTACGATAATGGTACATATGCTCCGGGGTATTATAACGAATCTACGCTCGTGTACTTGCGCCGAGCCCTCGTCTAATGTCCTATTAAAGTCCACTGTCCAGCCCATAACCAAAAGCATTTACACCGTTACGACAGTCCTCGTTTATGAAGAATATCTACCTTCTAGTCACTGCGCAAAGACGACACCAGCTCACTAAGTTAATGCAATTTTTTTGGGCAGCCAACTATTCTAGCATATAGCTTTACCGCAGATCGAGACGCTAACTATGCTTTGCGATGTCTGTCGTACCGGGCTTGAAGGAATATGGGATACTAACAAGACCAAACGAGTTGGGCTCCTTAAAGATTTCACAGAGATCCTGCGGCTCCGATTTCGAGATGTTGACGACGATATGTTTGACGCAGTCTTGAGTAAGAATCTCTCTTATAGTATTACTTTTCTCTACTAATAATCATTAGGTAAGTCCGAACTAAAAGAGCCAGAACGCTATGTCTTCGGCCATCACGTAAACCATGACTCCTTGGTACGATCCAAAAACCAAGGCTGTGTCGCATGCATCGAGTTTAGCGAGGCGAATGACTGCGACGACGTGAACACAACTCTTGCAGAACTAGGATACTATTCCGTCTTCTGTATTGACTTCTCGTCTCCCCAATGCGATCAGGTCACGATGCTTGTCTACACCGGCGCTACAATGGAGGAGATTTTCCATGATATAGTCATTCACGATGGTAAGACTCGTAAAGCAACCGCTTGAGCTCCGTAATAACAAATGAGGAAGAGAATGATCATCTCAATTCGTTGATGTCAACTTCTACCTCGGACACCAAGACATGGTCTTTGGTTCAGACCTGGCTTGATAAATGCCTGGAACTCCACAGCATATGTCAAAATCAAGCACTTCCTAATTTTTCGCCAACTCGTCTTCTAGAGATGGTTCCAGCAGAACCCGAAAGGAGATTTCGTCTTGTTCAACATGGCGAATTCGACCCTGGAGAGCGTTATGTCACATTAAGTCACTGCTGGGGGTCTGGGCCAACTGATAAAAAGCTCAAGCTCATGCTCAATTCTCTCCATACTCTGCGCGGCGGGCTCCCCATCGATAAACTTCCGAGAACATTTCGTCACGCTTTCGAAATCGCCGAGAGATTGCGTATTCGCTATATCTGGATTGACTGCCTCTGCATCATTCAGGACTCGGAAGATGACTGGCGGGCGGAATCGGCGACCATGCAGACGGTTTACAGGAACGGATTCTTAAATATCGCGGCTCTTGGCTCAACTAATGATCAAGGTGGATGTTTCTTTGATCGTGACCCAGCGGACATCGGTCCTACAATCATTAATCTGAATCCTGCCGGGCATCTCCCCTCGCACTATAGGTTTGTAAAAGAAACGCAAACATGGGCACGGGATTTTAACGAAGAGCTACTTATTACAAGAGGCTGGGTATTGCAAGAACGGATGCTTGCGGCTAGAAACGTTTATTTTGGCAGAAAACAGGTCTTCTGGGAATGTTGTGTTACTAACTGCTGCGAAACGATCCCAGACGGGCCGTTGTTCACACATTTAAGTCAAAGAACATCGGGCCTTGATGCAACGAGTTCGACATCAGGGAGATTTGCATGGAAACCGCTCATCGGTACATCTTCTGATAATGCCAGAAGAGACCACGGTATCCTCAACAATCTGCTGTCAGAGTGGTCAACGGCGGTCAAAGCATATTGCAGATGCAACCTTACCTTCTCCAAAGACAAGCTTGTCGCCTTATCTGGGTTGGCGGCCGATATGGGTAGCAAGTTAAGGGAGCTTGACCCCAAGTATGATGCATATATTGCTGGAATGTGGAGGTTGACAATGCCTGATAATTTGTTGTGGAAAGTTGAAGGGCCAAGTACCAGACCTTCACCTTACCGCGCACCTTCATGGTCGTGGGCCTCCGTTGATGGTACGCTGAATCTTCCTAGTAGCACTAGACATTCAAGCTGTCCTTTGGTCGAAGTCCTGAATGTTGAGACGTACTCGGGAGGCAAAGACATAGGAAACAAGATCAAACGAGGGACTATTACGCTAAGAGGTCCCATCTGCATCGCAAAGGGGCTACGGTCGAAGAAAATATCGAACCCACAACTCAATGTTCGGCTGATTAGTAGCCTTCACTACCTAGAAAACGGCCTACCAATTAACACACACCTAACCCAAACTAGAGTCCAATTCGACGATTCGCATGATCAGTACGACGAAGTATTTACCTTGTTTTTCTGGTCTCACGCGCACTCGCAGTTTTCCGAAATCATCACCGGAGGACTAGCTCTTATACCCGTAGACGAATCTCAAAAGGTGTATCGTCGAGTTGGGTGTGCTCAAATTGACGTAGATGTGGATATGAAGAAATACAATCAGCATAACGCTAATCCATTGTTGGACCATTGTCAAATAAGGACCATAGATGTCATCTAACCGCTTACCTACTTGAAATGATGTTCAGGGCGTATGCTATACCTAAGTTAACGGATGGTCACTTGCCTCTTCTCAAACAAGACGAAGTGAGAAACATTGGGTAAATATAGAGCATTTGACCGTGTCTAGATGCCGACGAATCTTAGTTGACTAACTTCACCAAAACGAGGGTTTCCGAATAAACTCGGTGGTGGCCGGTTCAGATTGATTAGTAGGCACATTTTGGTGGTTTATTGTACCATTTCTAGAAATACTATAGCCACATAGACAAGATTATTCAGAGGCATAAGAATAAAGTTGGTGTTTTTCAAGGTAGACCAATATTCATAGATATCGATCCATATAGAAATATTCATTTGATGATATCGGTATACAAAAGGTAGGTAGATAGGTACCTAGTTGTCAGGACATGATTTCTAACCAAGGTGCGCCACGCCAGTATCCAAGCTATCTATCACAATATATCCAAAACACCCTGGAGGCTAGATCGACATCAAAGGGACAGGGTACAAGTACGGCAAGGAAGTATTGGATGAGAAGTGGATGTGCAGTCTGATGAAGGCGCTTATTGGGCTGCTGCAGCCTTCTTCTTCTTCTTGCTGCTGAAGTTGGATGCACCGGGTGTCGCTGAGAGGTGTATTAGAAGCCGCTGCCATTCATCCTCCATATCTTTTTTATCTTTCGGGTCGTCTTCGTTGTATTCTGTGTGATCAGGGGCCCACTCGAAGCCTTCTAGGTATGGTGCTTCTAGTTCATCATCGGCCTGCATCGATAATCGTCAGCTACGCACAATACATATGGGAATCAGTGTAGTCTTATGTAGGTAGCCACATAATTTTCATCGTTCAATATCATAATACCTGAAAACGAGACACTTACCCGCTTCCTATTAGCTTTATGAATGGCATCTAACGCGTCCTTGATCGTGACGCCTTGACGGTTTCGCGCCGTCACCACGGAGCCAAGGCTTGTTACCAAATCAATAGCTCTCACCATGGGCGTTACTAACGGCTTCTTCAATATGTCCTTCTCTTCAACCGTCGAAGAAGACGTATTGATCTTCCTATATACGGAAGACGAATTAGAAGATGCGGGGTATAAGTGACACTGACAGTAGTAATTACGAGACAAGTCGAGCTTACCAGCCAGTTCTTTGGGTTTCCGGTGCTACTTGGAGCTTCGTCCTTGCCTCCCCTTTTATTAAAGCATAATTTAGTTATGATCCAATGGCTGATTATATATTGCGAGCGATGATACTTACATACGTCTCTCATGCTCAGTATGCCAGCTGTACTTGAACTGGTCCTTCGGTGTGAGACCTTCTCCTTTGGGGGAGAAGTAGAAAGACCCTCAACGCCTGAGTCTACTCGGGTAAGAGGTTCCGCCATAACGAATTGGTATATCGGGTTATATATATATAACTATACAACTGAATTCTAATGTGTTGTTTCCTAGCTACTTTCTATCAGTCAGCATTAGTTTCACATCTGTATTAGGTAGGAAATCCCATCAACAGTACTCAGTATCGAGAATGAAGCGATGTAGATTTACCTTTGATAGCTAAGAGCGACTTTAGTGAGAAATGTAGGGAGAAAACCCGTTCTAAGCTGTTGAAGAGCCAATTTCTGCAAGATAATAAAGTAGGATGAAGAAATAAACGTCAGATGAGGGAAACCGAAAGCAATTTGAAGGGAGCCAAAAAGGGGATTAAAGGGGGGGAGGGGGGGAGTGAAGAGGGGTTCTAGTTCCTTCTTCCATCATGTAACATGCGAGGAGCCATAATGGATCGGCGACCTGCTGATACAAGTTCCTGCCGCTCAATTTCGTAATGATTGGGTGGGGTTTGGACTTATTGTAGGGTGTTGTCGAGACACGGATGGTGTGCTCATCGCGTGACCTTGAAGCTATGGTTCGCTGAATTCCGCCGGTGAGCCGTAGCATCATAATTACGCGAATCGGTATAGCGTTTATATGGCTTCAAACCTGGGGTAAAATCTGGGGCGACATGGGTAGACTCCACCATCCTGCAGAGTACAGAAGCCAAGTCGTCTAGATTAGAATCCTTCCCTTCTCTTTTCCACTCCTTGCTGGGAGCTTTTATCTGTGTAGAACTGGGTTCGGGTATATCGAACAACGTTATAAAATAGTCGTCCAGATATAATCTATTAACATCCCCGTTTGAGAGTATCAAATATACTACAAGAGTACCACTAATCTACTAGTTTCTAAACCGTGGTTCTTCGCCAAGGATGATGTTGAAGAATGTTACCCACGATGTCACCCACCATACTACCCTCTGTATGCATGACACGAATCGTGAATGAACTCACAAAACCCCATCCGTTCCGATAGTCTCTCCCGCAGCGATAATGCTTACTCTTAAGTCTACAAGTATCTGCATCCAGGGCCTGAAAGGAAAGCGACCAGAGCTGGGTGCTAAAGCGGCCGAGATAATTCGATATAACCTGACACTCGCCCTTTGGATATTACTCGCCGATCCAATCAACTCTAGAAATGATTTTACAACCTTGACAACATTGAAGCTAAGCCTGCGTAGGTTAATATGAAAGCCAGTAGAATAAGCAGGTATTGGAAGGCCCTCGGAGATCGGTTCTATTATGCCCCTAAAGCCTGTACTCGATAACGACGGTAAGGCGAGCGCGGTGGTGATAAGATTTTTAATATTTAATTTTGCGTGTGAGGAATTTAGTCACTGATAGGCACGGTAAAAATTGCCGGCCTAGACTGAGGGGCAGCCTGTCGCTTAACGGATTGATGTAATGCGATAATTTTATGTGGCAAGTTTGTGTCTCCTCGTCCTTGACGATCGATGCGCCAGTTGTCGCTACCTTTTAGTTGGTTATTCGGAGACATTATAAGCGCCTATCTATCCAGATTCTACCGTACCCCTAACTAGATCCTGCTACCTACCTTTTAAACGTCGCTATAATGTCCTCAGGTTCGAATGGCTACCTTAGGTAGGTACCTAAATGCAGGCTTTCGATGGCTATGCTATAATTTCACATATCGCCATTAAAGAAGTCTGGGGTATATTTCTTCCCGTTCGAGCGAGATTCTATTTTAAATCAATCCTGCAGGAACTAGGAGTCTAGGAGTCAGGTTGGGGCATCCGACAACTGGCGTGTTTGGGTGATATGTACGCGAAAATCAAGTATTGGCAGCAGTTTTGAACGAATTATCTCGAAAAGATAATCAAGAGGCGAAAATAAAATTAGAAAGCTCACGCCTTAGACGATGTCCACCCTTGATTGGGCATTTAGTTCATGTAAATACCCCTAGGGTCAAGATAGTTAAAGATATCTAGCAATATAATTAAAATGAGTTGGTTTTCTTTTAAAAAAAGATATTAGAAATGGCCATAACAGTATTGAATTATTTAGATGATTGAGCAAGGAATACCTACTACGCGGAGCAGTTTTCTTTAATTGTATACCAACTACATTTCTTATGAGATGCCTTACAAAAAGTTCAGGCGTCTAATAGCCGGCCAGTATGGCTGTCTTTGGGGGTGGAAACGGTCATATTAAATAGCGTATTAATAATTGAAGAACAAATGTTCAATTTTGCTGATATCCACTAGGCTAGTCCTTCACCTCTCTCTCGCCAACTGTTCCAAATATGTACTTTCCCACATACTGGTAGGTAATATGACCTGCAATACTGGTGACAGCAAGATATAGTTGTATTCCGTACTTCTCTGTTCACCTCGGTGGGACTCTGCTCACTTCTGCTGGTCTTGTCCTGAGCCAGTCACTCCCTTGACAGTATTTCCTAGCGTGTCAGTAACGTCCCTGCCGACATTTCCGACACCCTCGGTCGCGGACCCGGCTGTGTTTCCAAGCCCTTCCGTCGTCTGATTGAGCGCGTTGCCGGCACCTTCGGTTGCTTTGTTCACCGTCCCACCTAGACCGCCGACCAGCCCGCCCTGGCCCTTACTCTTGTCGCCGCCCGAAAGAATATTGTCAACACCACCGATTACACTGCCGAGAAGTCCGCCACCGCGGTTTTGAGTCTCTTTCTGAGATTTATTGTTGTCTGACATGGTTTTTTTAGGTTGGACGTTTGATTTTGTGTGATTAATTTTGCTCAGAATTATGAGTGAAATTTTTAAGTCTGTTAACGACTTCAACAGAATGCTTTTGAATGTTTGAGGATTTTAAAGTCTTGACCCCTTAAGATAGGTATTTGGTCATATATTAAAGGAACCTTAGCTTGACAACTGATGACGCACTTCTATTTTTCTTTTCCTACACGATGATATCACGTAGGAGGCCCGTAACTTGAGTGATCCTGGTGAAGTATCATTACGCGGCGAATATTTGCGGTGTCATGTGCGCTACACCGTCTCGCCGTCGTTAGCCTCGCACGAATGACGATTGATGACATCTGAATCTCTATGTACTTATTATAAACATAGGCTCTATACGGGTAGGAGAAAGCTATTAGATGTGGATATTTCATTAGGATAGTGACTCTTCCAACTTCCATGACCCTAAACTACGTAACCCCCCTTTTTTAAACTCATGCCTTTTTAAGACTATGGACTTGTGATGTCCTACCAAAGCTTGTTACATGAACATTAGCCATAGCCCTTAACCACGTAATATGCATCTATAATCAACCGTTCCCATCCCATGTCTATCCTGTAAAATATCTCTCCCTTTCACTGTGTCGCAATTCTAGTCGTCTCTGGTTTTGTGTTTGAGCCTTGATGAAGCTCAGTTGAGCCTGTAGGATCAGAAGCTAGATCAATGCCACTGTCTGCTCTCTTCTTCCCTATACCTGCATCAGGTTGAACGACGACCTCGGAGTCCAGCTTCTCTGCAGGTTTATCCATGTGGGATATCGACGCCTGAGGCTTCTTGCTAAAAATATTCACTGAAGGCCTCGGGATATTCGGTATCTGTGGCATTTGTGTAGGAAGATAGGATTTAAAGCTAGACCCCGACGGGATTTGAGGCATCTCTGGCAGCTTCGTTGGTACGTATGACTTAACTCCAGTTCCTGTCTGACGCGCTACTTGCATGAGATACCTCATGTATGTGACTTTTTGCCCCTCTGGGATTTCGCTTTCCAGTGGGACTTCCTCGTCGCCATCTGGTAGTGGAATGATGGATGCTGCCGCAGTGATATCCAATGGTGATGTGTCGGGAATTTGGCCATTGTTATGTTCTTTGTCCTCCAGTTTCTCCGTATTCTCATCGGAATTTTCTGCTAAGTCTGTATTCAGAATTTCCTCCCCATTTTCCCCTGTGGTGATAAGCTGATCGATAGGTTCTGGAGGTACGGGTGATGTGAACTTGGGATCATCGAAGATATCGGAATCGTCATTAAACCAACGAACTACGAGACTACTGGCTTCCTCCGTAATCTGCTCATATTCTTCGTTCTTGTCCCTGATGAACATACTCATATGAGCTTGAACTTCGTCTTCTACCTTCTTGATAACCTGCCGCGAGAAGAGGTGGTAGGCTTGGTGGTCTTTCGCCGGTATGGCGGAGAATGTACGCTCAGGTACGAAATAGCCACCACTCCACATGCCATTTTCTCCTAGGGATGTGTAGAAGTCGTGGATGCCGATTCCTTCAAGTATCGCCATACGTTCTAATCTTCGGCTTAGTTCTTGCTGTTTCATAAGCGTACCGACGAAGGTGAAGTGATCTGATAGATATTCGAAGGATTTCCCAACATTCCCACGATTGATGTACGCTAGCCCTTGACTTAACGTATCCATACTTTGCTGGTATCCTTCTCTCACGGACTCCTTGTTGAGATTTCGTATATTGCGCATGCCATCCATGATCTGCTGACGGTGTACATAAGCCGCGACTCCTCCAGCAGCTATTGCGCCAACAGTGCCAGTGCGCACAGCGATAAGTTGCCAACTCTTCCAGGCTGAGCCGGAAGACTTTGCTGAAGGAAGATGTGTCGCTGTTCGCTTCATAGCAGATCTCCCGAGGACCGAGGGAGCTGCCGACAAAGCTGTCATAACGTTGAAGACAGTACTGACTTTCTGGTAGTTTGAAAAGGCACCGTAAACAAACATTGATCGCGCAAGTCCGTTAAAAGGAGTATCAAAGGTTAGAATTCCTTGTATTAATGGAAACATCGGTGATCCCTCTTGACCATGCGCGATCCTTTCATTTAAAATCAAGAAGAGGGTATCTGAAGCGACGAAACCCCTAAAATACTGCATGAGATTTGTGTAATATGGCTTCGTGCTCCTTTTAGACTTACCCCATTGAATGCGCGACCAGAATGACACCAACGTCTCTGTCATGAGGTGGCCATGGATTTTCGGAATGCAATTTTCGCACATCCATAACCTTTTCTTTTAACCTGGTATGAGATTAACACCAAGTAGGATGGTTCTGAGTATTTTGATAAAAATACCATGATAAAAATGATACGCAGCATTGTCCCAACTCCCCTCTTGTCTCATATTTCGGGTACACGATCGACTCAACATGATGATCCGGGAGTTTGCTGGATACTCGACTTTGTAAGTCACCAGGGAACGTTCGAAAGGTATCATCGTCCCCCTAAGTCGCTGGTAAGCTGGGTTGGAAACGGAGATTTTAACCTTACTTACCTTAAATCCGTGTATGAAGCAGAGGAGCAATGTTCGAGACATATCAACCGACACTACGGAACAGCGAGTGCACGAAGAAAGGATGAAGAATTTACGAATTATAAGGGATATTCTAGGGTAAAAAGAATAGTAATGATACAATACCTAGGAGGTATCTTTTTGAAATCGTAGAATTCTTAAAATATTTTAGTATCGATCTTGAGCGTTATTAGCTATAATCTAAATGAGACAAGGAGTAGGAGTAGGAGTATGTCTCCTGACCGGCGTGCGAAATTAGCCACTTTCTGTCTCCTGGACTTGTCACACCCTCCATTTTATATCAAAACGTCATTTGCAACGTCATTAATTCATCAATATTCCACTAAGAGTTTTAATCTTAATTAACGCTTAAGTTAAAGTGCAGGGATGTATTGTCACGATATCCCTGATCGATATAAGCTCAAGTCGCAGTTGTATATTGTCATTCACGATGAGGGCATTCACAACCGATCAACCATGAAAAATACTGATAACGGGTAGTTATATTATTATCATGTACTTAGATATTACCATACCACAGATGAAATATGCCGGCGCGTTATTTTTCATACCTAATGAATACATTTCCATCACTCGTCGAGAACGTACTTAACCCGTGAACTTGAAAAGGATACACAAAATTCGTAAACTAAAGTTGAGACCTGAATTACCTGATAAAAATTACCAACTAACAAGAGATGTTTCCGGACACTGAAGAATACTCTTAAATCACTTTTTCTTGCTCCCAGTGATAGGAGCTAAGATGGAACCTAACCCAAGACCGTCAAGGACCTTGGTAAGCCCAAGACCACCTAATAGGTTATTAACCAGGCCGCCGAGTCCAAGGCCGTTGAGTAGTTTACCGACGAGCCCTAAGACGCCACTAAGAAGGAGTCCGACGGCGGCGATGATCTGGAAAAGGGGTTCAGATAGAAGGCCCCAAAGCGGGTTGATACCTTTCTTAGCGTGCGGTAGGTTCTCGAGTTTGCACTTGGCACCGTCGATGGTCTCAGTCACGGTGCCGGTCAGCTCTTTGAGAAGGTCTGCGAGTCGATACTCTTCAGGTGTGGCCTCGCGTGCCGCTGTCTTGTGTTTGGCGTTGGCCGAGATGCGGCCGTCAGGGTCGAGCCCTCGGATAACACCATTGGCCTCGGTCAGGATCTTGCCGCCTTCCTCAATAAGGGGCCGTACTTGTTTGACGAGCTCTTCCTCCTCGCGCTCGTCCTCGGGCTTTCTTTCTTCGGCATCGATTCTCTGTATATCATGTTAGAACTCGTTGTTAAATGATAGTCGCCTGACTAGACCATGCAAGTATGTGTGTAGCATGATTAGTAGAGATAAAAAATGTACTTACATCCACGATCATCTTGCAAATAGGTTTGATCTTCTCCAGAGATTGTTCAATGCAGAATGCGATTTGGCCAGCGATCTTTCGATCTTGTTCTAATTGCAAGCGAGCTGCTTTCTCCTCTTCGGTTTCTTCATCTTGAGGAAGCTCTGCCAGCAAAGAGCAGTGGCCCAAGACCTTTCCTTTACTATCAATAACGTCCCCATCGTCGTCAATTTTCTTACCTGAGCACTCGCTCAGTATGCCGGATGTCAATTTACCCATAAGATCGCCGTTGTCATCGACAACATTGCCTTCCCGGTTGACCCTCCGGCCAGACATTGGGTTGATATCTTTCGGGATTGGTTCTTCTTCCCAGCGTTCAGCATGACCAAGCACATTGCCGTTTCTGTCGCATATATCGCCATCGTCGTCGACTGATCGGCCGAATAGAACTTTGGGATCGCCAGAGACGAGGCGGCCAACAATGTCACCACTCGGGGTGATAATCTTGCCCTCCTTGGTAACAGTGCAGCCTGGGAGCTCAGTGAAGGGACCTTCTTTCATACCCTCTCTCTCGGCTTCCGGAATGAGTTCGCATTTACCAATAATGTCGCCGCCTTCGTTGCGAATGAAGCCATGCTTGTCGCACATCTTTCCAACAAGTCGTTTGAGCTCTCCATCAATAACCCGACCGTAAATGTCTCCATGACTATCTACGGCATTTCCAGCCTTATTGATGCGCTTTCCAGCAAGTGCGGATGTGTCTATCTCCGGTTCCGGCTCCGGTTCATCTTCCTCCCAGCGCTCCGCATGGCCGAGCTGGTTCCCGGACTTATCTAGGATATCCCCGTCGGCGTCTACGGGCTTGCCCTTGAGTTTCTTAGGATCGCCCTCGACGAGGATTCCAACCTGCTCTCCATTCGACAATACTTTTCCCTGTTCGCCAACAACAGCATCCGGATAATCCTCAAAAGGCGCAGGTTCCTTAACTTCACCGCGTTCACTGTCAGGGATTGGCTCAGCCTTTCCAATGATTTGACCAGCGTCGTTAAATATCTCTCCATTGTCACCAACTTTCTTGCCGACGAGATGCTTGAGAATGCCTTGAACAACATGGCCCCATATCTGACCCTTGTCATCCACAACGTTGCCCAACTTGTTCACCTTTTTATCGCGAAGCATCGAGTAATCAATGGGTTCTTCTTCGATATCGACAGGCTCTTCTGCCTCGGCACGCTCAGCATGACCGACTATGTTGCCATTCTTATCTAGAATGTCGCCATCGGCGTCAACCGTTTTCCCGATCAACTTCTGGAAATCATCTCCGACGACAACACCAACTTGGCGCCCATCGTATATGACCTTTCCAAACTTGTCCACGGTGGCGTCTGGAAAATCTTCGAAAGGCGAGGCCAGGTTTTCGACTTTCTCTGGGAGAGCTTCAACCTCTCCGATAATGTTGCCCTGGTTATCCCAGACCTTTCCGTTGCTATCTGGCACCTTGCCGATGAGCTTCTTGATGTCTCCGCTTATAACCCTGCCAATTGGATTACCGTTATCGTCAACAACGTTGCCGGCTTTGTTAATCTTCATGTCCTTGAGAACGGAAACATCAGGTACTTTAGCCTGCCCTTCTGCCTCCTGCTTGGCAGCATCGAGAGCTTCAAGCCGTTCGACGGCCTCGGGAACTTCCCCCTTGATGCGGTCAACTATTGACCCCTCGGGCTCTAAATTGATTTTACCGAGGATAGTGTCTTCGTCGCCCAAAAGGTTACCTTTGCCATCAATAGCTTTGATATCTTTGCCAACCAAAGGCTCGAAGTCTTGTCCTTCAGCTAACTTTCCGATGATCTTACCATTCTGATCCGTCACTTGCCCATTCTCAGAGATGTTAAAGGGGCCCTGGAACATCGAAATGACTTTGTCGGCCACGGACGGGGCAAAGGAAGGTATTTGTATCTGTGCACCTTGTTGGGCCTGTTTTTCAAGGGCATCCAGGCGGGGGGCGGCTTCGGGGACTGCCTCTTTGATTCGCTCAGCAATTGAGCCCTCCGGAGCAATATCGACCTTGCCGACGATACTTCCGCCATCGGCCAGAAGATTTCCTTGGCCATCAATACCTGTAACATCCTTACCAACCAAATCTTGTATATCTGATCCTTCAACAAGCTTGCCGATAACCTTTCCGTTTTTGTCGGCGACCTTACCGCCGTCTGCGACTGTAAATGGGCCCTCAAACAAGGCCACTACTCTATTCGCGACAGACGGCGGAAGTGATGGAATATCGATGGGGGAAAGCTCTTGTTCGACTGGGCGACCAGTCTTAGAACCTGCGTCTGCAAGGGGTCCAAGCTTGGAGGCGCCTTCATCGGCAGCCTCTTTCATACCCGGCGCAGCATCTTGTGCTGTTCTCGTCACTCCGGCGGGATTTTCTAACTCTGGAGCTCCGATATCCTTAGTGTCGACAACTTCGCCTTCGGAAGCGTTACTAGCTGTCTGCGAAGCTCCCTCGAAGGTATCGCCAACGGTAGCTGGATCATCTTTCGTGCCTGTTGCTCCTCCAACCGTATTCGCAGCAGCTCGAGTCGAGTCGCCTGCGAACTTCGTAGCACTCTTAGATGTTTGGCCTAGTCTTCCGGCAAGACCAGGGACGGCGTCGCCAATACTACTGGCGCCGCTACCCTGTTCTTCCGCTGCTTGTTTTCCTTGTGTGGTATTATCTTTCGCAGACTTAGTTGTGTAATTGAGCTCGGACGCGACATCTTCCAGGGGTACAGCCTTGCCAACTACACCACCATCCTCATTCAAAACATCGCCCTCTTGCGTGACGACAAACCCGGTAAACTTGAGCGCGTTGCCCTCGGTCACTTTGCCAATAGGGTTACCCTCGTCGTCAACAACCTCCCCCTTTTCGTTAATACGGCCTGCGGCCGGTACCATCTCGCCTTCGTTTTCCTCTGAAGTGTCTGGAAGAGACCGAGGTATCGACGCTTGAGATGTTTCTTCTTGATGCTGGGCCTTATCGTCGCCTGCTTCCGGGAGGTTCTCCGATCCTCTACTGAGCGGATTGCGTAAACCACCGACCGCTTCACCGAGTCCGGACATGGCGGCAGGGTGGATGATTGTTACGAGGTCTTCGTCTATGATGATGTTTCGTGTTGTAGCAACTATTACTACTATGGCGTGACGTTGTCCTTGTGGTAAATAAGAAGGTCAATGAGGTATGTTTAGAGAAATCGTGCAAATAAGTCTTTAATCGAAGATGGCTCAGACAATTGATGATAAAATTTGGTCTTTATGAGAATATCACCATAGGAGACGGGATGCCTTGATCCTCAAATCCAGAACTTACGTCACAAGTCGCTGAAGGACATTCCTCCTAGGTACACGACCCTTCACACATAGTATTAGACGTCATGACAGTATAAACCAAGCCATGAGGAACAACTTCGAACGTCATTAGTAGGGAAACACCTTGAGAAGCAACTCTAGGGCAGACCTTGAGATGAGGTCAAGCCACGGGCGAGGTTGCCATCTAGGCTAGTTTTTCGTCGATCTCGAGGGCCGCCAGAGACAAACACAGGACATTAGGTCTGTGGCTTGCTAGTCTATCTGAGTGAGTCGTAAGGATACTTACGATAGTTGGATATCATTCGTCAGCGGTTATTTACATCGGACATGCGAAACAGGATTCCTTCTCGAGGTCTAGCCACAATCCAAGGATACCCTAGGGGGCGATATTTGCAAATCTCGATCCTTACAAGCAGCCGTAAAGTTTCTGTCATTTGTTCGTACTACACCCTCCGCGCGCCACATTACCCTTTCCTACCCATCCTTGAGGTTAAGGAGTCAAATTAGATTAGGTTATCCTAAGCCTATGAAAGTTGCTGGAAATTGGCAAGTTTCTCACTTATTAATTTAAGACTCCTATTGGCTACCCTACCAGATAACTGCATCTGCAGTGCTGCTCATCTAAACCAGTTTTCTCTTATAGTTCACCAAGCCACATCGAACATGGACCAACCCCAAATCAACGTCATTAACAGTAATGTGTCATGCATTGCGTAGATTCGAACCCGGCCAATACCTATGTCGTATCGAGTCAGGTAGCTGACATGCCCTTAATAATAATTTACTAGTACGTCGTGTACCTCCAGTCGTACACTTACTGGCCATTATCGTGCATAATCCTATATTATTAAACCTGAGATAATTATGATTATCGTCAGAAACACGAGGTTGGTATCCTATGTATCAGACCCAAATTCATCATCAAACAGTGGTATATACAATTTTCTTCAGATTGCTTTTCATGGTATCTTTTCCAAGGCTGTAAATATCATTATACAATTTTTGACTGCCAAATACATACCTAGGTAGGTTTTATGAATCATGTTGTTGTTTTCCAAATGTCGTAGGTATGCGAATCGTGAGTTGAATGCCATCAGTTGTAGACTTCACGTCCAAAAAAATATCCGAGGGACTTCCTCCCGTGTGAGCGTTAACCTTTGGCTTATCCTCATCGGCTTCATCCTCCTTACTTGGAGATTCGCTTGTTTTGGATTGTTTCATAAAAGGGGCCAGAACACCGTTCTTCCCAGCTTTCTCATTAAACCGACCGATCACATTGCCGTTAACGTCAAGAATATTACCGTTGTGATCCACCTTTAGGCCGCCGAGCACGCTGCCGGGAATCTCGGTTGGCGTTGGTGGATTGGTGAAGTTTTCCGACACGTATCCAACAAGTTCACCGCCTTCGCCGTATATTTCGCCGTTATCTGCAACCTTCCTACCTACCATAGCAGGGAGGTCGCCTGTCGCATGACCGAGCACTTTACCTGAATCATCTATAATATTTCCAACGTCGTCGACAACATTACCGCCGAGGCTATATGCAAGATGATGCAGATCAGGAGGTGGTGCCACGCCTATTGGATTGATCTTCGGTATCTTTGGAATAGGTGAAATAGTAGAAGACGGAGAATGTACTGAGGGGTCTAATATTTCCTCGGGTGGATCTTCAGAAATCTCATGAGGGAGTGTCGGTAAGTCGTTCGTACTTGGTAGATCTTGCGCCTTAGGTAGATCGCTAGGATCACCAAGGCCTGTTATGATACCAGTCGTATCGAGCTTTGTCGGTTTCATAGGACTACCAACCACTTGTCCTGGCCGGGGAAGCGGAATCTCAATTCTACGTTCGATATGCGCGGGTTGGCCCATGTTGTCCGCGATCCGCGTGCCATCATCTAAAGTCCTTGGAGTACTAGTAGTCGAATTCTGGCTAATGCTGCCCGTGGCGCCTTGAACTGCCCCATCTAGGGTGCCATTTCCATTTGGTATTCTTACTTTTGCCTTCCTAGAGATACTACGTGTATCAGGATCACCGGTAACACTGACTGGCGCAGAGCTAGATGTGTATTTTCCGGAAAGGCCTTCAAGCCCCTCAGCTTCCTTAGAGACATCCGCGGGCTGGGGAAGGTCCGGCGTCTTGCTAGCGAAGGCACGCTCTTTTTTGATATCCTTCGCGTTTGATGTGTGAGCCCTAGTGCTGCGTAGCTCATCGGACTGACTTGGTACTTGCTGTTGTTTAATGTTGATCGTGGGCCTCTTGACTTCTCCTGGGGCATTTAAGGAACTAGTCAAAGTTGAGAACTCGGTAGGAGGCTTTTGGTGCTGGGCTGAATTTTCCGTAGTTGATATTGCTCCTGTCATGTCATCTGAGCTTCGACCGGCTCTTTCTTCATAGATTGATTTCGGAACGCTGGATGTATCCATTGTGGTAGTACTAGGAGTTTTATCAAGAACCTCCCTAGTTTGTTCTGTTGGCGAACTAACGAGAGTATCGTCTCTAGATGTTTCTCTTACTAGCTGCGATACTTCATTTACTGAACTATCACTGCGGTTTGCCATACCATGAACATCCTCCGCTTTCTCATTCGATCGTGGCCGGTCTGCTATATCGGTCTGCTCATGCGTAGACTTGCCAGCTAGCTCCGATACAAATGAACTCATTTCCGAGTTCCCTTGATCTATGAAATACTTAGAAATGTCTGTTGGCGAGTTGAGAGTATCTGTAGGATTGCTAGGATCAGGCAAAACGTCGGTATGGGGTCTAAGAATTTCGAGAGGTTTCCCGGCAATACTTCTGATAGGACTGCTAGCTTCGTTCGAAGCGTCCCTTTCTACCCCTAATATATCAACAGTGCCCGTTGCGACCTCTGGTGCATTGCTGTGGACACCCGTGCTTCGACTAACGGTCTCTGTAGGGGTGAAGGCGTCATGAGACTGGGCACTAGAATGTGTAGGAGTTATTGATGTCTGCCTCTTTGCAGAAGTTGGCGTCTTCGTTTTAGTAGCAGGCTTGAACAACTTCCTTGACGGTGTTTGAGGGTCCATCATATCGGCCATAGCTGCGGCAAGAGCTCGTATACGATTAGCGTGGAGAAAGATGAATATGACAAGATATAATGCTAAGAGTATGTGATAGAAGGAGTCCAACTTTGACCAGAGTAGCGGAGGGGACATTCACCAACAGCCTAATAGCAGCGTAAAATGGACGTAAGAATCAAATCTGCTCTGATGAGTTGAAAAAGGGATAAAATCAAATAAGCACTAATTCCAAGTTGCAATTTGAAAATTGGACAATGATAACATAAAACTTTAAAAATGAAGTAATAATAGCAGAACCTTGAGCATCTCATATCTTAGGCCGGTGGTCACCCTGTTCACCTGCGTCATAGGTAGCTGAGGAGGGAGGGGGTTCTTAAAGTTGTATATGTGAGATGAGAAGGCATCTCTAGTGAATCGCGATCTTAGTGCCTAAGAGACAGGGATTGAGGGTATTGTCCTATATGCTAGTACCTTGTAACTCGCATGGCCTAGGATGTATACTTCGTAGTGCATGTACTATGTAGATACATGACCTGGATGATTGGTTTATAGTTGAGTATAGGTTCGATTCCTATGAGCGCTATTGGTTTCTCACTTATAAGCTCGTTATCTACATGTACGTAGAGGGACGCGAAGTGGATAAGGTGGGAGTTTCCGTCCGGCAAACGTGTTGGAGGGCTAGCGGGTTAATTGGCATGTTAGTCGAGGAGAAAGTAGTACGATGTATATGTACATACCTCCTAATAATACGTTGTAGTGTTTTCGGACATCGGGACATCGTGACATTGTGACATCGTCAACTCAACGATACAAGTGGAATTAAAATACCGAGACTTAAGACACATGACATGGTTAATTCCTAGTGTAGTTTATTCTTCGCCATAAATAATCCTCACCGTTCCCACTTATATGTGAGAGCAGGATTAATTCATAAAAAGTTCATGATATGAGCTGGCGCTTCGTGTTCTGTTTTGAAGGATTGGAAATGAAGGAAAAAGTTGGAAAAGTTGGAAGAATTTCAATTATAGAGAAGCCCCGGACCGGTCAAAAGTTAGGTACGAGTTACCATATATTACGGGTACATGAGATGAGGTGTGGGCAAATGTGGCTGACAGCACTATGCATGAACAGATCCTTCAATAAGTTAGAGGGGGGGATTATGGGCCACCCCTATCAACGAACCACCCTGTCAAAAGTGGATCTATCAACCAATCAAAGCTTAAATACTGACCAGGATTCTTCTTTTTTCATAAAAATCCAATGTAGCTTTCTTACACTCTATTCATCCAATTAAAAGCTTCATTCTTATCGATATATCCTGCACCGTTTAAACCGGACCATACAAAGATCACGTGATGAAGATATGCAGTCACGTGATGTAGTAAAAGCTGCATAAAAGTATTATTTAGGCCAATTGAATAGGTTCTTTTTTTAAAGGTGGAAAATTGTTAGTATACTCGTATTCTGATTGGCTACAGCTCCGACTGGATGGCTGAATGCGATAACTTAAAACAGTCTTGAGCCCTAGTAGATAAACCAGGAGGCTAATCCTGATTGGGGCCAATTCTACTCAGAATGGTCAGCGGTTTTGTTAAACCCTAGTAGATAACCCAAAAGACTAAGCCTAATTAAGACTGGTCCAAGCAGATTATGCTCAAAATAGCAGTTAGGAGCTTTTCAACCAATCATAATTAATGATTCATATTGCTGAGGGTATGTACCGCACTATTCCCAAAAGGGCTTAAACTGACAGGGTGGTTCGTTGATAGGGGTGGCCCATAATCCCCCCCTCTAACTTAGGGGGAGTACCTACATAGACTAAATCGGGGGTCGGCGTTACAGACTTTACCTTTACCTAGGTACTCCGTACTTTTCATCGACTTCAAAATTTCGATTTTTAATTTTGGAACTTTCATTTTTTTACATATTCGCATCATGCTCTTTGTTTCTTGTGAAAATGTAACTGCTGATATCTCCACGATAATAAATATATATTCATATATATATATACACATTTTTAAACGTCTCAGAATCCTCTCATACATCGGAACACCTACAAACAATACACGTGCGCCACCGACCTTCGTCTCATCCTCCGTTTAGAGAGGAACGGTAAGACCTAGGTAACCTATACCATCCTCATATGGCCCAACCGCCTCGACATTATGCTGATTCTTGTCTCCCGACCTTCGTCCATCGTTCCTCGTGAGGCTTATGGTAAAAACGATGCAGGCTCACACCCCTTCTTCCCTGGTAGTGGCGAGCAAGGTGGTTAGTTATTGTCATTTCTTCAACTGTCACTTATGCAAAAGTCAGTCCGGTGGATACCCAGCGTGTCTTCCAGACTAGTCATTTCTGGTGTCCTTGGGTAAGTAACTGCCTAGCTGGCATCTGCAGACCGGAAGCCTACGTCTATTCGAGGGGAGAGAGAGTGTGTGTGAAAGAAGAGATAGAGTGAAGGATGGCATGGTTGACACGTACAAGAGAGCCAGCGTCAAGTCACCGTGGATCCGGGCCTTGAGCGTGACTTCAATCTCAAGGTTGAGATCTAACCGTAACCTTAGCGGATTTTTCCCGCCTTCCTTCTTCTGGGGTTGCTGCTGTTGCTGTTGGGCTTGTTGCATCTGCTGTTGTGGTTGGTATAGCGGTGGCGGCTGACGCTGTTGACGAGGTGCCATTTGCTTCTCGTATCCGCCATCTTTCCCCTCGTCCATCCACGCTGGTTGATTACGGCGACGTCTTCGCGACCGACTAGGCTTCTCTGATTCAACTCGGCTCGACTTAGGCTGTGGCTGTTTCTCCGATATAGCTTGGCGACGTGCTGAAGATTCTGCGTTATTGTCGACGTGATCATCTGCGTTGTCGCTGCTGTTATGCCCATCTTTGTTGTGCTGGTCGCCAGCAGTGTCTCGCTGGGCCTGGTCTTGGCTGTTGCTCTGGTTCTCGTCGGGTTGCTCGCGCTTTGGCTGTCCATCATCGACCTGTTGCTCCGACTGCCCTCGTTGCTCTCGCTGCTCTTCGCCCTCCTTAGGGGCTTGCTGAGATGCGTTATTCTCGTTCGATGACATGTTTTTTCTACACGTTAAGAAAACTATGATTCATGTGAACGAAGCCCGGCACCATCCCTCATGGCAATCCCTCAGTTTTATTATCATAGTACCAAAATAGCATTTTCGGATTGCCTTGTTCTAGGCACATAATAATGACACGCCATGGTTCACTCTAGCAACAGTGACGTAATAGGGCGTATTCGAATGAGTCGTGTTCAGAATTCTTGTTACCACCAAGGTTCAGCGTCCATCAACCTCGCTCGATTGGTCCCTGCCCCTGGACGTTCACACCAATCAAAACATCTTTCCCTACCAAAATCATGCGGAATCGTGTTCATCACTCTTAATATCTCATCAGGGATGAAATCATGACCTGTCTGAGACATACATGCATACACTATATGCGCTATATGCACTACATTAGGTACATTCGGGATCCCTTACCTTTTCCCATGGCTAGGTTTTGCTGCTCATATGAGGGACAGCGTATAAGTGGCGTGGCGTAAGTTCAATTTCATCATCCCTATCTATTCCAAGGCCTACATGACGATACCTAAAACCTGTTTTGTCATCTTACGCACCTCAGACCGGCCTTAGTTGTCGCCGCTCTGTCCATTGTTTTCATCTTTCCTATTATCACACGAGAATCCTTGGAAGTCACGGTGAAGTTCCTATTTTGTATCTCTCTATGAACAGGCTTACCATATGGCTCTCGAAACTCTTGGCTTGTTGACGGTTGCCGCTATCCCAACTGTCATTGGCGTCGCTGAAGCAATAGATGCTCAGAAGAAACAGAATCAGCAGGCGAAGGAAAGGATCAAGTTTAAATTAACAGCAAACTTTTCACATGACGGTGTTTCGCCGCCTCAAATTACTTCTGTAGTTCTTAAGGATAAAAAAGTAAGTGTTATGCTATGTGGATCAGAATACGCTACCTCTTTCTTCTTTTTCATTTAGCCTACTGAATAGCGAATAAGCCTTCTAAATTCCATCACAGCTCTACCTAAATCATCCAGATTGCCCAGTGGAAGGATTTCCATTCAACGGCTTCTATTTCGGTTATCCAGGCCCGGAGAATCATCAGGGGCTAGTAGCGCCCATAGCGGATGACCCTCCTATGCTCAACTGGATCTATGCTGATAAGGACACGAGCTTGTTGCGTCACGGGTCCAGGTCCGAGACAGCCGGTCACATTATTGGGCCATGGAGTTGGACAGAAGACGAAGAATGGCTGACTCTCGAAGACGAGCAACAGTGCTTTGCGGCCGTAGAAAACGATGAAGGAACGTGGAATGTGTATTATGATAAACAGGGGAATTTAGATGAGATCACAGATCGTGATGTGGTAGATATCACTTTACGTCGTGAGCTGCAACTTGGTGTATCCAGTCGATATACAAGGGGCGACTGACATAGGCTGCTGAAGTATACAGACAGAGTTTGTTAATAGAAGACTTATCCAGTACTTTGAGATACATACCTACCTAATCTATTACTAGAATGAACTCTCAGAACACCTAGTATCAAACCCTCCACACCCCGTCGGATAGCCGAGAGCTAAAGATCGGCATCTTCTCTGTGGCTTGACGTCAACTTCCAAGCCACCAGGATATTAGCCAACCCCCAGTGGTCTTCGTATCATAAAATTGGAAGATGGTATTGGCGATGCCGACGCACCTTTAGCAAGGATACACGCAAAGCTTTACGAAGGCGTGAAATCAGGGTTCAGTCCAAATCAATATGCATGAATTGCCCATTGTCAAGCGAGACAAGTTTCTCAAGCTCGATCTAGATCACCGGTGACGTATAACACATACGACTAGTTTTAGTGTACTGACTTAGACGACTTCCAGCAGATTGTCTCAGACGTATCTTTATGTAAATAACACCTCCCATCATACCTCCATGAAAACATTCTTTCTCTTAACCTTGTCTTGATCTGTAGTATTGCAGTCTTCCTTTTCCTTGATAGAAGTATATTGCGTATCTTGCTACCATATCGAGTCTACCAATCTATTTTATTGCACTATCACATCAAAATGCCGTCCCCCAGCCCCTCAGGATCTGGATCTAGGTCCCGCCAGAGCCGCCGTCGCAGCCGAAACCAGTCTCGACGACAGCAGGCGACTGCGACACAGCCTGAGCCACAGGACCAACGGTACTCGGACGAGGATGACAGCGCAGAGGATGTCGAGGCAGCACCACAGCCACAACCTCAGAGACGTCGGCGCCAGCGTAACCAGCAGACGCAGCAGCAAAGTAACGGTCCACTAGGTGGTGTTGGCGGCGCCGATCAACTACTCCCGGTCAACAACGTGGGAGAGACGGCTAACAATCTGACCAACTCCGCGACGGGTACCCTAGGCAATGTCGCTGGCAATGCTCTAAACAACAAGGGCGACGGCGGCGGCGGCGGCGGAAAATCTGATACCTTACGTCTTAGACTTGATCTCAACCTCGAGGTTGAAGTCACACTAAAGGCAAGAATTCACGGAGACCTCCAGTTAGCTTTGCTGTATGTGATCCTCGTTTCCTCTTATTTCTCGCTCTTCATATCTTACAATTCATGTCTCTGTCTCTGTCTCTGTCTCTGTCTCTTTTCATATTCTATACCCCTCGTCACAGAACGATTTATAATCTCATGATTGTTCTTTTATCTCTGCCACTTTGCATTATAAGCATCCCATTGTTTTTCTTCACCTGCCTCTAGTGTCTCGGTGCTCAATCATTCTGATGCGCTCTTCAAGGGATACCGCTTGAGCATATGATGTCGTTATTTTTTTCCGGATTGTTTAGGCTATACACTGGAAGTAGATATTGTTGTATTATATACAAACTCAATACCCGGAGAGAAAACGCATACGCAATTGTTTCGGTTTATGTCTAATTTTGTTGTATACAATC
Organism: Hypoxylon lienhwacheense; assembly: GCA_902806505.1. NCBI lineage: Eukaryota > Fungi > Ascomycota > Sordariomycetes > Xylariales > Hypoxylaceae > Hypoxylon > Hypoxylon lienhwacheense. The sequence goes on from CADCWW010000028.1 coordinate 54,382, forward strand.
TACTGTCATTTCCAACTCGCATTGTAGGACTCGCTAATACCTCTAGCAATTCATAAAGAACGATGTGAAAATCTCATTTCAATTCTATCTTTGGATTTAATCTTCCATTGGAGCACATAGTCGATATATGAGGGATATTAACCGGCTGATTCTCTAAATCGCTCTGGATTTCCGACCTTCTAGGGTTATTTAACTAAATTCACATGTATATACTACCGACCTTCTAGTTAACTTGTTATGGGGTGGTAGAACTGTTTACGTTACTCTTTTTACTTTACTTGAAAATGGATATAAACCAAGAATCCATCCTATTATAATACCATAAGTGATTAGGTACATAAGCTTCAAAATTGTCTTCGGTCCTTAGTATGTCTGCCAGCCAAGACTTCCTGTACGTCTGGACTTCCTGCTAGGTACCTGCCATTATCCATAAACGTACCTAACGATCTAAGGCTAAAGCATCGGGATGTCAAGCTTTTGAAGGTTGGTAATGGACGAACTCGGACCTCGATCTCCCGAACTTCACTATATAAACGAGAAGCACGCCCCTTCCCCGTAAGACTTGAACCAGGTTTGCTTTATTAGATATCTATCCTTTAGGTCGCCATAACAATGATTGTATTTAGAGTACTTCTTGCCATATCGATTGGCATCTACTATAGCGTGACCCAGGCTACGCCAATCGATCTAGAAGAGCTAGGAATTCGGGTTGAGCACCGCACAGATGCCGGATTAGTTGGGTATCTCGGGGCCATCTTTCTCGGAGCAGATCCATACGTATACTTCTACCTCAGCAATGGAAACGATCCGCTCTCTTTTAAAGCTCTAAATAAAGGACAACCAATTATCCGGCCAACAGCAGGCACGACAGGAGTTAGGGATCCATATCTTGTTCAAGGTGGCGGTGGTGAAGCCGGCCGGAAGTGGTACATTATTGGTACGGATCTCAATATTGGAAAGGTGCGAGAACAGCAATATCCATACTATTTTCATATATATTTCACGGTGCTGACAGCATAGTAGACAAATTGGGATGCGGCACAGCGGACCGGCTCTAGAGGTATATTTGTTTGGGAAACCACCGATCTTCTGACATTCGGCGGTGAGCGCCTCGTAAACGTAGAAGACTCAAGCGCAGGTATGGTATGGGCACCGGAAGCCATATGGGATGCATCAAAGAGTCAGTTAACTTCGTACATGACCAAAGTATTCCTTGGCTGATGTTATTGACTATTTCAGACCAATACCTAGTCCACTGGGCTTCAAAATTTGTAAGCCAGCTTATTTTATGAACGCCGGGCGGCAGTTAATTTTACTTATAGTATTCCACTTCTGATAGTAGGCATACTGGGTCGCCATCGAATATTCGAATTCGATACGCATATACAAGTGATTTCAAAACTTTCAGCACACCTCAGACATATATCGACTACGCGCCGACCAACATCATCGATCTTGATATCTTGCCGCTTGATACCGAGGGAACGAGCTACCTCCGATTCATGAAGGACGAATCGGCAAAGACTGTGTTCTTGGAGTACTCTTCCACAGGGCTTTTCGGTAGCTGGACTAGAGCTGGAGGTGGTAACAGCATAATCACATCCGGCGTCGAAGGCCCAGCCGCATACCGCGACAATCAGGACGATTCAAAGATTCACGTACTTCTAGACTTTTACGGTGGCGATGGATATAGGCCGTACGAAAGCATAGATCCTAAAGGGAATAGATGGACTGCGAGCAACAGATCAGGTTTCCCTACCAATCTACGGCATGGGAGCATTTTGCCTATCAACCAGACATTGTACGATGCCTTGATCCAGAAATATGGCTCGTGAAAGGTACATATGGATCAGGGATAAAATGTGAAAATACGTGATCTTTCCCAGAAGAAATCATGTAACCTACTGTTATAGCAAAAGCGCATAACACCAATGGCAACCCCAATTCTTAAGTTGCGTGCGTTCAGGTTGAAGCATAACAAGAAATTTCTGCACAAATCCTCCATAAGAATAATCGACTTGGACGTGGATTCGAGCAAAGGTTGAATATACCTAGCCTTAGCAACTGATCGGCCTTGTTGTTGTTGGAACTTACTAGTGAGCTACTCAGAGGAAACGCGGTTCATCAGAGCTCCTCAAACTTCTCACAAGCATAAGCGTATCAAATTATCTTCCATAAGAGGTTCGTGTCTTGTCCGATTAGATCATACATAATTAAGGAAGTATACTTACTCGACTAATTAATAGATTAGAGTACACATGACTTTTACTACTCACGTATACAACCTAATGTATTGTGCTTGTTACCTCGATGGCCATTGTGATGTCCCTCAGTATGTGTCAAAGGCTTCAGTTGTCGTTATGTATGCGTACTTTAATGTTAGCCTTAGGTATAAGTGTAATATTGAAATCCTAAAAGGTACAGAGTAGTAAGCTCGAAAATCGAATTTGGAGCATTTCCATTAGTTATTATTATTATTATAATATTTTTCTTTTAGGTTAGTTAGCTTCAATAAAATATTATGTCGAACATATTTCTCAATCGAGAATACTTCTAAAAGCGTCGCTTACCAATTTATTCTTTCTTCTCAATGTTCTTGGTCACTGCCTAATATTATCTAAACATCCAATAAACTGCGGACCCGGCCGATTGTGCTTACCTGCGGCTGCCCGAGTGGACGCCGAGGCTTCCGGCCCAAAGTCTACGTACATAAATTCCATGCATCCCACCCGTCACCTGAATGACGCTTGGAATGTTCCACGTACAAAAATAACACGCCAGAGTTTGAGAATACTTTTATTTTTTTTTTCGTCAGGTGCTTATTGTATACGTTGTATAACAATAGGTACACCAAGCAGGCGATTTGCGGGCCAGGGAATGAAAGATACCCCTGTCTTCCAGTATTATTATTAATACCCACTGCCCAGGTGGTCCAGAAATCAAAGCAAAGAAGAAGAACTTATAAATTTACACACATATTTATACATACCTACCTGGTAGTTATACCTAGGTAGGTATAACTAGGTACTACCTGGTACGTGTGATGTCAAGGTAGAAAGTGGTCCCGCTAACGCCTTATAGCTCTGGCGTTTAATTACTTTATAATTGTTGATAAACCTCCCTTTAAACACTCTTCTTCTCCCTTTTCATTATTATCAACATTCGGGAGAAGAAACGAAACCTTTGTTTAAAGACTATCAGCATATATAGATTTATCAACATGATATGACGCATAATCGGCAACTTTCTTCCCTTTATACCTACCTCCCTTTATCTGCCTGCGTCGCTTAACGCCGATCATGCCGTGGTCTACAAATCCTCTCTTCAAGCCGGCGGCAAGCCCTCCAGCTGATGTCGAAGCGGCAGCTGCTGATCCCCGTCCCAGCCTTAGCCCTATTCCTAGCCCCGATCCTAGTGCTAGACCGCAACAGGAGACCGCCGAGGCTATCGACGATGGATTCAAGGTGCCGACAGACAAATTCACTGCACATCAGATATTTTACATTTTTATCCTTGATGGCATTGGCGCCATGATCTTGTCTGGCGGTATAAATTTTGCGATTGCATATGGTAAATTCCCTCCTCTCTCTTTCGTACTTCTATGTTTCGCCGTCTTAGTCTAACAGCCAATAGCCATGTACGCAACTCAGGACATCGCCACTAGACCCATTCGGCTATTCTTATTTCCAAACACACTTGCCGGTGATGCCGCGGTCACTGTTTTCGTTCAGTGCCTTATCACGTGGCATATAGAGCTCTTCATTGTGAACCGTGATCTAAGAAAAGGCGGCGTGCATCCGATCGGCTTCATCCCGGAACCCAAAGGCCGATTCATGCGGTGGTTCATGTTTTTAGATCGCCTAGAGCAGACACGTGAGGTTAGAAGCATCGTGCATTGGCTGAGCTTTCTTCGCTCCCAGATTCTTCGAGCTCTTCTGTTAGCCGTGGCCTTCTTCCCCCTCGTCTGGGGCCCCAGCATCGGCTTTCTCGTTTTAGGGGGCAAGTGGAAGGGCGACGACTGGTACTACGACAATGTGTGGGCACCGCAAGTCTTCAAGCTCATTCAGGGAGGCGTGCTAGGACTGCTGACCACACCGCTCATGGTAATATTTTGGCTTACGAGATGTGGGTGGGCGCTGAAAAATAACGAGGAGCGCTATGGTGAGCGTTGAATCGCTTGCACGTCGTCAACATCGGCTCAGAAGTACATATATAATAATAGTAAAGCATTTCGGAACTAATATCTACCCTGGTTTCCTGCTTGGCTGCGGCCTTGTGAAAAAGCTTTCTCCATCTTTCAGTTGCTTGCGCAAGCCTTAAGTAACTACCAGGGCAAGAGAACACCCTTGGCACTCAGGACTACTGAGGGAGTTGTGTATGTGCAGCACATAAAGGACATTTCTATTATGTACCATGAGCGCTACTCAACCATGCTGCCCCCGTGCTGTTCCTGAGCAAGGTCACATGTGCACTGCTCGTGTGATTGCATACTGGCGATGGATCTATTTAACGAGACCTATATCGAATTCAAGAATTGTAGCTTTAAGCCAGCCGCCAATGGTAATTTACCAAAATTACGGTGCCATTCTAGTCAAAATCGATAGCGTAGTCACCCCGACGAAATAATATCCCATACAACTCGTCAGATCCACGCCTTTCGAATACCCCGTCTCGCTTTATTTCGTCAATAATTAATTCATATACATTACATCTACAATGTCAATCAAAATTGCGAAAGCGCCAGTCCTACTACTACTGCAAGCAACATACGCGTTTAGATATTGTTCGCTTCTACTTCCTAGCCAAAACTAACGACACCCGGCATAGACACGCCGTTGCAGGGCGCCTTTAGCTATGTGTTCAGTAAATCATTGCGTTGGATGTTTGGAGCTTCTTTTAACATGATAATAAGTACGAAAAGTTTCCACAATTTATCAGCTTTCACCAGAGTATGAGAATGAGGTATATTGAAAGCCCGCCTTAGTCCCCTAAGTTATGTCTCTATTTACAGGAGAGGGGCGTGTCGATGTTCGTATCTTAACTACGTACTCTACCAACGTCTTCCAATTACTTTTTATACCAGATAATCAACTACAGCCCGTTCATCACTGAGCCGGTTGTACGGATGGTAAGCAGGAGATAACAAGGAACAACCCTAGGAACTAGTTGTTTATATCACCTTGATAATCTTAAATATCACGTATATAATTGCAAATTACCACCAATGTGATGATGTCTATCAGGTGAATATTCTAGTTAGGTCTTCATTCTATATTGGTTTCGGCATGTCTCGGAATTGCTGTCCAAATCAGAGAGCGTTCCCATACCTAGCAATCCGCCTTCTTTTCCCGATATCAGAAGATTTTCCACTATCATTGTAGCAACTTGTAATGCCATGAACGTTGAATAGGTACCTGCACAAGATTACCTTCTTATCTCGCCAATCTAATTGCTATTGATAAATAGCGAGATACCTATTCTTAAGAGCCAGTGCGATGATTAGGGGTAGCCTCACAAAATTCGTGTTTATAATCAGGAGACGCCCACACTGGTACTCCGTACTCACAACATGGTACCAAATATTGGATAGTTTTACAATGATGATCGACGTCAGTGACTTATGGGATATTATATAAGGTACGTCTTATGGAACAGGGTACTCGGTCCTCAACGCCAAGGACGCTATGTGCATAAAGCAGTCTGACTTCCAATTATACGACCAGGTAGATTTTATATAAGGTAGCGAACCAAGTGAAAAACGTAGTAATTTGGAACAGTGCCCCTAAGACAGCTATGCCATATCATACGAGGTTTATACATCAGTTTTGCCAATTAAATGGATGCTAGGTTCCTGAAAATCATCAGATGACAGGTAAATAATGCATGACCCTAGTTCAGCGACCGTTCTTTAAATTTCCAACGTTCTTAGTAGAGTGCTTTTCTTCTTCTTCTTCTCGCAAGCGCTAGTTAAATAAGTCGTTATAGATTTATCTCCAACGTCTCGCCATAATGATTCCCATAGGCCATTTCACCCGTGATACACTAAGCATCACGTCAAGTGGTCAAGATGTAAAGGTAAGTAAATTAGCATGTTTAATCTCGAAAATTTGGCTAATAAACTCGGTAGCTACCATTCGAGCACCTACATCCACATCCACAGGCCTATGATAATGGCAGTGATAGAGCACCTTATCCTACCGAGCCGAGCGCTGTATCATCCAGAAAGCGTAAGTCGGACATAATAGAAGGAGCTCGTGATCTACCAGAGATAAACGACAACGACTCCCGCCTTTTCGATAGAGACGAAACATGTGCCCAAATCCGCAGAAAAATCAAGAAATTTATCGACGGCGGAAATATGACAGTTGGAGAGTTCCAGAACGCCATCTGTGTGTCTTCGGATGCGTATGAACAATTCATGAAACAGAGTGGCATCTACGGTGGCAGGGAGTGTGTTGCGTACCATATGGCCTTTACCTTCTTCAAGAAGCGCGAGCTTCAAGGCATTAAAAACGAGCCACCTAGAAAGGCTCGGAAGAGAGAGGAAAACGAAGCCCTTCACGTTGATAATATCAAGCTCGAGGGCGAGGATGCTCAGGGAGTGCCAGTGTACGATACGTGCGACGAAGTTCGCCGGAAGATACGGGCATTTTTACAAAAGCCCGGCGTTACGCGGAGCGCATTCTGCCGAGCCATATCCAAGAGCTTCCCCGAGGAACGCAAGATCCAATCCAAGCAGCTTAACTCATTTCTAGATAAGACAGGACCTACATCTGGTAATACCAGTTCCGTATTCTACGGCTCTTACGTGTTTTTCGAGAAGTTACGCATCAAGGAGGGACGGCCTAAATCCAAAATGAGGCAGGAAATGGAAATGATACATCCCAACGGAGTGAATACCACAGACCTCGGGCTCTGGTGGACGTGTATGGGCAATGAGAGACCTGTTTTCGATCGGTATGGGCGTATTAACTTTGTCCGTACATGATGTCGTCTCCAATCGCGCAGTATGTCTCGGGCGTGGTAGCTTAGATGTATATATATAGATAGAAGACAAAGACCATCATATGGTTGTTTATCCATACTTGTGCGTTTGGAAAGATAATTTCCTACGTTCAAATAAGTCATATTAACCAGAAGTTATAGAAATACGTACCTATTCAAATCAAAATAAGGAAGCTTAAGGCTTCGCTATACTTTAAGAGATGAGGTTACGTTTTATAACATACCTGATGTAACTCTTTCTGGGAGGTAGGTTTAATATAAACATCCGCATATATGTACCTTTTATGGTACCTACTTCATGTAGCTTTTAAGTAGGTACCTACACGTTGAGACCCTCAACCTGTGGCTGCCTTCCGCACTTGTTACCTCGAGCCTCTACTCATTGAATATTAGATGACCTCAGGCACTTTCCTATTCACTTTCATCATACAGTGGCAATTACCGAACATCGATTATGTAAATAGCTAGCTAATACATAACATGGTGACTATTTGAAACAGCCCAGTGACTTAGAAGTGTAAACAAACATTTCCTCTCCATGCAAAGTTGTGATCGGTAACCTAGATGTTTCCGTTTCTTCTCGTAAATCATCATTCAAACCTCCAACTTCAAACATTTAAATCATCTCAACGAACATCAACATATGGTATCAGTAGGTACCCAGTACGGTATACAGCAAAACATCATGTCTCCAGCCAATACGGTGACGGATATCATTGACGGTTTGACTTTGGATGAGCTACGAAAGGTCGTAATACTCGCATGCGACCACGACAAAACATCAACAACCTTGAACTCCATACAGGCCGAATGTCAAACTATCAGCGAAAAAAGATCGGCCGATTCGACCCGCGATAATCCTCCCCAGAGCATCACTGAACCGACTACGCTAGGTCCGGACAATTGCAACATTTTCAACTTAAAGTCGACGGTTCGAGAGCTCCATGAGGCATTGGCCACTCTTTCGTACGGGATTTGCAAACTTTTCGACATTCCTGCCCCCCCTATCATCCTCTCAAGCATAGACCCAGTATCCTTGAGCCGACTCGAGAATTCGGACAATTACGCATGGGAACTTCGAATGCTAGAGCGAGAGATTCATAATGTATTTCTCAAGAGTAAAGAGGTTCTAAAAACGGTACAGGAGGAGGTATCTCTTCCTCAGCAGGTCTCCCCTCCCCCTTACACAGCCAAGAACAACAAGTCTTCTGCAACCTGGCGTGGGCTAAATGATCCAAGATGGTACAAGTTCACTAAAGGCAAACGTTAGGTAGCCTTACTGCAAAGGAGAAAGACTTTAGAGAACATCGCGATATCAAGATAAGAAATGTTTAGGGAAGACAAATAATCACTTGCTAAGATAATCCTTCGATTATCATAGTGATCATGATCTATACAAGTCCAACTACCTAGATACCGATTCCCGTTCTATAAGTATCTCTCCCCTTGCCGCTACGTCTAAAAAACTATCTAAGTACCTACCTATCTGATAGTTATAGACGTATATTGTGAAGTTGATCTTAGTTCCACATATAATTCTATACTTCCCTCGTAACAAAGACTCTTAAATACGTGGATATACTCACTATCGTTCTACGGGGTATATAGAAGGATCTATAGCCACTATATTTCCAAGTTTTAACTCTTAAAACGCGCTTTCTCCTATTTATAGAACCATTCCTGCTCAAAGAATTAGACATATATCATAGAAACTTCTTCATAGTATCATACCTAGGTACGGAATTGGAAAAAAAAAGACGAAAGGGGGAAAAGGGCCTCAAGGGCTGGTATGTTTTAGATTGTTTTCTGACTTGTCTTCAATTCCAGGTCGTCCTCAAGTTAGTCACATTAGAAGTCTGCGCTGGAGTTGGTCTGAAAGTCACTTCACCACACCGCCTTTAAGTCCCTCATTTCGGTTGCACTGCAACAGAAGAGGGCCGATAACTGTAGAATTATACCATTGGTAGTTGCCCCGTTAACTAGGCATGCTGTCGTACATATTCTTGCCCGATCATGCCAACTGCATTAATTTATTTTCCCACTTTTCCGACGAATTATCCCACCTCGCTGTTGATTGTTGTGATATTACGAGCCACCACTCTAACCGTAGCGTCTCGATGGTTTCGATATACCAAACATCCGTTTAGTCCCTGATCGGTTTCGGATAACTAAGATGGGAAAAGCACGTACAACTAGTCTCATCGAGCGTTTAGTGCCCGAGATGAAGAATGCAATCATTATTCAGCTACCTGATGTCCGTTCCGTCTTCAGCCTTGCCCTCACTGGGCCGGCATTTTATCGACATATATTTAAAGATGATCATGGGCGGAATGAGCACTACATAGCGTCCGAGATGATCAAGGCGCATGTAGACGTCAAATTAATTCCCATAGCTGTTGCTCGCTATGCAGCGTCAACTGTACCGTGGAAAACCCCCCATTCGCCAGGTACTCAAACGCTTACGCTCATCACTCCTGAGTTGAGTGATCACATTATCGAATTCGTCGATGAACACCTCGGAGATACTAAGGTATCTCGATTGCCCGCCCAGACAGCCTCGCTCTCTGATGCAAATAATATCCTATCGGTACATGAGGCAGTTCAGTACTTCACAATGGCCCTTTCCTCAAAAGCCGCGAATCATAGGCCTAGTCTACACAGCCGTATGACCATTCACGATGAGAAGGGTATCTCTCCCAACAACCGGGAGAAGCTCCGATTCAGTAAGGCGCTCTATATCTTCCAGCTCGTTGCCGAGCTCTTTCTCGTGAATATAGTATCGAGGGCTAAGGCGGAGCCGGACGTTGTCAAAGCGTATGAGAAGGCCTGGAGACATTTCTGGAGAAAGTTTGCGCCCTGGGAGAACCAACAGGTTCGCTGCATTCAACAGCTTCTCGAAAACTATATGGAACCTGGTGAGTAAAGTTGGCTCTGATGACAGTCGGCTCCCCGCATATAGTTTGCTGATAATTAACTAGCTTTATCGTCATCACGTCTACGTTCTATGAGCTTGTTTACGTTGTCTCGAGGGGTCACTGGCCTATTCCACGTTCTTCGCGACGGGCCGTATCCCTTCCCACAGGACACGCATATCCATTCATCATTCTGCTCTCCAAGGGGTGACGCGCGCTTCGTCGTTAGATCTGATATCCGCGGAGCAGCCTGGTACCGCCTAACCGACACCCCTTGGCTGAAACGTGTGAGTAATGGGAGCAACGTGGGCACGACAGGCCAGAAGCTCTATTACTCACTTAATATCGAACATATCCTGCGTTCATTCCAGGAAGAAGACTCAGGGCCGGCGGACATCTGGTTCTTTACCCTCGCCCAGAACTTTGTGTCGCCGCAGTCACACGGGGCATTCGTCTTTAAAGAGGGGAGAGATAGGATGGGCTTCGCATACTGCAGTTATTGCATGACAGATTGGGGATTCCCGTTCTGGGACAGAGAAAAACTAGTTCAATACTCAACGGGGAAATTCCCGACGATGGAAGAGATGAGGATCGCTACCAGAGAGAGCAATGGTGGTTACATTACTGTTACAAAATATGATCTCATTGATTCTACTGCTTCACGTCGACAGACTCGATGTTGCTGTGAATATTAAGTCTTGCTCTGAATTCAATCCATCTTCTTGTGGATATGACAACATATCCAGTATAGCCGCTCACCGGTAATCGGGAAAGGTTTGTACGAGAGAATATGTAGAGGCATCGAGGATAGTTTATCTTCAAGGCAACATACGGATCACCATTAGACGTTGTATACCTCTGTTTTGGTGAAAGCATTAGGTACATCTAGGAAGGTACAAGAAAGATGGGTTATCGAGATTGAAGAATTTGCTCGTATTTGTAATTCTCTAGTAATACCTCACTATAACTGTTATTTTTTATCTTTATCCTTCATTTAAATTAATCGACAAACTGCTCCTTCGGTTATACCCTTTTTAAGATAGCTTCAAAGGAATTGATATTACCTGTACGTTTATACATCTACCACCTTGATACATAGTATGATTTCAATCTCTCAATTTCAATCAAAGGACATCATGAGGTAGTCAGAAGAGGATTCGTACGGTTTAATTAGGATACCTGGTTTTTATAGGTAGCTAGGGACCAAGTTGGCAATTATGTTCGACAACTTTCCTGCCATCAAAATCGCAAATATATTTACACTACGTCGTTCTTGAATCTTGATCCATTAAAATCCAATTACACAGAACTTCCTAGCACGCGTCGTTCTGATTGGTCTTAACGTCCAATTTAGGAAAGTGGATCAGGTGCTGGTACTCTTCACGGTGTAACTACATCCTGACAGGATACTCTCTCTTCTATTCAGAAAGGGGGTTTTATAGGTAACTAAATCCTTAAAATGAAAATCGAATCGATTATTAACTGCTGCTAGACCCTATCAACTTTAGGGCAAAGACTAGCAACTAAGCATTACAGATAGTTTAGCCCTGATAGGCGGGTAGCGTCTGTAGCTATCAAGTTCTTATCCGATTCCCTGCTAACTAAACCCCCCCCCCCCTCTCCCAAAAAAGAGTATCTGTACGTAACCTTCAGATTCATCGAGAGTGACCACCTTGGTGCACATATTCTTCGTGCGTAATGTGGTATGTAAATTCACATCCTAGGGACAGAGGATGACTCTTATTACAACACGACCACATCTCCACGTCGGATACGTCCTTGCCTCTCCAGTTTATTCCGCTGTACATCGATTCGTCGAATGTACCTAGATATTTCCCAGATCCGTTAGAAAACAGACAACAGACAACAGACAACAGACAACAGACAACAGACAACAGACAACAGACAACAGACAACAGACAACAGACAACAGACAACAGACAACAGACAACAGACAACAGACAACAGACAACAGACAACAGACAACAGACAACAGACAACAGACAACAGACATCAAGACATAGTAGAGTTATCAGAGAATATAAACCTTCTTTACTCACCTGGGTGGTAGCGGCAAGGACGCGTGTTAGATCTTCGGTCGTACTTCACTCCGCAATGGACGCAGGTTCCTAGGCGAGCCTGTCCGACAGGCATAGAAGGAGGGTGCAAATATCCCCTAATGGAACCGACAGCCGGGACGTTGTATGCATCAGGAGACACGTTGGTCTTGTAAATCCGATATTATAGAACACAGTTAGCAAAGAAAATATTATCGCGCGAATTGGAATCAGGAACAGGTAGAAAGTAGATAAAGAGTAACGAGGAAAACATTAAGCGAGCTATAATGATATAGTTAGTTAAGTAGTTAAGACGGAACGAACATACCTCATTTTCTAGAGTTGCGTTATACAGCGAGTTTTCGTAAGTACTTTCCGCTGATTCTTGCATCGCTTCGTATGTTAATTTGATCGTGTGCCGAGTTCTTTCGTCTACTTTCCAATTCTTGGTTTTCTCTTCATTCCTCTCGACTAGAGGTTGAGCCTTCAGAACAGTTGTCAAAGCATGTTTCTCGATAATGTTCTTAATGGCTATCATGTCATCAAAACTCAAGATGGCCCTTGAAAGTTGCTTCTGAATGGTTCCGTCTTGCTCATTACGAACAATCACCCCATCGCTATGGATGCTGCCTTCCGCGGAGGCGCGGTCCATGTTTCCTGACTTAAGCGATATTATAGATTGTTCAGATACGACCGCGTTTGTAACATACGGGATATTTTGAGAGGGAAAAAAAAATAAAAAAAAATAAAGAAATGAAAAATCGAGAGAAAAATGTTATCTCCCAAACTTCCATAAAGCTCTTTCGTTAGGTCTGTTTGGTACCTGATCCAAGTCTAGCCCTTTCCAAAGATTTCTAATTCAAGGCCAACACCAGGCATTAACACCAGGCATTAACACCAAATAATACATGTAGCATATCTTTCTTCCAGCTACATACATGAACAAACAGATACAAGCAAGATGTATAGTTTTTAAGTACCTATTAGATCTAATGTACCTTATGTACCTACTTCCAGGTACTGAGCTTAATACATGTAGGTAGTTAGGTACAAATAGGTCGTCCTTTACAGCATTGAAAGACGTATATAAAATCATCATCACTCAGGTACCGAACCTACCTGACTGTGATAAGGTACCTGGTACTTTTGATATCAGTTTCTTTGCGAACAGATTTTTGTTTCTACTTAACCTGGAAGAAAAGATGGGAGAACAGGGACATACAAGGATATTACAAGTGGTAGACATTGCTGAAATATACATATCTAGTAACCTATACCTACCGGTAAATACCTAGGTATATACAGGTATATATAGTATAATTTGATATGTACATACATTGAATTTATATCATAATATACCTAAGTACTTAACTGGTACCCAAGTCAAACATTGAAGCAGTACAACATCATCGATGTAAACAAGGACGTTAAATTGCCTTATTACGACAATAATGGCAGTAATATTGATAGTCACTTATGATTTCCAAATGTCATATAGAATGAAATATACCTCCTCCTTTTACACTTCTTAATCTGCTCTTACATCCATAAAAAGATACCTCTTTACTTACGGTATCTGAAATAGCCGGATAAAGGTATAAAAGAGGGTTTTGTATTCAGACTGGTCGTTAACAACCCTTTTCGAATATGTTGTTACCTACTTCTCAACATAAGTACTTAGACAGGGAATGAATCAATGGTTTCCCTTGACTACCTCTCATATTGCCTATATTCTCTTATGAATTCAAAAACATGAGTTCCCCTGATTGTATTGAGATTTTGCTTCTTCTTACAAAACTTGTCCCTACACGATTTGTCTGACTTTACCAGTCTCGACCTCATAAACCCAGCCACTGATACGCACGCTATCAGGTACAGTCGCACTCTTCTTTAAGTACTCTACATCCTCCTTGACAGCATATTCCAAGTCGCTAAAGGGGAGAAAGTCAAGAGAGGCGATCTCGGCGGTGGCTCGCGGTCCAAGATTTTTCTGGACAAGATTATGGGCGTCTTCGTTAGAGAATGTCAGCATCCCACACCCGGTATGTTTAATGAGCACAATCTCTTCCGTGCCGAGAAGCTGTTCCGATATAATTATTGACCGTTGAGCATCCCTCGCACTGCCCCCAGCGTTGCGGATGACGTGTGCATCGCCGAGGTCAATGCCAAAGGCTGCTGCCGGATCTATGCGGGCGTCCATACAAGTCACTTGGCGGAAGTCAGCTCCTTCTCAAAGACAAAATCTTCACATTATCATTTTCTCTTAGCAAGTTGGCTTCACATACAGATCAGATACTTCTTGGCGGGTGGCAGAGCAAGGTAGCCCTTAGTAAAATCTCTGGCATATTCATTGTTTTTCTCAATAATATTCTCTTGGATCGAAGGAGTCATATTTGCGATAAGGTCCTAGGTAGGTAGGTATGATAATAAACGTGATAGAAGGTATTAGAATACAAAGGCTTTAAAGGTCGATAGGGCGAGTCTCAATATTATGACTTTTACATAGGTATAAGCTACCAGAAGATGGAATGAGTCGGAGTGACACAGCAGTTGCAAGACAACTAGGCTTCTAGGAAACTCATATTCTTCTTACATTAGAAATGTTCTCTTTAATGAACTATTCTCATAGAACAGGAGTATATCGTCATATTAGCCATTATCACGCGATCATATCACGTCCTTGGAGTATCTTGCGGGGAATGATCACTGATCTGACCGAGTTAATCTATATTCATAAGCCGGAACAAAGCCCGACGTAAACAGATAGACGGACAAACAAGCCGGTCAGCTTTTTATACATAGTGTGTATTTTATTACATAATTGGGGATATAAAGGTGAAAATTCTGCTAGAGAATTTGTTAATATAATATAAATCACGTTCTAAATCTATAGCACTTACTTGAACCGACGCGCTAAGGAAAGAAAAAAATTTTCTCATCTTTAGCTCTGCTTCGTTTCGATCGAAGGTCCTCCGGGTTATGAGCCCGGCGCGCTTCCGCTGCGCCACAGAGCTTTTCTTATCAGTGAGAAGTTTAGAAGTTATTAGGTATAATAAATAAAGAAGGTACGACATGAGCTAGATGAAATACATATAAGGGTATGTGTAAGGTTATCAAAGGGAAAATTGGGACTCAGATGAAACAACTTCCGAACATTCTTTCATACAAACTATTTATTTATTTACACCGTATGTATGGTTAGATACTTGGTACTTAGAAGCTCGAAAATAGCTACATGTACATATGTAGTACCAGCATCAATGATAAACATATGTAGAAACCTACATCTACTAACATCGGACAAATACATTTAATTAATGATATACATAATTTAATATTTTAATATATATATATATATTCACTTGAAGCGTATAAATAATAATAAATCGATTGTTCATGTTTTGTTACAGTAATTCAATGCTAAAAATGAGAGGGATGTGAAAATCTCGTTTGTCAGTAGAATATCAACATCAATGATTGCGTAGAAATATGAGACGAAGAAGTAAACAACGTCAATGTTCATATATACTCAGACCATTCACGAATCTAAACATCCAATTTTGATAATACATTAGGTAGAGTGAATTAAATTGGTAATACAGAATAGACACCTTCTAACTGTGCCAATATTAATCATGTTGTGTTCTACTTAATTCACGTACCTATTGGTCCCATTCTATCACTTGGTAGTGAATGCCAGATCAAATTGAAAACCGATGTTTTGACACTAAGACGTTTGTTTCGGGTAAAATAAAGGAGTTTACATATAAATGATGCTTGGCATTTTCAAAATTTAATCGTATTTTAATAGTTAAAATGTTTAAATAGTTTATTTAGCGTTGATTGTATTCGGCGGATCTTTGTAAGGTAAGTTTGGTATACCACCGTTGTGAATATTATGTTATTGAATGCCTTAACAATGACCTTTTAAACCCAAATATTCAATGACATGGTAGATCTCAATGCCCTTTATGTGGCAATTGACTCTGATACAGCTTCCTAACCAGACAAGCCCATATAAAGGTATATATACGCTATTAATCCTCATCCATTTCGGAGTTTCAACAACGATCACCCAGGATTCGCAACGATAAAAAGTACGAAACGAGTATCACTCAACCCAGACAAGACAGACGCAGCACTCCTTTTTTATCAGCGAGATAATCTTTCACAAAATAGGATTTCAAGAAATAACTCGGCTACTCTACGTCTCAGCCAACATGTGCAAGTCTTGCTCACTAATTTCCCAGTGCAACTTCAGTTGCGGCCACCAATTATTCCTCTGGAAGAGAAACGCAAAGTTTTGTCTTTTTTACCCTCACAAAGACTCCGGATTCCACATGGCCACTATCGCGTACGCCAGTCAACCCTTGAAAGACATATGTTTTGAATGTTACCTCCGGGAGGAAGCAAATCATAAGGGTTTGCACGGCAAAGCTCGGTTCCAATTCATTAAAGACAACTACGCCAATTCCAATGAGAAGTGGTATAAGGATCGCGCAAAAGTTGCTTTTGAGCAGGCAAGGAAGAGTCAAGAGGGTGTCTTCAACACAGACGCCGCTGCCGCACTTAACAAGACCGCGAAGGATCAAGTTAAGTTTTACCTGGGGCGACGAGGACGCGCCGCGTTAGACATCAGACAGAAGGCCAATCTCCTAAAGACCATCATCCAGGTGCCACAAGTCATCGACCGCCAAGCACTAGTCAAGGTCTTTGGTGCCTACGCTGTCTGGGATCAGACGGAAAAGGCCTGGAAAGGTATGAAATCCAGTGAGAGGGCACTTCTTGCCTCCATTGCGCGTCGGGCCCAAGTACTCAGATCTCTTGAGGAAGGCTTGGATATGAAGGTGCCTCATGGGGAGCATACTACGAAGGAATCTAAGGAGCCCGCTACTAAGAAGGGACCTACGGGGTTATCCAAGCAAGAAACCAAGAAACCAGCCACACAGTCGAAGCAGTAAGCTGGCTAAGCCCCCTAGATATGACGGGATGTAGCTTGGGTTTCTAGGTAGTTTACTAGGCTAGGAATACAGAAATGTGAATTTAACTTAATCGTTTTGCTTCCCGTCTTATTTTTCCGACCTAGGCGTGCCTACCTCTCTTTCATAATCCAATTGATATTTAGTCATATTCACTTCGAGCTTGCACAATATAACCAGTGATCTCTTCAGAAAGTGATAGAAAGACCGTTCATTACTATATTAGCAAGACGTAGGCACCTAAGGGATGGACCTGTACCGAATTAGACTTCCTTTTTCAGCTCGACCCTGAAAGCCCTCAGGTTTATAGCCTCTACCAACCCATTTTCATTGACTGAGAAGATGAACTCATCCATAGATTGGAACCCATAGGTTAGCCTATCCATGGAGCCCCATGTATGGCAGCTCGCATCCGGCCAGAATGTGCTAGCCTCCTCGTCTACAAGGTCCTCTGCGCTGCCAGCATCGAAGACAGCCCGCCAGGCAATACCATAAATCGAACTCAGGTTTGTGGGATATAGTCTGACGGAGACGGGGAGGTTTGTTGGGCTACTCGATAATGAAGAGAAACTACCGTAGTTCTTTATGATGTCGACGCTGCGGACAATCCAATTAGATACAGCGAACCCTGGCCCATCATCAAGGGAAAGCGTGATAGTGGAATTCGTCACAGCATCTCTATACGTGCCACCGAACTTTGGCAGGGCTTCGGCCTTGCCTGCATCCTCGATGACGGGGAGCAAACCTTTAACTATACTCGTGAGAGCTGTGTTGACAAGGTTAGAACTAGATTGCGGTCCGCCAGAGAGAACCGTGATAACGATATCATAATCAGGAACCAGGCACAGTATGTTGTTGTAGGTGTTGAGGTTTCCCGCTTTACAGTAGAACTCAACAAGACGCTCATCCTCTGTGACAGTGGTAGATCGGAGGATTTCCCAAGGCCCCCCCAGAAGCAGACCAGAGGAGGAAGTAGACGTTACAGGCTTCATCCATCGCCGGGTCTTGGCTGGACCTAAGACGGCGTGCTTAAGGATACCGGTGCCGAATGAAAGAAGATCGACTGTGTTTGAATAGAAGCCACCGGCCCTGTCCGATATTAGTATTGTTCAGGGGTTGATCGGGCCTACACTATCAGAGCTCACATATCCTCGTATCCTAAGCTACTACCCCACCACGTCTCGTTCACCGGAATAAAACCCCATGCGTTCACTTTTGGGCCCTCAAATATGGTCGTATTCGTCATGGATAGAGGAGCGAGAATAGACTGCCTCACATAACGATCGAAACTCATATTGGTTATCGTTTCAACGGCAAAGCCGAGGATTACGCTTGCGACATTGGAATATACCGGGTTAGTGAATGTGGCATAAACTGGATGGCGCTTCCCGAAATCCCTGAAGAATTCGGTTCTATTGCAAGGTGGGAGCCCAAAGACTCCTGCGCATCCGGTCTTTGACGTGTCATCCAACACGGGAAACCCAACTTGAGCCCAGTTTACCGGAACGCTGGCTAGGTCGTTGACAACTAGAAAGCATCAGCGAGCGTTGCCGACTTGGACTGCTGGGTTTACTTACGGTCTGCGCCAATGCCACTCATGTGCGAAGCAAGCGCACCGATTGTTACCTCATCCCATCTAACGGTCGTAATGTCACTGATATCGCCCGCCTCTACTTTGAGTTCGAGCAGCTCAGGGACGTACTTGGTGATAGGATCATCTGTTTGAATATTACTCTGTTGTAGAATAGAAAGGACCGTGAATATCTTTGATATGCTTCCAAGCCGATATATCGTCTGCGAATTGATGACGGAGGTCCCGTTGGGATTCAAGACGGTGGGTGTGTGGTGAAGGTCTAGCAGCGGCTCCGATTCATGTATTGACTTGACTGCGACCGATATTCCAGTCGTGTCGAGTTGAGCGGTAAGATTGTGGAAGGCGGCGGTGACCCTCTTCACGGCATCCTGAACTGGCTCATATGCCGCTGGATTCGTTGGAGAAGGCAAGACTGGCCCTAGAGGGGGGCAGTGTCCATTAAGAGCAGCATGCACAAGATTGCCTGCTGCTAATGTTGATAGGACTCTTGTCAATGAATGTCGATAAAACATGTTACGTTTGAGTAGCTGCCCGACGAGACAATTCCGAATTCTAGCAAGTGAGAGGTAGGTATATACCTCTGATTTACGTACCTAACCAGCAGATTTCGGAGAGAACACGTCTATAAGGTATACAAGGTATATATATAATCCACGTTGTCCTACACTTAAGAGGAGTGTAAGGCCATCCTGTAATCTAGAGCTAGTCATAATTATCTGACATAAATGGGGTTGAATGCGAGATGCTATGTGAGTGGTGGTTATAGAGATGTCTAAGGTTGATAGTTCGAGTTCGTTCAGGATTCATCATCTGGGTACCTAGAATAGGATGACGCTAGGGTAGGATAAGGCGGACTCAAAAGGCTCATAGACTGTGAGAGGATAGACGAAGACGAAGACAAGACATAGTCAACAGCGTTGATTGGCTGGATCGGTCTCTGCCCCGTCCCTGAACAAGGGCTCAGACTCGGCCCCGTCAACATCATGATCACATCCCACGATGGGCGGATATGGACGCTCAGCCGCAGTATTAAGGCTATTTTATTTAGGGGTATCTATTTATTTCTACGCTTAAGTACTGTATACTATTAACGTAAAGGTCGCATCTAACGTCTTTTTAGAACGATGCTTTATTAAAGAATTTGTAGATTATAGATTATAGATTATTATTCAATAATAAATCGATACATTTGGTAATATGGAAAATTCAGGACGTTCAATCTTCGAATTCAGGTTCACTTAAATCTCTCTGCCATATACATAGTAGAAGATTTTTGTAAAAGGTAGGAATCCTTAATGCTCTTTGCGAAAAGTTCAAGTAAATGCGCCTAATATTGAGATAGTTACTATGGTAACTTGGTAAGGTACGAAGTAATCATGTTAATTAGATAATTGATGGTTAATCATGATGCATATATCGTTATATACATATCCGTATGTACATACACGTGTATATCCCTAAATCTCAGTGTACCTATTTTTAGAACTTGATTACCCAATACCTACACGGTACATAGGTACATAGGTACGTACACCTTCAAAACTCTCGCACTGTATTTTCGCACCATGGAGTAGGTACTTAGGTACATATGTCTGGTAGCTTACATACAGGTACATATGCTGTACGAGGCTGCAGTATGATGTATTATGTGCACATATATACAATTACATAAATATGTACATAAGTAAGGGTATACATGCATGTAGGTACCTAACAGAGTGGACTTTTTCTTTATTTCTTTCTTAACACTTGGTAAAGATAGAAGTAGCATCATGATGTATGCTCTTCTTGCACGTACGATGCGATAAGCGTCTCCCTTATTCCAAGGACACTACGTACCAAGTATCCAGTATCCTGCGTACGTACTACTATAGTACGTACATACCACACAACTATCACGTACTCGTTCTCCTCTCCTTACGGAACCAAGCTAGACGATCGTGAGGATCCAGGAGAGGATGGGTTCACCCACTTCGAGATCGAGATCGACGCCGTCCCCCTAAACCTTTAATGCCGGAACCAATCATGCGAAACACTAGTGACGACGACCTCGTCAACGGCAGTAGCCATGATAGCCCTGCAAAAATACAGAATGAGGTGGTCGAAGGGAGGCCCAGGAGGAGCTTAGAGAGAGACGAAAGCCAACGGTGCCGAAACGACGGAGATAAGCTCGAGAGCGGAATAGGGATGACTGTCGAGTATCCCAAGTCTCCTACGTATCCCGCAACGTCCACCGATCCTTTCCCTGCTCTTGAGATTACGGCATCGACCCCTGTCACGCCCAAGTTTGAGAAACGGGTACCGCCAGCCTTAGATGCAGGAGATACAGGAGATACAGGAGATGCGAGAGATGCTGGCGATGAGAGCGATGTAGACGACATGGTTGCCGCAGATAGGAGCCATCATACACCTTCGTCAGCTGATCTATCTAGCAATGGTGGAAATGTCATCGGCAGCGTCAACGGTCACTTCTCTTCTACTCACGCTCAACCTCAACCTCCAAACGTGCTACCTGTATCTGTCTCTAGTCGACAGCCTGACCTCGTCACTAGGCCACGGACGCAATCTACCTCTAAGCCAGCTAACAGAAAAGCGAGCCATGAGGGTGTTAGAAAACTCTCTGCCTCCCAGATGCAAGCCTTAACCTCGTCGTCCGACTCTCTATCCATCGCCATTGTTCCTCCTCAGCCTTCTCAACACAAGCCAAACGGTACCGAGTATCCTATGTCTGCTGGCATCGCCGACTCCGTCTCCCGTCCATTCGTGGTAGACCATCCAGCACCCGCTCCTGCTTACAAAGATATCCCGAGGACAGCAGCCGATTTCAGACGTCCTCCCGCTTCGTCGCGGACGCTTTCCACCCCTCCCATTAACAGAAGATCCTCAACTAGTTCTTCTATGATAGAGGTAAACGCTACGCGACGGAATTCCTTTAACCCTCTCCCTCGCCCCCCTCCCCTGAATCTTTCGTCCGCCATGTCCAAGACCTCTGTTGCCCCTTCTCAACCAGACCGATCCGAATCCTCGCCTCCCTCCCCCATACTTCCTTCAATTCCCCTCCCGCCTATGTCTCTTCATACCCATCTTCAGCTTGAGTTAGCTGGTCAACGACCTAGTCCCCTCTATATCCACCATTCTCAGTCCGCCGATACGCCGTATGAATCTAGTGCGGTCAAGTTTGAGCGGCTCCTGAACGCCCTGCTCTTGCCACCTTATCTCGAACATGTCCTAAGCTTCGGCACTCTAGCATGTTTGGATGCTTGGCTCTACACCTTCACAATCTTACCTATGAGGTTTCTCATTGCTCTCGGTGTGCTTGTCAAATGGTGG
Source organism: Hypoxylon lienhwacheense (assembly GCA_902806505.1). Lineage (NCBI taxonomy): Eukaryota > Fungi > Ascomycota > Sordariomycetes > Xylariales > Hypoxylaceae > Hypoxylon > Hypoxylon lienhwacheense. Next base: position 76,259 of record CADCWW010000028.1, read on the forward strand.
GCATACGTATTGGGGAAAGAAGTCAGATGGGTTGTCGGTTATGTTTGGCGGGGGACTTGGCGCCTTTGGCAAAGAGGGAGGGGACGAACTCCTTCGCGAAACCAAGCCGACGGCAGTCAGACAACCAGCGAGTCTGAGAGGGGCCAGAGCCGAGCAGGAGAAAATAGCTCGGCCGTCCACCTGAATGGAACTGCGCGACGCCGCACCTCGTCCGAGACGACAGGCTTGTCTACGCCAGAGTTCGGCAGGATAAATGGTAACGGCGCATTTCATCCACCAAAGCATCCAATGCTTGTACCTACGGGTCTTCGCCATCGGAGGACGAAATCGATACCGTCGAATCTTACGTCTTACCACAAAGCCGATCTCCTTCAGGGTCTCGTTCTCATCTGCAGCTCCTTAGCGTTGATGAACCTAGATGCTAGCAGGATGTATCATTTTATTCGAGCCCAGTCTTCTATGAAGCTGTATGTTATCTATAATATCCTCGAGGTTGCCGACCGACTCCTTTCGGCCCTTGGCCAAGACGTCCTAGAATGTCTATTCAGCTCCGAAACCCTGTCTAGGAATAGTTCCGGGAGGTCCAAGGTTCTCCTGCCTTTCGGCATGTTCATACTCTCTCTGATATATAATGTCATCCACACCGTATGCCTATTCTACCAAGTCATCACACTGAACGTCGCTGTAAATTCATACTCGAATTCTCTCCTCAGTCTTTTAATTTCTAACCAGTTTGTTGAAATCAAGGGGAGCGTGTTCAAGAGGATAGAGAAGGAGAATTTATTCCAGCTGACCTGCTCAGATGTTGTTGAGCGCTTTCAGCTATGGATTATCTTATTGATCATCGGTATGAGGAATGTCGTTGAGGTTGGTGGGATTTCCGTGGTAGGAGCCGGAAGCGAAGTAGACGCCGGAATCGCGAAACCTGGCCCGGTTCATACTAGCTCAAGTATACCCAACAGCTTTACGGTACTACCATCATGGATACTTTCCGGTGAAGTACTCTCGCCCTTCCTCGTCGTCTTGGGCATTGAGATGATGGTCGATTGGACAAAACACGCATTCATCAACAAATTCAACAACGTCAAACCAACCCTTTATAGTAGAATGTTAGATATTCTATGTAAAGATTACTACACTAATGTAAGTCTAGTCGGGTAAGATGCCTTCTAGATCAGTATCTCACACTCTTTTTAGGCCTTTTCAGCACCCTCTCTGACTCGGCGATTGGGCTTACCGCTATTGCCATTGTCCTGTCTTTTTATCCGAGCCTCCATACAGGTGTATCATATGTTCCTTGCCACGCATATCAACCCTCCGCTTCCAACGTCGACCACCGAGCTCTCCGTAGAGTCTTCGATCCCATCTTCACCCGCGATGGTTGCCGCGTTTGAACACCTCGACACGCTGCTTAGGAATGCTCTCGGACGAGCAGTCTATGGATATCCATATGGGTCGCCGCACGCCCGACCATTCTTAGCCTTCTCTTCAGATGATGCAATCGCCCTCCTTACAATGACAATATTCTTCTTCCTTGCTTGGATCGTGCTCCTTATCGTGAAGCTCCTTCTGGGTATGGTGCTATTGCGCTACTCTAAAGAACGATATGCTGCGATGAAGCACAAGGAACATGCAGTAGCTACCGGTAAGGCCGAATGTGAGAACTTCTCCCAGCCGGGGAAACGCATCGGTTCATGGGGTGCTGTGGAAATTGGAGATGAGCGTAGGAAATGGATATATGAAGATGACACTGTGGGGTTAAAGAAAATGCGTGAACGGGAGCTGAAGACGGAGGAGAAATTTAAGGAAAAAGGTGATGATGGGCTATCTAAGGTAGTGAGGTACGAGATGGTAGCTAAAAGAATATGGTAAGGCTGCCAGTATAATTTTACTATATTAAATCCAGGGTCTTAGGGCATTGTAGTATTTAATATTCGCATTGTTTAGCGTCTGTCATAGCCTTCTACGCATCACTAGCAATAGAATCATATTCAGAAAGTACTGCTGCTCAGACCAGTCTAGTCCACGCTCTTGAACAAAAACCAACGGGTTAGCAACAGCTGCTCTGAGTATGTACCTACCAGGTAGACATACTCTTGACGCATCAGTTACTGCTCCCCTGCCAACTATCGACCTCTCTTAATCACATAACTGTTCTTCCGTGTCAAATCCACGTTTGTTAATCAACTTCCGATCCTACGCCATACCTTTCAGACACGCAGAAACAAATATTAAACGAAAATTTCAAAGGCCTCAAAGGAATTTATCCAAGAACCCTTCTCAGTCCAACCAATTCATCCTACTGAGTAGGCGTCAAGGTACCTTCTACTACTATAGCGTAAGTGAACCTGGAAGTATTACTGATTTCTACCTCATCGCCTACTTTGCTAGTTACTATTCACGGCTCACTTGTTTATTATTGTTTTCTTCTATTTCTTGTCTAAGACTCTCGTTGGCTCCCCTGATTAATTTTACTGAAGCATAACAACTTCTCAACCATCACGTTAATTTCGTTTGGCGTCGTAGCCATCTTTTTGTTTATGTTGACCATAATCTACCTGTACGCGATTTGCTAACTGCTCGCTGCCATCCAGGAGTCCTCCAGTCTTCAACCTGTAGGTATAAGTCACAACTGTTTAGGACATCTCATCACGTCGTCGCCCGTCCCCCTTCGCAATCCATCAGTTTACCCATCGATTCAGAGACGTACAACTAACTGACCTAGACATCCAAAGATTACCAAAGGTACTATTCAGGTATCATATCTCGACACAGCTGCTTAGTATCTAGCAGCTCGCCAAAATGCCTTGCGTGTATTTCATAGCGTACATCCTACCCAACTATACCCTTCCATGGCAACATAGAGCATATCGAAATTGCTAAACATGCGTCTCACACAGGCACGAACTCGTTATCCGCCCGCTGAAAAACAGAGAGAAGTGGCGTTATGGCGTCATTGAATCGATATTACATTACGAGTCTGCCAAATTTTGGTGGCGAAACGACACCACGCTACCTGTAGAGACGTTGGCGCGTCGCAATCAGATTCACATGGAACACACCATGGAGTGCCTCGCTTTTAAACACGATCAAGCACAAAAGATGCGTATGCTTGACGGAAAGCACATCTAAAGGTCCACATCACCAACTTCTTCACTGGATGTCTCTACGATATGGATTTTCAGACTTGCGCCGAGTTTCCAGAGCCCTTTTCATCCCGGGCTTTTTAGTTACGGTTTACAGCAGGTAGTCACAATACACCCTTTTTTTTAATCAATTTGGCATCGTAAAATGTCTTAAAAATACCTCTCGGTCAATATGCTACAGCACCGAACATTTTCTTAAACGCAGGTATCCTTTCTCATATCGATGCCTACACACGTTTTCTAGAAGCAGTTGACAAATCCTCTAGTCCTTTAGCGATATATACCGGTACGTGTCTACGTAGATAAAAGAAAGACGTGATAAGCCTCAAGCTCGAAAAACACCAAATCGTATTCGCCGAACGACCCCATCCCTGTTTTGGCCAGAGTATCTCTCAGACTCTATATCGTTAACCTCTGTCCGCCATGTGGTACCGGTGTGTTTGCCGACTTCGTCCCATAACTCTTGCCAGCTTGCAGCATTGTGCAAGAACCTCTTAGAACCCCTGGTCCCTATCCTATCTCCAGGTGTCATCGTTCCGACCTGGCGCCCAAATATCATGACATCTGGGTCGTCTGGGTCGAGAAATCGCACCAAACGTCGCGCCGCTCGGACCTGATGATCCCACGTAAATAGGTGAAAGAAGCTAGTGACGTGGATAATGTTCATCTTGCCATCAAGAATCCGCAGCCTCTCGTCGCCCTCGCCGTTCTCGCCACTTTGACTGAGCATGTCACCAGTTACGAGCGTGGCCTTGAACTTGTCTCGGTCCTTGAACAAGTCGTAGCCAACATCTAGGAAGCGGGCCTCCAGATCAGTGCCGTATAATCTCGAGGAGTCAACGCCGTCGAACGAGAGCTGCCGTAGCACCTGTCCCACGCAGCAACCGACATCGAGAAAAGTGGCCTCGGACTTGGGCGCGAGCAACCGATCGAGAGCTACACGGTACCGGGAGTCCGAGGTGAATGTAAGGGAGAGAAAGCGGAAGTGGCCAATGCAAACATACGGAAAGATGTCCCACAGGCGATCCCGCTAAATCAAGTGACGGTAAGTATTTGTTTCAGTATGGGGTTTGGAGGGAGCAGCAGTTATACACACGATTTGGCGAATATGCTCATCAACGTCCTTAGCACGGATTCCACTATATTTTTCTAGGAGTTTTCGAATGGGCTCGATATCCGGAGGAAGATCTTCGACGTAAAACTTCTCCATTGGAGGATGGTCTGAGGATTGAATCTTGACTTCTGGTTCCATCGCGCAACTATGCCGTCGAAGACGCATCAGCAACTTGCGCATAGCCCGGGAAGAAGGGCGGGAAGACTTGGGTCTCTGTAGCGTTATAAATCACTTGAGTAGCGGGATAGTCCGGGTACGGACTTCTCAGCCGGATCGTAAGCCGAGCTATATCGTTCAAGCCCGCGGTATTTCCCTATGTCATAAGGGAGTGCGAGCGAGCCAATCGAAGATCACCAACGAACGATGGACATTTGACAGATACTACATATAGTAATAGTGATATATTATAATACCGCGAGTAGTCTATCTTGTTCAAGTTAACTCGACTTGTCTAACAGAGACGGAGAGAGAGAGAGAGAGAGAGAGAGAGAGAGAGAGAGAAAGAAAAAGAGGAGAGAGGAAGGGTCACGGAGAGATTGACCTTATTATAAGTTGCCTATTATAACTTATACGTTATTATTGTACTTATAATATGAACATGCTTATGATACTAAGCCGAGGTTGCGAAGTACGCGTCATTTTGATTCTGAGATTTATGATGATGACAAGAAATAATTCCATATAACTTACCTGATATTCGTGCATTTATACCACGGAATGAAAATATGGATGGCGTAGGAGGTAAGTTGAGACTTGAGTTATACGATCTATTTTTGTTTTATGCTTCAACGTCAAACGGTGAAGCTTATAATAATGGTAGGTACCTGATTAACAAGATCGTCACCACTCACATTATTCTATCCCGGGGATTAGGGATTTTACTTTAAGTTTCAACTTTAACTGTTTGACTGCATGTGATAGAACTGGTAGTTACCTAATGTGTATTACTTCGTACCCCTATGTCACTTGAAACGAATGGGACTCGGCCGGGGGTTTCCTTGTTTGTATATGTATACTATGCATACGGAGTACCTGTCTTAATACACAGTACATGGATATTGGGTTAATCTAGAACATGAAGTTGGCAATCAGATAGATCACATGACATTCGAATAATTCTTAGAGTAGGAGGCACTTTCTATAAATGTAGCACTCTATTTTTTTATAACTATCAATACTGTGTAGACGGGCTCGGGCCGTGGGTTGAGAGACCGTTATCTCGGTTCGTATTACACTTATGTACATAGACACCTAGTAGATACCTGGACAGGTACCTACCTACCTTAAGTACACCTAATTAGCTTATTTCAATCAACATTACGGATCCGTATCATGTTCCAGTTTGTTTTACTTGTACCTAAGTACCTTTATATTAGGTTATATAGGTACTTTTATGTCTGGTACATATTATGTATATGCACGTATAAGCACAGTAATCTAAAGTACTTAATCCAAATTCTCGATTCCACTCTTAGATAACGAGCGATAAGCGAGAAGCCAATAGCGCTTATAGGAATCGAACCTATGCTCTCTTATAACCCAGCCACCAAATCTCTTCTCTTCAACCCTTCAACCCTCCAACCCCTTACAAATAGGAGAGTACTGACCTTCATATCACTACAACCGTCTAGGCATTCGGCGGCGATATTCGAGCACCAGTTTGTCGAAAACGTCATAAGACCGTCGATGCAGGGTGTAATAACCAACAGCGCCAAAAATCGGACTTGGCAGCATTATGTTAATATATCAACCGTAATTTACCTCTAGTATCGCTTCTTTCTAGTAACGATTAAGCCTCACTATTTCTTCAAGGCATCCAAGGACCTAAAAAAAAAAAAGCGCTTTTTGCGAACTGAAGAGACTAATGTGAAGTAGGAGGCGTCGAGTTAGTCCATTGCGAATTATTCACCACAAGTGATTTGAACCAAGCCTCCGAGCGTTCTGGCACAAGCAAAAAACTTGCAAGAGGACACAGGAGCTTTCTTCCGGCCCAGGGTAGACTCGAGATACTTAGTTGCGGTACCGATAGCCGAACGCCTATAATATATAATCTGTCTCGCAAGCGCAAAGGTGAGATAGAAAATATTAGCAGATGTTGTTCATTCCTGTCAGTCCTGGCTGTGATAATTTCTTACTAAACGGGTCTCGGAGGGATCAACGGACGGCTGGAGAGTCTAGCCCATCGCTTGCATTTTGACGAGATCTTTCAAGAGAAGATAATGAATTGGTTCCCCTTCTGGTTTCTGGTAAGCGAAACCATCCCACCCTCAGCCGGCTGGGTGCTCCGGGGCGGCAGCGGCGGTGGATTACTCAATCCACAATCAGACATACACAAAGAGCGAGGCTTTTGATATAGGGACATTGCCTCCGACTGCTATTCAGGTTAGAAAACGGACGACTACTATAGGGGCTAGATTTATAAGAAGACTGGACAGGAATTTTATTTTATTCTACCTTCACTTACTCAAGCGTAATTTGAAATACCTGCTTCAGCTGGGCTGCTCCTGACAGTCTACGGCGCCCGCCTCCTGAACTATCGTCTTGGCCTCAGCGGTTATACCGTTCATGAAGGTCTTACACAACAGCGGAGGAAGAGTTGTCGCAAACTAGCACTAATGTCTTGGACTTTAGCCCCTATTCCTCCTTTAATGAACAACGAGCCGTTGCACGATCTCATACAAGGAATGCTCCCCTTCAAATCTTTACTTCCCGAACCATAACTCGCCGCAAACTGTGTGTTTCTATTCAGGTACTAAACGCCCGACATAATAATCGTCTACTTTGACCTAGATCTTGCAACTTTTCCCCCTTTTGTTTACCACACTCTACCTGATGAGTTTTATGACACGATTGCAAATCACCCTGTTGAAATATGAACTACGCTGATGTGTGAAAGAAAGTCCGCTCGATCTCCTAGCACTTCAATCCGTCTGATGGCTCAAATAGGTACCTACCTAGGATAAGGTAGGTAGGAATTTGTGCTTAAGACTTACCAAGTACTCCGAACCTCTTACCGTACCAAGTATCTACCTACACAGGAATTTGCGCGTGACGAAACAGCGTCGACAACCAGGCTATGTATGAATAATAGGTACCCTATCTTCCAGATAGACAATAATCTAGTTTCAATGTCATATATTCCATATATCATTAGTGTGACTAAGGCGGCGGGGATCCTAGAAGATGCAAAGGTCGGAAAGCAGTTGCAACTCTCGAAAGCAATGGTTTAACGTATCGGTATATCATACTTCCATTTCTCCAATATGTTCCCTCCGCCCCTAAACGGCGTCCCGATGCATTCGGATATTGACCGGGTTTATGATCGCGTATTTGATTGGCGGAATGACTTTCCACGGACGGCTAGATCGAGGGGCCGCTCTCGACGGCTAGACGGCTGTTAGTGTACTATATGGTAATAATGAAGATTATCTTTACTGAGGATGTACAAGGCGTATTTTTCTTCATTTTTGTCCTGGTCTATGGACAGACTGTCTTCCGCATAATATGGGGTAGATACCCTTCATTCTATAGGGATGACAGGAAGAGGAGATATAACACCTGTACCTATCTACCTAACCTAACAGCCCTACAGCTTTGTGAATGTAATCGTAGTTACGAAGTATTCTACGAATATATGCTAGAATAATGCCATGTAGCAAAAAAGGTCTTATCATAAGGAAAATGCACGCGTGACAGGCTGATGCTGACAGGTACCCCTCGGGGTTTGTCCGTGTGAGAGGTGCAGAGAGTATGACAGTGATATATATGAGTTATAGGATTTGAGTAGATGTAGACTTGGACATACTACGTAGATATGTACGTTACCAACATGATGTGATGAATTATACGATGCCGCCGCCTCCACCAGAAATAATTAATAGGGTTGGGGGTGTTTTTGTTTTACTTTATTCAATTAATTTTTTCTCCTTGTCTCTCTCTGTCTCTGTCTCTCTCTCCCTCTCTCTTTTTTCTTAACAGCGGCGCCAATATATATATATATATATATTTTGATTGGTAGAAATCATAGAAGACTGGACGGTAAGAATTGGAAACCTTTATGGCATCAATGATATATTTTCTAAGCGTAAAGGTTTTTTTTTGAGGACCGGAATCGTGTTAACACCGAGCTGTATGTAAACTATGCGTTCTAATGATGCTAGGAATCTAATAATCTTCTCTCTCTCTCTTCCATTTATAAGCGGTAGTGTATTGGATTGTACCTAGGTATGCATCACAGAGGAACCAGGAGCGCTAGATGCATTAGAGATATTCAAAAGTTCTATACGTCTCCCAGACTGGTTAGGCATTTATTCCTCAATGCTAAAATGTATGTGTGAGGAATAGGTAATGAGGAATAATGTTAGCAGGAGCTACAAAAAATAAAGTAAGGAATGATATGTTTAGGTGGGTGAGCACTAATTGAGCACTAGGTAATAATAATATATACGTGCTTGTATAAGTTACATACCTCCAGTCCTAATACATGCATACATATGTCAAAGTATACCTACTATGTACCATCCTAGGGGCTAAGGGATGCGGGACGAGAAGAGACTCAAAAATGAATCAAAAGGCAGAAAAAAAAAGACGTCGTTCTGCCTGGTCCCGTATAAGATACTTCTTGCCAATAATATACATACATATATTGGCGGTTATGTGTTTTAGGGGTACTCACATTTAAAAGTATAGGTTGCATTAGGTATATGTACCATGTAAGAAGTAGGTTGACGTATGCAGCATTGCATATGTGATGGTCACAAAGTTCAATGTTACTACCTCCATGTACGTCTTGAGCCGCTATGAAGGAAGAAAGATCAATTTATTAGAAGAAAGAAAGTACGGAGCGCTTCGTACATATCATATAAGTGTAATTCGGGTAAAAGCGTTACGTCATATACTCACTTACCGGTAATGTACCTAGGTAGGTATGTAGAATTTGCAGAGACTGATTATATTCAAAGTTACCTACACATACTATGGGTACCTGGTAAGATGCATATACTTACGTACCATATATACATCCTACATATCAGTACTGTATGCACTTACAGAGTATTATTCTATGCTGGGAATTTCTCAATTTTGAAGTCAGGATCATCCAAATCATCTGAACTCTTTACTAGTCGTTTCTTTGACGTTAGGAATGATAACTAGATAATATTTACTAGGTAGAATTTTGCTGGACGCCCTTATCTTCTACCCTATGAGTATTGATATAACAGGTACCTATATGTATTTGATGTAGATGTAGTCCAGGTATGTACCTAATACAGTAGTTTTTTTTTATATTTACGATACTTCTAGGTAAGTTAAAGGTATATGTACCTAGGTAGGCAAGTCTTAAGCAATCTCTACCAACTACCTGCACTGGGCAGACGTATAAATATCAATATATCCGTAGGTAATACCTACCGGTAAGTGGTTAGGTATGTACATATGCACCTACTTAACCACTCCCTGATGGGTATGTACCTACTTCTAGTGCCTCCTTACGAGAACATGAATGTATTGAATTAACATATAAAATTAAAAGGTAGGTGGAAATATTCTTTAGGGGCAGTTGATACAGGTAGGAACATGTATGTAACAGTATATACCTACATCCAGCATAATCTACATACATCTCATTGATGTATGTATGTACTAACCCCAATGTACCCTCCATAAGTAGATGTACTTCGTACACCCGATTTAACATTTGATTAAGTTAGGTATGGTACCTAGTATGTATGTACCTAGGTACATAGTGTAGAACGTGATGGATCTTAGTGCTGGCACCAACATGTACTATTTTCATGCTCTGGAATCCCGAGCCAGCCCCAGTAAGCCCCCAGGCAGTCTGAACGCCTCCCCTCTTTTGAACTCTGACCATTTGTTGCCCGTTGCCATCTACATAGTACATATGTACACTAATTCCTTACTACCCCCAGCCATTAAACCTATACTTGTACTCCGTACCTACTACACCTGCCATACATGTACCTACCATCACCCATTTACCTTACATACCCTTTATTCTACTTTATTCTACTTTACTTTATTTTACTTTATTTTACCCTCTACCACCGACAACCCCCCAAGGAAAAAAAAACCCCCTTCCAACACCAAACGCCAAAAAAACACTTCCTCGGCACGTGTGTGCATCATCTATCGCACCCCTCCCAATATGATCCTCTTCCGATAGTCTTGAATTTCTTTCGAATGACTATTACAAGGTAGAGATTAAAGTAAAGGAAAGAAAAGAAAAGAAAAGAAAAGGGAAGAAAAGAAAAATTAAAAAAAAATACACACACATTACCTTCATCGCAACTATCTGTGGATGTATGTTTAAAGAGGCAAACACGCGGCCACAACCGATTGAAAATAAATCCATTTCTACTTTCCTCCCTTTCACCTCCCTTCTTTTCCCCTCTTCCCTCTCTCTTTTCCTCCCCTCTCCCCTTCTCACCTTTATTCGCCTTTTGCCTTCTCTTCGTCTTCTCCTTCTCCTTCCCCTTCCCTTCTCCTTCTCCTCTACTTGTCTTCGAGGTACCACCTTGTCCTTCAAATTTCGACTTCGACTTCGACTTCGACTTCGACTTCGACCTCGACTTCGACCTCGACTCCGACTCCGACTTCCACCTCGGCCTCGATCCCAACCAAGCCTTCTCTTCCTCGACTCTATCAAAAAAAAAAAAAACTTCCTGTGTAGTTCCACTCTTCAGCGTCGAACTGCTTCTATTTCCATACCATCACAACTGATTCTCAACATACATGATTCGCGTTCACGATAAAATACTACTATTATGAGGATACTCGCACCACACGCAGACGAAAACATGGAACCGGGACGACCTCGATCTAGCCAGACCACCGTATCTGTCAATTTCGATGAAACCGACTCCCTTTCTTCCCATCCGCGTCTCAAGTTCGGCGTAGCTGAGTGCGTTGAGACTAAGACTGTCACTACTACTACTACCACGAAGAGATCTTACCCGCCCCTTTTCCTCAAACAGACTAAACCCCTCTCATCCCTCGACTCTAAGGAATATCCTCTGGCCCAAAAGCCTTGCCCACCCGAATTAGCCAACTTTACTTTCAACATTTCCCACTATGGTGGTGTATCCTGGCCCGTAGATGATGATTCTGTGCAATATCTGCAAAATGTATGTTATGTCTTCCCTGATCCTTCCCTTCTTCTCTAACGTCGGGCTACGCGCCAGTCTCAGCAATCCGCCAGCGATAGTTCTCTTGATGAAGTCAAGACAGAACCCGGTTTAGATATCATACAGACCCAACCTACCCGGCGCTCGTCCAAGCCTTATCCTCAGGCGCCTTCGCGCAGGTCCCATCGTATAGACTCCCGAGCTGCCTCGCCTGTTGTCGGTGCGTCGATCAGGAAGAGTTCACAGAAGCAACCGACGCGGACCTTCACCCCAAATCTCCCCCATGCCGTGTCGGACAAGCTACGCCGCGCTATAACCCATGGCACCCGCAAGGACGCCATCAGGAATGACACGACACGTTCAAATAGCGGGTTCCCCGTCACTCCTGACGCGTCTGAGTTGACTCCCGTCGCTGTAAAGGTTCCCTTGGTCGCACGGGGTTCGCGTCTCGACTCCTTTGACACCCCGGAGTCGGCCAACACAAGCCAGTCTCAGTCTTTTTTTGACATCTCGAGCCCTTCTGGTAGTGATTCGCATACCGTCTTCAACAGCAATGTGGCTACGCCCCCCATTACTGACGCAGACGCGGAGCCGTTTGCCGATGTCGACGCCGACGCCGACGAGTCTCTCCAGCAGTCCATCCGCGCCCTACATCACCCGCGCCCTATCAACACCCTTGCCGCTCAGGATGCAAGCCTACCTAGCCCACGCTTATCCCCAACCCTACAAGCCTCAAAATTCCGGGGTCTTGACCAGGATGAAGGAGACAATGCAGCAGACGACGACGTCTGCTTCATTTCCCCAAACGACAGTCAGAATACAATGGATTATGAATCAGGCCCATCGTCCGCCGCCATGGAGCCCTCGTCGATGGTCGTCAAGCGCCTTGAAGACGTATCCCAGTTCTCGCATCCCACGATACTAGACACCCGCTCGATGCTAGAGACCTTCGATGTTATGCCCCCCGAGATGAAGTCATTTATGATGTATCAGTTCCTCCGTAGATGTTCTCGAAAGACTCTTCACGTCGTTGCCGACGTAGTAAATCCTGCCCTGAAGTGTGATGTCTTGAAAGACTTACCTACCGAGTTGACGTTGCACATCCTCTCTTATCTGGACCACCGTGATCTTTGCCGTGCGGCTCAGGTTTCGAAGCATTGGCGGAGCATCGTTGATAGCAACGAGACCGGCTGGAAAGAGTTATTCGACCGCGATGGCTTTGCCCTTGCCCCTGGTGAGTTGGATAGGGCTATTAAGGAAGGATGGGGTTGGCAAGATCCGGTGGGACCAGAAGGTTGCGAGCGTGACTATAGTACTCAGACCCGACTTACGTCTACCGAGGCCGAACTGACCCGGTCGTCCAAACCTGACCCGCCCCCGCAGAAGTTGCGAACTTCCAAGCGTAAGAGAGCCCTGAATAGCCTCGGCTCTGAACGGTCCAAACGACGAGCGAGTGCTCAAGAGATGGCAAAGGACGAGAAGACATATACCGGAGAACGAGTGCACAAGTCTGAAGGTCCCATGTCTGCTGCTAATGCCGCTGCCGTGGCTGTCCCTGATCCGCACATTGGTCTGCCGAGTCTTAGGAAGCTTCACTTATTCAAGTCTCTCTATCGCCGCCATTATATGATCCGCAAGAGTTGGACGAGCGGTAAGGTCAAGCCTAGCCACGTCGCCTTTGCAGCTCATCCGCGGCATGTCATAACCTGCCTGCAGTTCGACGAAGACAAGATTATCACTGGAAGCGATGACATGCTCATCCACGTCTATGATACCAAGACCGGTAAGCTTCGCCGTCGTCTAGAAGGTCATGAAGGCGGAGTATGGGCCCTGCAGTATGAAGGCAACGTGCTGGTATCTGGATCGACGGACCGCTCCGTTCGCGTGTGGGATATAGAAAAAGGTCTTTGCGCCCAGGTTTTTTACGGTCACACTAGCACTGTTCGATGCCTGCAAATTCTGATGCCCACGGACACGGGCAAGGTGGAAGATGGACAGGCTGTCATGATGCCTCCAAAGCCTCTAATCATTACCGGATCCCGCGATAGTCAGTTGCGTGTTTGGCGCCTTCCTGAGTCTGGTTCTAGAAGATACATCCAAACTGGACCGCCAGCTAACGACGCCGACTGTCCTTATTTCATCCGTACGCTGCAAGGCCACACCCATTCGGTCCGCGCGATTGCGGCACATGCCGACACGCTTGTTAGCGGGAGCTACGATAATACTGTTCGCGTGTGGCGAATCAGTACGGGAGAAACGGTACATGTCTTACAAGGACACTCTCAAAAAGTGTACAGTGTTGTATTGGACGTCTCCCGTAACAGATGCATATCAGGTAGTATGGATAGCTCTGTGAAGATCTGGGATCTGGAGACTGGGTCGTGTTTACACACACTTGAGGGACATTCCTTGCTCGTCGGGTTGCTTGATCTTCGCGATGAGCGACTCGTCTCGGCAGCAGCGGATAGCACTCTGCGTATCTGGGACCCGGAGAGCGGACGATGCCAATCGACGTTGTCGGCTCATACTGGGGCAATTACCTGCTTCCAACACGATGGACGCAAAGTTATTAGTGGTAGCGACCGAACCCTCAAGATGTGGGACATCCGTTCAGGCGAGTGCATCCAAGACCTTCTCACAGATCTTAGCGGGGTCTGGCAGGTCAGGTTTGATGAACGCCGATGCGTTGCGGCTGTCCAGCGAGACAACTTGACGTACGTCGAGGTAAGTCAGATATTCGAAGGCTATGAACCCGGCTACTAGTAGCATACTGATTAGGAATACTATGGCAGATTCTTGACTTTGGTGCTGTTCGTGACGGCAAATCACCAGACGAGCTTGGCAAGCGTATCCTACTGAACGCGCCGGAGGTCCAGAGGATCATAGACGAAGATAACTAAATACGTCGAGTTGGATCCAATTGGGTTCGATAGCCCCCGTTCGGACCCAGGACCGCGGACATGGTCTTCCAGTGATCGGGCCACGAGTCGATCTTGTGGAAGCCGCCCAAAACTACGTATCAAATTACGAGAAGCATGTGATGATGTTAATGCGCTTCTAAAAAGCGGAAACATAAGACGCCTCGCGCAGCCACATAGTTATCTTTATTTCCCTTCACGCGATGGAGCAATATTATACGCACTGGTAGTTTTGAGCATAGCCAATCCCTAATCTGGCTCGTATCGACTATAAGTCTAGGAATATGAGCATTGAAGGGGTATATCGAGTCTAGCATTTATGTTTTGACCCGTGACCGGCTAGCTAAGCAACTTTACACGATAGAGGAGCATTTGGAGGATAGCAATCAGCTGACCATAAGGAACTCGCCCAGCGGAGCCATTTTTTTTTTTTTTCGCAGTATCGTCTGTCTGACACAGGACGAGCGACATGTGCTCATGGCTTGCTAATAGCATGCAGTTCCAGAACGCAGAACAGGGAACACAGCAAGGGGAAATGAACTACGAATTTGTCGAGGCATCCGGGGGGTGTTATTGAAACATAGGAGTACTCTGTTGTAAAAAGCAGCTAGCTCTATATGAGTTAAGTGAACATTGATCAAGGCTAAGGAGGAGGAAGGGGAAAGGGGGGAGGCATTGTGAGCATGACGGCATCGTGGCGTTCATGTACTCTGAGGAGAGCATATCATCAGGCGTAATGGACATTTTGTAATGATAAGCACGTTTATTCAGCGCAGGAATTGGACTTACTACGGATGCATTTATTATCTATGAAGCTTCTGTCGTATGCGATGTCATCCATTGCTACTAGGTATATTCTATCAATAAGTTATTTTTCCTTCATTTCCATGTAGGTTGTTGATATAAGTCAAGGTCCGATGCGTCCAGAATGCTTCGGATACGCAGCTTCGGATACGCAGATACACATAACATCCATGCATTATGCTCCCAATAAAGTTGTGCTTAATACTTTGGTACCTGCATTCAGGTAGGTTTATGTAGGTAGTGTAGGTACATTGATCAAAAGGTACCTCATATGTATATCAATTGTCCCTGTTTGTGTAGGTACTGTTCGGGATGGCCAATGTTTCGGTTGAGGCAAGAGCTGTATCCGTACCTAATATATGTACATCCTAGTCTAATACCTACCGGTATGGACCTCCTACCAGTATAGTAGGGCCTAACACGGACCTCTACCTACATATGCATGTGCGTGCGCGTGTGCGCGCGTGCGTGTGTATCCGTTTGTAGGTATTTATGTGCCTACGAAAGTACATGATAGGGGATATCGATACATTGTATAAAAAACTCAGTAGATGTTGATATAACCTTACCTACCTCATACCTTCTAGGTGAATACATTATATATATATATATATACCTAGGTGGTATATATATGTCGTTGAACGCTGGGGTTTTGTTTATCTTCTATATCATTTCAAGAAAAAAAAATACCAACACCAACACCAACATCAACATCAACAACAATATCAACATTAGGGCATCGCCCAACACGAACCCCCAACATCAAACGACGTGATGAGTTTCGAGTTGTCTACCTAAGAAAGATTTTTTTTTGGAAATCACTACGTACTAAGTAAAGTTTTACTTCAAACCAATGCATTGACGAGAATGATCTTTTCAGATGCTCTTCCTTGCCCATAGCATACGTACCTGGTACCTAGGTCCTAGGCAAAATATAAGATCGCTTTTCCGGTACTTGGCTTTACCCACCAGTTCAACCAACACCAACCCTCCCCGGTCTAACGTCTTCTTACTTTATATCAGTATTGAACTTTGGTATTATCGTCAACAACATCGCCGGAATTCGTCCAGCTATAAAAAAAAAAAAAAGCCCATCATGTCTGACTACAACTCGGGAGATGAGTTGCTAAATGATGTGAGCTTGGATAGCCTGACGACGGGAATTAAGCATGAGCGCTCCGATCAACTAGACGACGACCAGTCTGAGCTTGAGCTCGCGAAACGCCGCAAGGTACAAGACATAAAACACGAGAATAATGATAATACCCTCGCGTTGGGCAACATCGCCAAAGTCATCTTGAAAGATAACTTCGGCTACGATGACTTCCGTTACGAGCAGTTCTCAGCCATCCTCTCGGTTTTACGAGGCCAGAACGTACTCGTCGTCTTTCCCACAGGAGCCGGGAAATCCCTGTGTTATCAGGTTCGGTCCTGTCCCGATCCTTGTTGAAAAATAAGTAGCTTGCTAACAACCAGTCGACTCACAAGATACCCGCCGTTGCTTTCGAAAAGTTGGACGCGAGGGCAAAAGATGACGGAGCTCGCTTAGGGTCAGGTATAACCATTGTTGTATCGCCTTTAATTGCGCTCATGAAGGACCAGGTTGATGCTCTGCTACGCAAAGGCATCGCCGCCGCCTGCTTAGATTCAACCAAGACGTATGAGCAGCAGATCCAGATCAAGACCGCTATAAGAGAGGGTCGGCTGAGGTTGCTCTACTGTGCCCCCGAGAGACTGAATAACGAGGGCTTTGTCGAAAGCATGAAGTACGTTCCTGGAGGTATTCGACTGGTAGCCGTTGATGAGGCCCATTGCATCTCAGAGTGGGGACACTCGTTCCGTCCCGACTACCTCAAAGTCGCTCGCTTTGTCCAAGAAATCAGGGCCGAGAGCGTCGTCTGTCTCACCGCTACGGCAACCCCTCGTGTTGCCGAAGATGTTGCCAATGCTTTTAATATCGACCAGTCCAACGTATTCCGTACCTCTCCTTACAGGCCTAACCTAAATCTACTAGCTGAATCCGTGCTGACGAAGAATGACAAGTATCCCAAGATATTCACGTTCTTACGAGAACACCCGGGACCTACGCTCGTCTATGTGACTCTCCAAAAGCAGGCCGAATCCCTTGCGGGCGACCTGGATGCGCAAGGTTTTCACGCAGTCGCATTTCACGCCGGTCTCAAGGTAGAATTGAAGACGCAGATTCAGGATGACTTCATGGCCAATAAGGTCCCCATCGTCGTAGCTACAATCGCCTTTGGCATGGGGATTGATAAGCCGGACATACGGAACATCATCCACTTCGACCTTTCCGGCACTGTGGAAGAATATTCGCAGCAGGTCGGACGCGCGGGAAGAGATGGCAAACCGAGTTATTGCATGTTCTACATCTGTCCGTATGACTTCTATATAAGGGAGAACTTCGCTCGAGGTGACCTACCGTCACGACAATCGCTGCGTCGGTTACTAGAAGATATTTTCTGCACGAAGCTTATTCACACACAGGAAGGCGATATCATCAAGTTGAACCAGATGGCTCTGGGAAGAGAGTACGATATTCGAGCGAGCCCGATTGGCATCTTATTGGCGACGCTGGAGCTTCGGTTTGGCCTCATCAGGGCTGTAACCCCTGAGTATTCTTCGTATAAATTCGAAGCGACGGCAAAGTATTATCAGATGGCCAAGAATGACTCCACTCAAGAGGGCAAGGCCATTTTTAAACATGCTACTAAGTCTCAAAAAGGGAAATTGTATGAAGTCGATATCAATGTCATCATACACTTAGCCGGGCTACTACGCGCAGACATAATAAGAAAGCTTGAGGACTACCATGACAGAGGCATCATCGTGCTGAGAAAAAGTGGCGTGGAAAACAAGTACAAAGTCCTTAAGGATATTCCTAGCAGACCGCAGGAACTCGAAGCCCTCACTAACAAGCTTTATGTCGAGATGGAAGCCCGCGAGGAGGACGCATTACAGCGCACACAGCAGATGGCCAATCTGATCACGGGGGGGAAATGCCTTGCTCTGGCACTGGCCGAGCATTTCGGCATGGGATTGCCGGACGGAAAACATAAATGTGGACACTGCACTTACTGCCTTACGGGGAAGCGCGTCGTGCTACCTCCTAAGCCAACCCCGGTCGTCAACAAAATGGGCATTCAAAAAATCCTCGATGCCTGCTCGGCTCGGGACGACCCAAGATTCTTAGCCCGCGTCGCTTTCGGCATCAAAAGCCCCCGGGTCTTTCAGCTGAAACTCCACGACAAGAGCATTTTTGGTTCGTTGGAGGACCACGACTTTAAGGTACATGATCAAATTAAATCCAATCAAAACAAGTCAAAGTCAGACTTGGCGTTAAACGGGCATTGCTTAAACTAACATCCTGTCACAGTCTCTGTTAGCTGAGTTTACTAGAGAGTGTGATGTTGCGAATGCTGGCTCGCCAGTTAGGCGGCGTTGAGCGATTGCGAGATACCGAGAAGGTGAAATAGGGGTCACAGTATCTTGACTCTTACAAAGTCCAAGGCTTTATTTTTTGAGCTCCTCCGTCGTATGGTAGGTGAGTGTATATCACCTAGATCCTTCGTAGATAAAAACTCCATCATACATAGCATAGCCGGGACCCGGGATCCAGGGATCAGTTATCAAAATGAGATCCACGAATCTCTTCTCCGTTAATTAATTAATATTCATCCTTCTCAATACTCGCAGACTTGATCAAAGAAAAATATAGTTCTGGTCATGGATTCATGTTAACGCTGTGCGAACCGGGTACTATGTATATGCGCATTGCAGCGACAAACATAACGACCCGGTAATGATATGTATAGCTACCTTGTACCATACGTGCCCTGTGTACAGATAAATGTTAGATCCCACGTTGGATCCATGGCTGGGTTAAAATGGACTTTCTCGACGGCGAGTACACGCGTCGCCATGCCCTTTACCGGGAGTTAATATATATTCTATTAATCTGGCCAATCAAACCGTCAATCTTCGCCGTAAAGGGAATCTAACTATTCATCTTGCTTCTAACGCGTGCAACGTTGTGGATAAAGTCGAGCGTCGGTTACGTGGTCCGATTGCGGTATCGTAAGCATCGTCCCGACGTTGAGGTCTCATTCACAAAATAGGAAGGACGGTCTAGTCCGAAGGCCTCGGCCCTGGCAAGCTCATATCGGCTCGGGAGCTGGGTGCGCGAGGATAAATATGATAGCAAACCCTCCTCTTCTTCGAAAGGCCACCATGATACGACCATTACGCCTATCACGCCCACCACGCCCACTAGGTACATTTCGTTCGACTCCTCCGAACCCCCTACGCATCGAAAATGAAATTATTTTGCCCATCTCAAGTATTGCTTTTGCTACCCTTTGCACATAGTGTCGCCCAAGCCGCATCGGATCAGGCCGACGCATCTGCGACATTCTTGCTAACCGGAATAACCTACGTTAAGGTCCTGACCTCGCCATATGCTGTAGATACGGGTATCAACACGACGACACTCGCCTTCGCGGTGACCAACAGCGCCAACGGTGTCCAGTCCGGATGCAGCCCCGAGAACGCTCAAGTCAGTGGCCAGTGGGGGGACGTTGACGACTACTGGTATACATGTCAAGATGGGACTTATGAGCTCAATGGGGCTCAATACTCCGTTTCTACTGGCACGAACGTCCACTTTGACAACTGGGTGGTGACGGTGAACCAGACTTATAACAGCGATAGCAAGTATGCGCTCTTCTCTTTCTTCGTCTCAGCATATCCGCCTATAATTCTAAATTCTTTGGTGCAATCGTTATATGGCAGGGGAATTACTAATATCACTCTAGTACCGTCGTGAAGCAAATCGCTACCGCGACACTCAGCCCTACTTGCACAGAAACAAACTCTCCGCAGCAATACGTGCAGAATTGTAACAGTCCCGATGTCACCATCGTCGCCAAGAACCAGTAAACAAGGTCAATTCATTAGCCGATAATATTGCTATTCAGCTTCCTTGGTGTATTGAAGCTTTTTGTACATATACCAGGTCCATATATTTTGCATGGTATCCGATCTTACAATCGCGTCCCTTTACCGCCCATCCTTTTAACTATTTCGTACACTCGTAAACCTGTAACCCGCCAGACCTGTAAGCTCCCTAATCACCAAGACGAGATATTATCCTTCAAACGTAGCTCTATGAGCTTCCCAGAGATCCCGGATCGGACCAGAAACCCCCTAACCTATCCCCGTCCTCGACACTATCCTTTACAGCGGAGCCAGTTTGTTTAAGAACACTAGTTAACCACGATACCCCTTGATATGCCACATACGCCCCAAGAAGTGCTGCTGCTATCGAGAAGAGTATCTTCAGTATTTTCCGTAGTGCTGATCCTTCCATCGATTCCGGGGGCTCCAGGCCTTGATACCGTGCTCGGGCAGCTGCCCCATATGCGTATGCCGGATGGCTGCTCGGATCATTGCTCGGGTAGTAGACAGGATAGTTGATGCGCGTATTATCAGAATACCTGTAGGGCAGCTGAGATAGCAATGGCTCTCGTTCGTTCGACACCCACGCCCGGACGTGTCGCGTCGGAGCTGTATTCGTAGCCGGTGCATAGTGGACGCGATGCGGCGGGCTCGCTGTGCCGCTTTCTAGGCGCCTCAAAGCAGAGACGTACTCGCCATAGCTGTCCCTCCGCTCATGAGTAATAGGTTTGATATTACTGGGCTTAAGGATAGCTCGAGGGGAAGAAACGGTGGTTGAGTTTGGATGAGGAGCCGGAGGGGTGAACTTGACATATTCGATAAGTTCTTGATACGACTTTCTAGAGAGGTTGTAAGCCCGTCCGTCGCGATCGTAGGGCCGTAGACAAGTCAGGGTTATGCGGTGCTGCTTGCTCGTGTTCACGTAGGAATTCTTCCGAAGTAACAAGGTCGTATCCTCGAGGGTCAGGATCATCCCGTTATCCGGATGCGCGGGACTGGGTCGGATAGGGAGGTATTGAAGCCTCAAGCTTCGATCTCGATCTTGGCTGAAGCGAATATTGAGATCCAGCCCTCTAAACGATGTAACCTGGTTGTCCTTCGTCAGTGTCAAAAAATTCGACATGAATTAAATGTCAGGTGGTAGGTAATGTGTCTTTGCACATCTGGAAGGTCTACATACCATTATATACACTACCTGGTTATTTTCTACGTGTGGTGATAATACAACCACCGGATGATTGCATCGACCTTCCTCGATATTAGATTCGACGTCCCCACGCAGATCGGTCTTGCGAGGCAGCCACAGGATACATCCGGCCAGATGTTGATTGTGCGGCCGCGCCGCTGCCTCGCGAGGCTCATATCGGCTCCTGCGAACCGACGCCGCCGTTGCTGATGCGACAGTCACGCCGGGCATTTAGATTATCGATCAATGTCGAGAGTCAGCTGGGACCCGGGGCAAAGAAAGAAAACAAAAACAAAAACATCAGATAAGTCGGGAGAAGAGTTAGCCGGTTACGGGATGAGACGGGGACGGGCGTCCATTTCATATTTTTTTCCCAAATCGCGATGACAGGCGGGGTGATGTGATGTGGTATTTTGGGGATTGGGACTTAAGCCTGGGCACCTATGAGGATCGGACGCGAAGTCTCGTCTACCATGCGGTACGACCAGTCTCGCCAGGCCTCCGGCCCCCCTAATGCGTCCAATACGCGAACAACCACGTGTTGCCAACCATTAAGAAGGGGACGGGGAAACGGGAAGCAGGAAGCGGTAGAGAGCAGAGCCTCGCGTGGACAGCAGGAGTTTTCATGGCAGGTCGAAGCTACATATTGTCAGTCGTTGGCTGAAGCTTTTGTGCCAATCATCGTAGAGATGTGATCTGGATCGCGGCTATTGGATTGGCTTGTTCTGCTACTTAACTACCTCTCAACTATTGACAGGTGGTGAGATTCATTTGCTGTACGCACATTGAATCTGTACGTGACTAATAGCTTAGGAAGTCAACGATACCTGTAGGTAGAAGCGGACCCTGAATCTCATCTTGGATCTCATGGACAAGGAGAAAACAGAGTAGGTATACAGTCTATTAGATGCCATTGTTTTGGCTCGAGAAGAGTCGAGATGCAGTGTTGAGGAGATATGTTCGTGGACAATGACGCCCGCCTGAGCCAAGGGACTGTAAGAGCGTACCGAGAGATGAGTTGACTTTAGCAACAAAGCCTTGATTAACAACTTATTTGGTATGTACGTGGGAGATGTATACAGTAATTGATTAATATTTCGGTTGTCAGCTAGACGAGAAATACGACAGTGTAATTGAGTGACTCCCATGAGATAGGAGCGATGGATACCAAAATTTTCTCTATTTCTCCTTCTTTTAATATTAGGTACCTAAGAATATAAGAAAGTCTATAAGTTCTACATGATTTCTCTCATGGAACTCATATCATGTATAGGTACCTGTTATGTTTTGTAATAATGGTACTAGTCCGATAGACTGACTATAGGATTATAGAGAGAATGACTTTTTAAAATCCAATAGCTAGGTACATATGGATGTGAAGAGAGAAATCCCCGTATTGACGCCTCATTTGGAAGTGTGTAGTTATTCCAATGTAAATATTTGCATACGTACCGTACATACCTCCATGTCATCGAACGCCCACGGCACATTACTATTGAACTACATAATACGGATATATGTAGGTTATATCATATCTACCACGTACATACCTACATGTAGGTAGTACATACATAGTGAATTAAGTACTATGTATTAAGTTATTCTAAATTTAACCTCCTATTTCTTACTTCCAACACAACACTTGAACTCGATACGGCAGCAAGTCTGCTGAGTTTAAAAGGGCGAGGCGAGGCGATGCTACGCTAAAGACAAGCCTGCAGATGTCAGCCAAGGGATCCTTAACTACGGCATCCTTTTAGCGGTACAGCATGGATCATTAGAGCCTTTATTTTATGGGGATAAATGGGGGATGCTAGCATGATCCATGTTGCCCCGCTAAGAGGAAACGGGCTATGTAGTAATCCATATGTACGTACGTCGTTACCTACATATTTATGTATAACAGGTAGGAAGCAGGATGATAATTTACCTAGGTAGCGGGAACACTTCCAACAAACCACATACCATATACCAGGTATTTCATAGTAATTATAATATAATCTCTATAATATACCTCAGACATGATTACTAACAAAGTCCGTATCCGGACACATAATCACCCCGAGCCATACTTTATAAACATGCCTATACTTCGTACTTACACCTCTGAGTAGCTTATACCAAGAAACGTACAGGGCTATACATAAACATAAGTAAGCCATCGTACCTATTCATTTATAAACCAAACTCGTTACAAATCATTACAAGTTTTCTCTTTTTTTATATATCTTCTTGACTCTTTGTTAGAAACAAGATATATACAGCTACATATATATATATTAAAAATGACTCTTACTGTCCACCACCTCGGCGTATCTCAATCAGATAGGGTCGTCTGGCTATGCGAAGAGCTTGGCATCGACTACGTCCTCAAGAAGTATGACCGGTCTCCGATTTTTTCACCGCCTGAGTTTAAGGCCTTGCACCCGATCGGGTCGGCTCCCGTCATCGATGACGACGGTGTAAGATTAGCCGAATCCGGTGCCTGTATCGAGTACATACTGCAAACCCGAGCGAACGGAAACCTCGTCGTCCCTCCGGGCCATAAGGATTATACCCAGTATTTGTACTGGTTTCGTAAGCTAAAGCTGCCTGCCACATCCATCTCTTAACATGATGAGATGGGACGAGATGAGATAAGATGGACTTACAGCTAACGAAATGACACGAGACTTCGCAAATGGCACTTTTCAGCCCATGCTCGAAATCTACCTATTCCTATCCCGCCAGGGGTTAGGCGACGACAACGCGGATCTTAAGCGCACTAAGGATAAGCTGAAGAAGATCCTCGAATTTATGGACGACCGCCTATCTCAAGTACCTTACCTCGCCGGCGAGCAGCTTACCGCGGCGGACATCATGAACGTCACCAGTCTCACAACGATGCGCTGTTTCATAAAGATAGACCTGGGCGATCATCCAAACGTATTGGCCTACCTCAAACGCATCGCTGCCAGAGACGGGTACAGGCGTGCTATGAAGAAGAGCGACCCTGGTCTCAATGTTGATGAGCTGATCGGAGCGGCCCCTCCGCCTATGCAAGAAGCCGTGGCGGCCGTGCTGAGAGCCCACAAACGCTAAAGCTTTACCAGTCATGGATGATAGTCGATCTTTACTGGCTTCTGAATAGCTCATCAAAAATACCAATCCACAAGATGAACCCCTAATATTTTATGATCTCGAACATTTCGAACGTGCGGGGGGGCATGAAGAAGATGACGATGATTGATTTATGTGTATTTGCCTCCAAACTATGCGGTTAATGATCCCATGGATGTCTACCTCTGGCACAGTGCCGATCCATGAGCCATAAGTGCCTCCAAAGGCACTGTGCATTAAATTCAATTCCGGACCCAACGCTGTACCCTCGGCGCGTAGCCATCGCGTACTATGCATGAGATGGCTACACTAGAGAGGTACTCAAGCAGGTAGCCTCCCCGTCTTCCTACCCGGTCCTAAGTAGATGCATCACATCGGGGTAGGAAGTTACTTCACTTGCTGTGGCATATACGAGATTGTCAAATGATATAAGGAGGTATATGTATGAGGTATGAACTAAGAGTAGTAACTTAATCAAGACTATGGAAAAGGAGGGAGGAATTTGAGGCTTTTAATGCTAAAAATGGGTAGTTAGGTTACATTACCGAGAAGATGGGATTGGGAAGTGGGAATCTTAAGGAGCTGTACTGTATAGTGTATACCTACCTCATAACCTGTGACTTAGACGTCGGTCCCGAAGCCGGATACCGGTGTTATAAAACCAGGATGATCGTCCATAACCTACCAATCAGCCTCTTGTTGGAATGACTTTTCCCTTTATGGCTGCGTCGAGGTCGGCACTTTGCGTTTTGATGATGCCGGCTTCAT
Source organism: Hypoxylon lienhwacheense (assembly GCA_902806505.1). Classification (NCBI taxonomy): domain Eukaryota; kingdom Fungi; phylum Ascomycota; class Sordariomycetes; order Xylariales; family Hypoxylaceae; genus Hypoxylon; species Hypoxylon lienhwacheense. The sequence continues at coordinate 101,413 of CADCWW010000028.1, forward strand.
ATTTCGAATTCGTATTTTGTAATGTATCTACCACGTCAAGTAGTAGGTATCAGTAGGAGATAGTTATACGATGAAACGGATGATTATGGAAGAAGATAAGTCTCGCTATGTCTTACTTGAATAACAAGACTATCCTAGAATACAATGATTATGGGACTCTGATTACTTACACTATTATAGCGATACTTGTAGAGGAGATGAGAACCCATCTTCATCCCACGGCCTTCAAATGACCGATCATCCCGCCCTTGTGGGTAGTACTGGGGTCATAGAGCAAATGATAGAATCCGTCACTACGCCGATTTGTCAATCCACCATAGCTTAGCACCATCACTAGGACGACAACTGCGGCAGTATGTACCTACAGCAGTATATAAAGAGGTGGCGTAGGAGAGGACTAGGTACCTATCTTTATAAGTGATGGATGTAGAACAGAATACCCCTTGGGAGAAACCAACCAACCAACCAACCAACTAACCATTTGCTTTTCTGCTTTGTTAACGCTATATATCTTACGTTTGAACCCCTCTGTGCTCATTCAGGTCTCGCTATCCAGTCCGCCGCGTGGCCAAGGTCAAACATGTCTCGGTTTCTTGAGAGCGAGGCTTCGTTTGAAAGCCAAATGATCGGTTTCCTCTACCGTCAATGGCTAGTTCACAAACCGACCCCCAAAGGAACCGTCCTCTCGGGCCAGACGGCCGTCGTGACCGGCGCCAATGCCGGTCTTGGGTTCGAATCTGCACGACAGCTTCTCCAACTTGGCCTCACGAACCTTATCATGGCCGTCAGATCGCAGACCCGCGGCGACGCGGCGGCAGAAAAGCTTCGAAAAGAGTTCCCGGGGCTGGACATTTCTGTGTGGCTCCTCGACATGGAATCGTACGACTCGATCATAGCGTTCGCCAAGCGATGCGAAACGCTTCTGCGCCTAGATATCGTGATCCTAAACGCTGGCGTCATGTGCGAGAAGTTCACGCTTACGAAAACCGCACACCACGAAGCTACCTTGCAGGTGAACTACCTATCAACAGTCCTACTTACCATCCTACTCCTACCGGTCCTCAAGGCCAAGAAATCGTTGTCGAAGGGCATACGGCCGTCACATCTCTCCATCGTCACATCCGACACAGCGTATTGGGCACCATCACTCCGGATGGCTGGCCCGATCCTGCCGGAGTTCGATGATCCAGAGAGCTTTGACTCGATGCGAGCGTATACGAGGAGTAAACTTCTGCAGTTACACTTCGTCTCTAAACTCGCGGAGCAGGTCAGCGCTGACGACGTTATTGTCAACGCGTCAAACCCAGGTCTCTGCAAGGGCACCCGAATTACTGGCGATGCCGAGCACAGCATTCTGTCAAGAATTATCTTCTGGGTTTTCATCAACTTCAATGGGAGAACGGCGGAATCTGGTGCCTGTGCTATGGTGGACGCTGTAGTCGCGAAGGACAAGGAGAGCCATGGTAGCTATGTGAGCGATTGGGGGATTCGACCGTACGTGTAATCGTCTCGTTGATTGTTACGATTTCGGACTAACCAAAGCAGATATCCTACTATACTATACACCAAAGAAGGCCACGAGACAAGAGAGAGAATATGGGAAGAGACGATGGGAGAGCTTAACTTCGCTGGAGCGTCTAAGATCATCGAGGAGATGAGGCGCTGATTCAACACTGAATTGTCAAACGTGGATATGAGGTTATGGCGTTCGAAGCGTTTGATTTCTCTATATCACTAGATCTCTCGACGTAGCTCTATCGACCGTACGTTGGTAGTTATCTCCTATAGGTAGGTAGGTAGGCTTGTGGTGTCTAGGTATGTTGTGAGGTTTCATCGTACTCGAAGCCTTTAGATTAGAACGGAAGTGGAATTAATCATCGTGGGTTTAGGTGCCGTAGACTCATAGGACTGGGGTTTCTGGGTATCTTAACAAAAGAAATGGGATTGGATGAAGTATACCTGTTAAATAGGTACCTAATATAAGTGTATAGATGAAATAGATAAATCTGCTGTCGAATAGCGATATATGCCTAGGAGTTGAAATATGGACGGCTATGATGATAAAAACACCCGCGGCCCCTTTTCTCCTTCTCTTTTATATTTTTCTTTTTTAAAATTCTTTTTAACCATCTCTTCCTAGATCAATAGTCCTATTGCCAACCTACCCACCTATTGTTACTTTATAAGGAGAAACGGATAGGTCACGCAGCTCTCTTCCTCCGCGAAGACATGTGTCTCGAAATGACCTCTTGCCTCCCGTCGATCTCGTGCATCTCTTGCTCGACCTGCTTAAGGTCAATATTAGCAACAGCATCTGCACCATCAAAGATCCACGCAATCTCTTCAAGTGTAGGTCCTTTCGTCTCGACATAGAAGAAGTAGACGAAGGCCAGCTCGCAGAAGTCCCAAAGCTGTTTAACAACTATACGTCAGCGCGTAACTTGTTTAGAATAAGAGGTCTTATAATGAGAAACAGGACACTCACGGTATAGAAAAGCATAAAATTCCAGTGATTAGGCATCCTGTTCCAGGCGATCTTGTTGGTCTGGTTGCTCAAGGCAAGAATAGCTTGTACCGTGATGTTCATGATCATCATTCCCTTAGCCCGCAACTTGAATGGTAGGACTTCTAGCGCGTAAGCGACCAATAACCCCGAGAAGCCGATGTCGTAGAATATGCCGAACAACCAGATGAATACTAGCTGCGCGTACCCCGAAGAGATATCCGTCTCAGCCGAGTTCTCGTAGATGGCGCCACAGATCGTCCAGCTCACGAAAGATGCTACCATGCCCGACGTGGATACCAGGAATAGTGGCCGTCTCCCAAACCTATCGACATTCAATGCGGCGAGCATTGTGACGATCAAGTCGAGAATCGTTTTGCCGCCGCTCAACTACGAAGACATGTTAGCATTACCTTGTCGAATATCGATCTGTGACATCAGGTTCCTCCGTACTGCGAGCTTTTGATCTTGGACTTTAATTCCGGCGCCTTCATAAACGGTATCCATATAATTAGAGAATATCGCATTGCCACTGTATTGTGAAATGACGCCGAGAGATATGAGAATAGCCAGCCGCCACAGGTTTCCCTTGGTGCGCAAGAAGTCCAAGTAACCAGCGGCGCGGGCGGCTTGCTTCTCCATTCTCATCGTTTCCTTGATCTCGCGAAATTCAAATTGGACAAGGACGGCGTTCTTATCACCTCCAGCGTGATACTTGGCTAGTATATCGAGTGCCTCATTATGGTGATCTTTAGCTATGAGATATCGCGGGGACTCGGGGATCCAATAAATGAACACGATCTGGATGAGCGAAGGGAGAATCTGGATTAGTGTTATTGATCTCCAGCTCCAGTCGTTCCGGATCTGTGCAGTACCCCATCCAACCCATGCGACAAGTAAGGCGCCCAAGTTCCATAAACAGTTATAGACGGCAGTGACAGGCCCACGATGCTGAGGATGACATATCTCGGTAAGTAACAGAGGGGAGGCCATTTGTGATAAACTGTTACCAAAGCCCAGTATCAGGCGACCGGCAATAAACACTGATTCATTCGTTAACATGTAAGCTTCCAGAGAGATCGACCCTATTTTGTTCGCGCATACTCTCGTATCCATTACAGAAGGCTGATATACAACCACCTGTGATCATGAATATACAGCCCAAGACTATGGCTGTCTTCCTGCCCCAATTATCAGCAACATATGGCCTATAAACTATAGGTCAACAAGAAATACATTCATTTTAGATGTGTTGGCTAGGATCTTACGTGAGGAAGAAACTTATGATACTTCCGATGTTGAACATATTCACGAGAAGTCCCAGCCAGCTATCAGCTACTTCCTGGCTATTATCAGGGCCAACTTGTGTCCTGGGAAAATACTCTTTCCATCGGTCTATCTGCTGAGAAGTATTTACGAGCATTCTAGTCATGAAATTAGCCAGACATTAATGAGGGGGTGGGAGAAGGGAAGCAAAAGAAAATAAAACCCCTCGTTTATCTTCTCTTACTCACCCATCGTATCCAGTAGTCGCAGAGGCTATCATCAAAACACAGGCCAACGCGTATAGTTTCCTAAGATGCGGTTCTCTAGTCCAGTACACATATTCGAATACTGGGGCCTCCCTCTGGGCCAAATGCTCGCTTTCTTCATCATGGCCCTTCATTACTTGTAGCCGAGAGCGGGCCATGATGACCGCATGGAAGAAGTGAAAGGATAGGAGCTTTAAAGGAGCTTAAGGCTGGCCCAACTTGAGCAGATGAGTTAGGGTCCAGGTATATGAGAAATGACTCCAGACATACCTACGCCTTGAAAGAGTATCCCATATTATGGACGTATTCTACAAGAATTTGTTGTAATATTGAAGTTGGTACCTGCTAGATAATAATTTAAATTTTCGACCGTCTACCTTTCTCCACGGAAATATGTACTACAGGGGGTATACCTTTGACTATCCTTTCGTAAACTTAAGGTATGGCTACATGATAGCTACTAATAATGTCACGGTGGTGAGCAGATAATATAAAGAGTTCAGATAATGGTGGATTGGAAGGGCTAGAGGCCGGGATTCGACTGACCGGGGACCTATCAAGTCGACAATCCAATCACGATCTGCTCGATTTCCCCGTCTCATATCCAGAAAATAGAGTCTAACGGTACTTGGGAGGCTCCGAGTTGACGTATCTGGGAACTCTGTAGCACTTGACTACGAGTATTACGTCAGTCTATTACGCGCTTGTAACGATGCTAGTGAAGTCATACACGTCCTCTATGCCGGTAGGTATGTTATGATGTTTTCGTTCTATCTTGCCTTTTAAGCCCGGTATTGCTACAGTCATGGGAGGATACATCAGATGATCAATTAATGTATCCTGTAACGAGCAGTTAATGGACATTATGTGTAGGTATTGTAACTGAAACTCATGATCAGTGACGGGGTTCAGAAGATTCACTTTCAGTGACTTGCTTCCTCAGGTCGTAACTTATACCATATAAGACGGCAGTGGTCTAGAATGAGACATCTACGGCATCGGAGGCGCTGGGCTAAGCATGTCAATGTTTCTGCCTGTCGAATTATTCTATGTAGTCATCGAATAACATCTTGTCAGGTCTGAGGTAACATGAGACTATACTGAACCTGTCTACTTAATGGCAGGAAGAATGCAGTACGGACGTTTCTAGACTTCGGCGATATAGATTCCAGTATACATATATACCCGTAAATATGAGCGAGTGATTTTGTTGGAAGGTTGAATAGCTATTGGGTGTATGGTAATGGACCAGAAAAGGGCCGGTCCGGTTAATTTGGCAAAAGTCAAGATGGAACGCAATCCAAGAAGGAAGCTTGGCGACAAGAGTATTATTTTAAAGCCCGCCGGATTCTAGCCAATCGACTTATTTACTTTACCTTATGATAGGTAAGCTAGTATATCTCAAAACTGTAGAAACAACTCAGCTTTTGCCAAGATATTTCGTCACTTATGCCTTTCTTTTAAGGGGTAGGCACCTACATTACCTACCTCTTACTTGTAAGGTAGAAAGGAAGCCCTCGGTTTGAGTTGATATGCAACGTATATGCCTGTTATTTATTGTTCATAATAACCTAGGATTTGTTAATACATGGCTGTTCGTTGCTTTGTTCTGTGGCTGGAGTAAGGAATGATTGTCCTAAAGTCATGATCATCATGGGAGAATTGAGACCCAGGTAAGTTGCAACTTCGAAGGGCTCCCGTCTTGACCCGGTTACAAAGGCCAGGACTTGTCACGCTGACGCCTTATCCCAACATTTGATGCCACATATGGGTTTGAGTTGCTACGCATTGAAAAGTCCTACTATATTCTACACGACTTGCCCGTCTTTGTATATGATCAACGATCAAGAAGCTCTGAATTAATACAAATTATATAACCACCATACATAATGGACAAATCCTAGATAACTTGAGAATAAGAAGGGGGTTAGGAATGACGTATCTCATTTTGCAATGCCCAATTTAGACAAGGACTGAAGAACCTCAGTGGAGTCACTCATATCCATCATAGCACACCCTCATCCATCTCATTGTCGGAAATAACGCTAACCACGTGTGTGTGGCTGAAGCTCGCGTTGTTGGAAGAACCTTCGAGATCAACGATACTTTTCATGGCTCTCGACAGCTTGTCAAGCTCCCCTTTAAGCTGCTCCCTGCGCTTCGCTGTATTCAAGTCTTCGTCCATCAACTTCCTGTACAAACTTGGATCTGCCAGATGATGAATACTCGTTAGCCTCGTTGCTAGCTATGTCAAGGTGTATTATAGGATATTTATCTCACCAGAATGGCCGAAGATGTGAAATTTATCGTCTAAGTATGCGTCAAGCTGGCGCTCCCTGAACGTGCGAAAGAGATGAGAGTTGACATCCATTGTTACCCCTTCTACGAATCTTGCCGCGGCCACTGTAAGCAGAAAAGAGTTAGTAAGGTGAAACAAAGCGACTGTCTGGTTGTCACTGAGGAGACGTACTCATGTAGTAGCCCCGAACGAATCCCGCGACCTCTATTTCGGTGTCGTAAGGGTCTTTTCCAGCTTTAGGAAGATGGAGATCGAGCATCTTACGTTCTTTGATCTTCTCTTCTTCGGACATGTTTTCCCACTTCTTATTTGGGTAGTCCCAGTCGATAAGAGTCAAGGCCTTCAAACGAACAATCCCTCGCATACGCGTTAGCTGCTCCATTTCCTGTGATTTATAGCGATGGAAGGCATCGTCATTCATCATGTAAAGCTGATACGTCTCAGAGTTAAACATCTCTGCCAAGCGGCCCCTCTGGCTAGCGACCATATCGTCGATGAAACTGCTTAGATAGACCTGGCAATTTCTGAAGATTAAGCGGCGGCGTAACAATCCGAGAGAATAATCAAGAGCCGCGTCGGCGGTCTTCTTTAGGAGCTCTGCCGTCTTACTTATATAAGTTTCAAGAGGCTTTTCCCACTTCTTGACCGCCTGCAGGCATAGAGTTTCGCGAACTTCGTCCGGGACGAGATCTCGCGGCATGCCGGGCCGCTTCTTTAACGTGATTTCGTTACGGATGTCTTTGATGTCCATGGCTAGTCGGCCGAGATTATTATATTGAGTGAATGGATTCGGCAGATTTGTTCCTAAGGTCCCGACGACAGAAGAAGCGCGAGACATGCTTATCGCTGGATTATCTTCATGTTTCACGGGTGTGGTGACATTCTCCTGACGCTGACGCTTGCTAGGTGTTATGATGCTTCGAATGGTTGAGTCGGTAGGCCGAGGTCTCCTTGCTGGGGTGGGAGTAGTAGGCTCCGAGTCAAGTCCCGAAATATCAATTGTCTGAAGCTCAGAGTTCCTGACGTTGCACGTGGGCTTGATCTTGAAGATGCATGCTTGAAACTGATTGTTTAACGCGTTCCACTCAGACGAGAATTCGGTATTCTTCACAGCATCCTTCATCTGTTGAAGAAACTCGAATAAGCTCTTCTTGACTTCATATTCTACGTTGGCAGGAAGTTCGGGCAGCGCTGCCAATTCGCTCTCGATCACCCTGAGGCGTATATAAACCATGTCCTTAATTGACGGAAGGCTCTCAGCGAAGGCCTCACCAAGTTTGCAGGAAAGATACTATTTCATGAATCAAATTGTTAGTGACCGACCTAAGGCGCCACCACAGGTACCTATAAAACGACCCATTCTCAGGCAGTTCCTATGGTTACTTACTTGAAGTAGGACCTCGACGCCACAGCGGTCGGCAAAGTCAGTGAACTCGATAGGCCAATTGCTGCCGTCGATTTCACGACCAAAAAAGAGCTCTTCCCATTTAGACGCATTTTCTAGTGCTTGGCCAGGAGGGCGGGACGTGGCAAAGAAGCCATGTCCAACTAGTTGCTTCTCACCCCGAAACATAGCTAGCCAATTTGGAATGTTCTGAGCAGGAAGTTGGTCCGCCTTGGTCATGACGCCAATAGTCCGATCTGCCGCTTTGGCCCTGCGGATTATACTCAAGGAGATAGAATTCTCTAAGTCAACGTTCATAGGAAGAGCCCACATGATGATTGCTTTCTCTCTGCCAATGTATTCGAGAGTCAGGTTCTCAACCACTTTTACCACGTACATGTCTTCTTCTTTTTCTGGGGACTGAAAAACGCCGGGCAGATCGTAAAAGCTTAAGTCAGGAAGCCCCGGTCCTCTCATCTCCAAGGCGACGATGTTGGGCGAAAATTGGGCGTCTGTCTCCCTGGCGGCCACTAGAGTAGTTTTGACTTAGCAAAGGACTGGGGCACAGCTATGAAGTTGGAAGACGGAGGAGTGATATATAAGGCCGTGGTCGGCCATCGTATTAGCCGGCGATAGACTCACCATCAAGGGGCTTTTCCTTAGCAACAGCACCTTCACTTGGGATGAATAGCTCAAAGCTACGATTGTGATTTAATATCGCAATTTGCGCCCAGCGGAGAACCTCTTCAATTTCAGACGGATCGTAGATGGTCTTGAATACCTTGATCTCTCGGTGGGACATTTTAACCCATGGTGGAAATGGGTTCGCCGCCGTAACATCAGACGTCCGGGGCTTACGATTAGGAAGTGGCTGGAAGTCATAATCTTGCTGAAGAGAGACGGTACAGGACCAATGGTCAATCTTGCTGCTGATAAGGCGGATGTGGAGAGGACAGCGCGTGCACACGCCTGCACTCCGCGGGAGGTTTACCCGGGCCAGACCAGACATCAAGCTGGACTTGCCAGAAGACTGATCGCCAACAAGAACTAGCTCGGGCAAAGCGGCCACGTCTAAGAAGTATATAGTCAGAAGGATATCACAGAACATTATTAGTCGTATCATTCTCGAGACAGTAAGGGCAATACACTCCAAGAGAATAATCAATACTTACGCGAGACGCCCAATGTCTGAAGGTCGCCCAGGGTATCATTGCAAGCTTTCTGCTTTAACCCAATATCAGCGAAGGTAGGATGGGCGAAGCTCTGCTGAACGAAACTAGCGTCAGCAGCTTGTGAAGCCGGTGAGCTCTGCTGGCCGCCTCTAAAGTTATCAGGCCGGCGCCTCAGCTCCATAAACATGGGCTCCGTGTCATCGTCTCTTCGCTGCCATGTCTCAGCGCTAGCTATGGAAGAAAAAGTCAGCCACGATACGTTCAACTACTTAGTTGGAGACGATAGTTACTCACGAGCATGAGAGCGGATGAATGATCTGGCCACTGAGTGGGTATCAAGAAGCTCGCTAGGAGGAGCTTTGCGCTTTAGAGGATTCGGGGATGGGGGGGGCATGGTCCCTGATCCCGATCTTATGCTTGTGGTAGGTGAGCCAGCACGCTCATGCTTAACATTCCTATCCATCCGCGGCATGCTTTATTCCAATTAGAATGATATGATATGAGGTCTAGTTATAAGACCAACTTACATGACCTAGGGAACAGTAAAGCAGGAAATAGTATGTCACGAGAGGTTTCTGGAAGTCGATGTTGAATTACAGGTATGGAATAGATTCAAAAGCTACATAAGAATGTGTTTCTTGAAGTTAACAAGATATGCATTCGTAGTATGTCAGTGATATGTAGGTGCTAATTCACATAACATCTGTAAGAATGAGAGAAAGAAGAGAAAGGAGGAAAAGAGCAGGGGAAAAGGCTTAGACCTAGTAATAATGGTCTGAGCAGAGGAGAAAAAAAAAAAGCTGGTTGTGAAGTTGACTCGAGACATACTCAGTAATGTGATGGTTATTGTTAAGTATATGGGCAAAGTTATGTGACAATTATAACAAATTCCATCTAAGTCCTGAGTATCGGCTGGAAGCTGTGCACGCCTGAAAAGAGCGGATCAGTTTCGGGGGTGGGGGCACCGGTGGCTGGTTAGTGGGGTTAACAAGCTATTAAGGTAAAAGATGATTGGATAAGGAAGCGGTACGTATTACGTAGGTAGATACGAATTTAGAAAAAGCAAATAACATAAGAGCAGGCAGCCAGGTAGTTGCCTACCCACCTATCCCTACTTCTATATTAGATACCTATATTTTAATCTTAGGTACCTACCTGCATATAAATACTTTGAAAAGGGGGATTTTAGAAGAGAATATACCAGTAATTGCCTCATATAAGTGCTAGGTACTTTAGGTATAACTATTATTAAATACGTAGTAAAGAGTTTAATAGGTTAATACATGTATTAAGTCACATATAATAAGTAGTAGCTTTTATCTAAGATACGATATGACTTGTTACCTTAGTATAAGTTTCATTAAGCCCGACATAACAATTGCGTTAGGTATCTATATAAGATATTACCCATACGTATAAGGGTAACTTGAAGATATGCGTAGGATGAAAGTACTACGTAGTACGGAATACTTGGTAGGAGTGCGTACAGAAAGACCCAACCACGTCTTCGACGGTCTAATTTACGTAGTATCACAGCTGAATAGAAAACGACGGGATACCTCTAAAGCAATTCCTATACTCCCTACAAAAGACTATGCAATCGACCATCTTTGGTAAGAGTCACACGATATGTATACTTGTTCTGCGTCTTCCGCGTCTTCTTGTCTTACCTTTCTTCGATTCGATCATCTAACAAATAAACGGTTAGCTATGACTCTCCGTTGAATTGGTCATCTCATACCCAATATTTCGTCCTATAATCGGCCCACCCTCCTCCTCGTCTCGAATTCTTCCCCACCCTTCTCTGCTATCCATCTCCATGTCGGGTGCCGGATGCGGTTCGTCGCACTCGCGACTACTCAGCCGCGGCCAGTATCTGCGGTAACTGAAGAACCCAACCGTGAACCCCAATGCTGATCCCACGCAGACGTCGTAAACGTCATGACGATAATCCTGACAGCGACTGATAGCTATCATAGCGGCTCCGACTAGTGGCGCAAGACATATCAACGACCGGCCCAGATCTTTCCTGTCGCGGAAGATCCTTAGTTGGCCTGCTAAGAAGCAGGCCAGATACCCGAGTCCGCTAAACGAGAAGCTGGAGTGTCCAGAGGGGAAAGATCGCCAGCCATCGTGGAGAGTGTGATGGTCCGTCTCGGTACAAACATCGATGGTCACTAAGACATTAAGCTTGGTGCCGACGGCTGGTTTACACCGAGCGATCAGATCTGGCCTAGGGCGACCGACTGTATTCTTAACAATATCTGTGAGGAAGGAGCTGAGTATGAGAGCTACAGCGAGACCGAGAATGGTGTTATGATGCTTATGGAAAGACGCTCGGGTAAAGCTATTGTATAGCAACAAAACTCCAAGGGGGACGAAAAGCGCATAGACAAAATTCAGCCACACAGGTACTCGCTCGACTTCGGCATGAGGAAAGGATATGTTCAAGTTGTTTATATAGAACATGCGATGGAATGGTTCGACGAAGAGTTGGATTATTAAATAGGCCGTCAGTAGGCCAGCAAATCCTATATAGTTGGGCGTGTATGAATGCTTGAGGAAGAGTCAGACATGATCGCGCTGGATATTAACAATTCTGGGGCGGGAGAGGGACATGAAAAAAAGGTAATCATCATACGGCCCAGAGCCTAGCTATCGACCCAAATATGCCTCCTTGTTGGAAAGATTCGTTGCGAGGTGTCATGTTTGCGACGGTTGCAAGTCACCGTCCGCGTATCGCTTTGAAGATGCTCCAGAACATATCAGGGAGGGAACAAGATACGAGAAGACAAGATAGGGGGCGAAATAAATTATATTTAGGGTTATTGGATTTATTCTGATTTGATGTTAGTGTAGAAACCGGGTGCTCAAGAGGGATTTGAGGTCGCGTGCTAGATGAATCAACGACAAAGAGAGTGAAGTTGGAATTAATGGACTTGTAAATAATAATTAAGTTGGAATGATTCTAAAGTCCGCCATTGATTTTAGCCTTTACAATGACATAGCCTCGATTAAAAGCGGGTACCCGAGACTGGAGGCCATGGGCACTTATGCATGTAACTGCGTACCTACCTGGCAAGGATCCATACATGTATTAATATTAGATAAGCAATCCTGGATTAGTTCTACAGCTTCAAAACGCCGTTTTCGTCTTTCCTCCGCGCATGAATCTATCACTACCACCACCACCCTCCAGTGTCGGCATCAAATACGAAAAAGTCTTCAATCCAATGATCTAATTAATTCTCGACATGCTCAAGTCAACTTATAAACCGTCGGAAATCCTATCACGTCCTCTTCCTCCTGGCTGGACAGAGCACAAGGCTCCGACTGGTCATACATATTACTACAACGAGGCTACAAAAACATCCACGTATAAACGTCCCACTACATCGCCTCTATCTACCTCCGCCGATATACCTCAACATCCGCCACAAGATCCTCATGCCAACTTCCATCAGTATTCTACCGTTCCTCAGCTATCCGACCCTGCAACCGCCAACGCCTTTCTTGCCCAGTATGATCCAGCACGCCAGCATCATGCGCGACAGCCGCAGCATGGCCGCCGTGGCGGGCATCGTGAAAGTCTAGGTGGAAGGGATCGTCTTGACCGCCCACGCCCTCAACCGATAGATAGACCGAAATCCAAGGTCGCCATACCGGGCTGTGAACCGTGGCTGTTAGTATACACCAAGTATGGCCGCCGATTCGCGTACAACCCCGTTAAGAATGCGAGCTATTGGCGGATACCTGAAAAGATTATGAAAGGAGTACTGGAGCTTGACATTCATGGGATCAAAGAGAAAGCCAGCGGAACGCAAGCACTGAGTGTCGAGAAGCTTGCTTCTACGGGCTCGCAGCGAAAAGAACTGGCCGAGACACCAGTAGAACAACCAGAAAATGAAATAGACCTTGATTCCGATTACGAAGAAGTTGAGGTCACAGATGACGAGGAGGATGAAGGCGTTGGTGAAAATGAAGATGATGGGCGCCCTTCAAAACGACAGCGCACGGAAGAGCCTGCCCAAGACGTGGCAACTGAATTCAACGAAGATGACATCGCTTACCAGCTGCAAGCGATGGGAGAGGAGTACGGCCTTGATCTGGGCGAATATGACGATGGTAACCCCGACCAGTGGCCGGAAGGCGCTGAAGGCCTTCCCTTATCCGACGCGGACGCGAAAGAACTATTCAAAGATTTGTTAAACGATTCCGGTATCAATCCGTACTCGCCGTGGGAGAAGCTCATCGAGGACGGCCGCATCATCGATGATGCGCGCTACGTCGTACTCACGACAATGAAGGCTCGCAGAGAGGTCTGGGAGGAATGGAGCCGCGAGAAAATCCATATTCTTAAGGAGGAGCGCGCCAAAGAGGAAAAGAAAGACCCCCGAATCCCCTACTTGGCCTTTCTCCAACAGAGAGCGACGCCCAAGCTCTACTGGCCCGAGTTCCGACGCAAGTACAAAAAGGAGGCGCCTATGCGTGATTCTGCGCTTGCCGATCGCGATCGCGAGAAATGGTATCGCGAATACATCGCCCGACATAAACTACCATTGGATACCCTTAAGAAAGACCTCGCTGCGCTCTTACGTAGCGTACCCCTCCGCGCTCTCAACAGATCAACGCATCTGGATCATCTCCCTCCGCAGGTACTTACTGATATGCGCTATATCAGCCTCGACCCCCAAACTCGCGACCCCTTAATACAAGCTTACATCCAATCCCTCGAACCACCACCTACAGAGGATGAGGCCGAAGAGGATGATGACGCGGCGCGCAAGGCGAGGGAGGGCAGAAGAAAGCGGGAGAGAGCGCTCGAGGAGCGAGAGCGTGCTGTCGCTGCGGAAAAGCGCAGGCAGAGGCGACAGCTAGAGTACGGAAGGGCCGCGTTACAAGAGGAAGAGCGGGAACTCGAGCGAGCTATGCACGTAGGCAAGAAAGGCTTACAGAGCCAGCTGCTAGCCATGCAAAAGGCCAGAGATGCAACAGAGTAGCTTCACTCACCAAGTTTACAGTCATATTTACGGAGCACAAGGAGGCTTTTGGTATAGAGTATAGTTTAGATGTGATCACCAATCATATAAACGAGAAAGACTATCGTACTATGCCTAGCATAATGAATGGGTTTTCCCTTCTCTTTTTTCTTTCCGAACCCCAGTATAGCATCGACTACAAGGTATTCGTATACCCCTTCATACCTAGCACGTAACATGTCCCGCATTCCATTAAAACACCCTCTTATCACTCATCATCGATGCGTTTCAATATCAGGTAGGCAATTATAAAAGCCAGTTGTCAAACCAAATAACAGCTTGCTGAAAGGCTTGCTCCTTAGCAAAGCGCTCGGTCTTGACGTCGGGGTTGCAGCGAACAGAGAAGCCGTGTACGACCTGGGAGTATAAATTGATTTGGTATGGGTGGCCACCCTTGGCAAGGATCACTTCGGACTTGTGGCGCATGTCGGATGGGAAGATGTGGTCCGTCTCGGCGGCCGCAATGGAGAGGGGGGCCTTGAAGCCCTCAAGCTCATCCTCGTCGACAAATGACGGGTGTGCCATGAAGCCAGCCTGGATACCGTTCTTGAAGTGACGGGCAACATACTAGAAGAAAAGCAAGGTTAGCTTGAGCGGCTTAGACATATCACACTCTGAGCAAGAATACAAGCAGATACATACCTTAGCTCCGAAGCAGTAGCCAACAGCGCCCAGCTTTTTAACGCCCATCTTCTCCTTGAGGTACTTGATAGCAATCTCGATGATAGGGTCGACAGCCTCCTTAGTGTGAGGGTTACGGCCATTGGTTCCGTGGGCCAGCCAAGTCGCGAGGTTGAATCCTCTCGGCCGGTTCAGGGACAGAGGATCACCCTTGAAGGGATCGATGATGAGGGTAAGGTACCCATTCGCGGCGAACTGATCGGCGAGAAGCTGGCTGTTCGCCCAGATGCCGATGACGTCCGGAATAAACAGAATAGCGGCATCCTTAGCTTTGCCGGGCGGGGGGAGGGCGAGGTAGCCCTCGTTATTGTCGCCAACCTCGATCAACTCGCCAGTAGGTGTGCCACTATATAATATTTCCATTAGCGGAGCCTGGAAGGCAGAAGGGAAGAAAAGAACTTACTTATGCTTAAACCCCTGAGTGCAGCAGAGGCCGGGAGGGTGTGATGCCATTTCCAAAGTTGTGTGCACGGATGAGAAACGAAGAATAGTAAAGGGTAAGCGGTTACTAGTAGTGGACTGTGGACTAGCAGGAAGAGGCAGCGTGTGTTGAACAGTAGGTGTTTAAAATGCCTCCAAACCGGTAATCTGGCTCTGATGTCTTACCCAAAAGACGAGAAAGACGAGAAAGACGTGTGTAGAAATATATTCCCAGTTCTTGATTGTGTCTTATGATATACGGTACGTAGGTTGATAAAGACTTGGAGAAGATTACTATCCGTAATTGACGGGAAGTACAAAGTCAAAGTTTAAACTTTTACAATTTATCGGTAACATCAGCTTAGAAAGCATGTCTTATCTCACACCAACAATGAACATTGAAGCTTCCCGACGTCTTTTAAAGTTTTATGCTTGCAGCTTGACATCTGTTTCTGTCTAAACTCTAAGTCTCTGACCCCACCAACAGATTCGTTCTCCCATGCCCAATACGACGTTTCAGGTACGGTACATGATACCATGTAGAAACTTACATACCATATGTATATAGAGAACTCGAAGATGAGTTACCTCAACATTACCTAATCGAACCTACCTCAGTACTTTTTTTTAATAGCACTGGTAACACATATATTTCATACCTCATACATCATACTATGTACCTAGGTATATAAGACCGTAAGTTATAACCCCGATGCTCCGGTCCCCGATCCCCCCGGATCCCCCGAGATCTAGCTCCGTGCCACCCGGAGAGACGGCAACTTTTCCGAACTAAGCATCGGGCGTGGAGGGATTAGCGGTGCCGAAGAGGGAGTCTCCCCCCTCGAGCTTCGCTGCCCTAGCATATTCGATCCTAGTAACATTTTCGACTATTTTGTGTAGATGCCCTGACTCCCTATACTACGGTTTCCATCTGCTTAAAAGGTAAGATCTCGTTTACATTGTTAGGTCATCGTTAATCTCCTGGTAACATCTTACAATATAATGACCATCACTGCTTACCTACTGATTCAGAAGAGCACATTATCGTCATCACTGTCAAAGCAAACGCTGAAGAAGATAAGTTACTTCGCGGAGTTAATTTTTACTGTTTAGTCTTGCGCTACCTCTAGAAAACAATGTCGCTTTAAGTCGTAATACTGTGGCTAGTTTGCATGCTGCTTATAGTTGAAAGATCGTTTTTTTTTAAGAAGATATGCCCGCAGCAAGCTGAGTACCTAGACACTTAGCATACCTATCTACCTTACACAAACGTCAACTACATGAGGGTATATAGATCCTGAATATATTCCACCCCGTTAACGTTAAGGTAATTCGGTCCGGTTATTGCCAGTCCCGGCGGCAGGCGTATTCGGCGCTTCAACAATAGGCGCTGCCTGTGTCATTACGACTTGAAACTTAGGTTGTTCTGCAGCGTTATACTGCGACACAGAGTCATAGTAACCCTGCGGTAGATGTGGATACGACGCAGGCAGCCCAGATCCTGGCAGCTCCAGAGGCCCAGAAGGCGCAGGCGGTGACGATGTGGTTGGGGGAGCGCCACGCTGATATTTCTTAATGAAGAAGATTCCGAGGATCACGATGCTAATAACAGCAACGCCACCTATCACGCCGCCAACTATGGCACCGATGGGAGACCCAGATCCATCGTTTGACGACTTCGAACCAGCATCTGATGAAATCGAATCAGTAGCTGCTGAACTCGAGGATATGTCGGCCGAACGACTGTTCGTTGCGGAAGCTGGGATAGAAGTTTCTGTCGTAGAGGATGAAGTTACCAAATCGTCTGTGGCCTGTGACGTGGTACTATCAATGAGGCTTAAAGGTGTGGCCAGCAGCTCGAGAACTCGGGTATCACTTTGGGTATCGCAGTCCCACGCGGTAAAGGTCGAGTCGCTTGTCTTCGGCCATCAGAGTTAGTCCCTTTGATATTTACAAACTAAGAAGTGATATTATGACATAGATATGTGTTATCGAAATCCTAGACGGATTGCTACCTCTCGAGGCCTAAATTTTTAAAACTTACAGAAAACAACCAAGTAATACAATATGGGAGAGCTGACTGGCTAGAGGACGGCGAGTTAGCTCTGAAGGCGAGCATGATAAGTGGTACAATAGGGAATAGCTACACTTACCAGCAACGCGTCTTCAAACTCAATCCACAGTTACTTGTTGGGTTATAATCGTCGCACTGGGTCCAGAAAGTTGTAGAACATGCATTTAGCCCACTCGTGCAGCAGCCTCTGAAGCTGCCAATATTCTCGCAAGTCGCGGCGGTAGAGTAGCAAGTGTACGTGATCGCAGCTGTAGTGCATTGTAAGCTAAGTGCTCGATGATAATCCCCAGGAATGAAAGACTCGTACGGTCGAGAGAGCCGAATCCGCAGGTATCGTGACCCATGTTATAGCCATCTCGTCTGAGCAGTTCGTTAGACGCGTACAACTCCGGGGCTGCAGTTGACATCGGGAGCGATACGCTTGCAAATGCGCCATCTCGAATTTGCGTGACGATGGGTAGGTGAGGGAGCTTTGAGGCAGAAACTGCGAAGAGCAGCTCAGAATGGAGCCAAGCGATGATCAATGAACGTCTCATGATCGAGGACTTTTGCTGTTAACACGCACGCGCTTATGGTTGAGGGATTCGACATCGGCTCCAACAGACGAGAAAAGGCGAAGACAGCAAGTACCTACTTCAGCTCCTCGCCAAGGGCAGGGGGGGTTTTTTCAAATTTTTTTTCATTCAGCTCCTGGGCGACCTTCGTCTCATCCCCTTTCAGCTACGAGATACACTACACGTATAGTAGATCGCTACTATAAAAGCCGGCGTCGGGACTAGTAGCGCTTACCATCTGGCAACTACCACTGAGGCGCCAGCGACCGTCCACGATGTAGTCGTTTATCCAATTAAGTATCCGCCTATTATCTTACTAGTTGAAATCCCCATCCTCGAGTCCCCGGTGAACTGGTTTTAATCAAGGAAGCCGGTTTATTATGGTCTGGTATACCAACCAGGACCGTCGAGCGTCGTCAAGGCCTTTCCTCTCATTACCTAGGTAACCAAAAGTAGGGAAGTTATCATTGCAAACATGTCGAGACTCGAGAAAATAGCACAGAATGTCAAACACTTTAGCTCTCGATACCGACAACTTATGGCCCGAACCCCTTGAGTAGGACTATGAGAGGATGGAAAGATGGTAACTTTCATGTTTAGACCAACCAATTCGTTATTTTTATACGCTTCCAACGAAGGAGTACATATGATATCTGATGAAAGATAGGACTTATTAAGCACTCGGGAGGGATTCATGAACTTATCGTTAATTGAAGAGTAACGATAAAGAGAAGTTGAAAGTTGAAGTTTAAGGGATTTAAATGTAATGAGTATACGGAGTACCTACATATAATACCTATGTATATGTATGTATAGAATTGACCTCTTCAATTTGAGGTGCACAAGGCACTTATGTACCTCCCTAATCCTCAAGTACGATGTACAACGTACAACATCAATTCAAGAATTCTGATTCAATCAATTGAAGTTGACGTCTTTAAAGCATGTGCATGTATCTAGTACTCAGGTAGATATATACGAAGGTACATGTCTACGCGTAGGTACCTACCTACATCATGTACATGATGTTCCGGATTAATATGAGGTAAATACATTGATGACAGACAGCACGGTTCCTGAAGGGAGGGGTGTAGAGCATGTATACAGGTATATAGGTACCGGTAGGTGGTACATCAAGTACATGTACCTGTTAGTGAATTGATTCAATGTTATTATCAGCCTTATCAACGGAGGGGGGATTTTTTTTGGTGAAAAGAAAAAAAAAAAAAAAAAAAGGAAAATTTTATGCGATAAACCCCACCTAATAATTTCAAATAGGTAATCCGTACCTACTTCGTACTTCCTGCAAAATATTTTTTCTTTTTCTTTTTCTTTCGTCCTGCAACTCACATAACATTCTATCGTTAACAGACGTGAGTAATACTGTCGCTGAAGGGAATAAGAACTCTGGACCAAGGACCACATCGTAGACCTAAGGTCATCGATGAAATCCAGTCCCTTGTTTTCTATTGCCTTTTATCCTATACTCTAGTAGAGTCCTATATCGTCGCTTGAGATTTCGATTCATCTTAGGCATCGCGATTCCTCGACCTGTCGACGTCGATCACCTCTTATTTCTCACCTCCCTGGGTTTACCCTACTAACAGCCGCCATGGATCAGCAAAGGCTCATTGAGCTGCTCCAAGCATCCCAAATTCGTGAGTACACTCATCCGAGAACAACAGAACGCGATGTATCATCCCTGGATTGCTGACATGACTACGTTTTCTTCGCGCAGCTGATACACAGAAGGTTAAGGCTGCAACTGCAGAGCTTCGCAAAAATTTCTATCCTCACCCAGATTCCTTACTTGGATTGCTTCACGTTATCGTCTCCTTTCCGGAGGCCACTGTTCGCATGCTCGCCGCCGTTCAGGCTCTACGACTCGTTCCGAAACACTGGGAAGGGATCGCCGATGGTCAGAAGACAGTCGTGCGAAACGAGCTCGTACAGGCAATTGTCCGAGAGCAAGATGCGAAGTGCCGTCACGGCCAGTCCCGCGTTATTGCTTTGATTGCGTCTATTGATTTGAAGGATGACAAATGGAACGACCTGTTACCCACTGTCCTGCAGCTAACCAACTCCGACGACATGGTTCATCGTGAGATAGGCTCCTATATCATATTCAGCCTTATTGAGACGTATCCGTCTTATTTCGACACTCACCTGCCTACTCTATTTGAGCTTTTCGCCAAGACCATCAGAGACCCCCAGAGTCGTGAGGTGCGTGTCAACACGATGCTATCCATCAGCTCTGTGCTGATGCTGGTCGATTGCGACGAAGATAATGAATCAGTCAATACCATCCAAGAATTCATCCCCCTTATGGTTGATGTCCTCAAAGACGCTGTAGATAGCGGGGATGACGAGAAAATACAGCAGTCATTTGAAGTATTCCAGTCATTTCTTGCCTATGACAGTTCTTTGATCATTCGCTACTTCAAAGACTTGATCCATTTCATGCTCGGTCTAGCCGTCAATACCAACGCCGAGGCTGATGTGCGGGTGCAGGCCTTGTCCTTCCTGACGCAGTCTGTGAAATATCGTCGGATTAAGGTCCAAGCCATCCCCAACATGGGCGCTGAACTCATGAAGAAGAGCTTAACCATCTTATCCGAGATAGCTGATGATGACGACGAAGAAGACATGACGCCAGCGACAGCAGCCCTAACTTTGATAGACCAGCTCGCTGAGGACTTGCCGCCGCGCCAAGTCATAGTGCCCTTACTCGATGAATTCCCTGTATATGCTAGCTCCCAAATCCCCGGGCAACGCAAAGCATGTATACTAGCCCTAGGCACATGTGCCGAAGGCGCCCCTGAGTTCATGTCTACGCAGATAACATTGATCATGCCCAGGGTTATAGCCCTCCTCAACGACCCTGAAAGAGGCGTTCGTCACGCTGCTCTCCTAGGCCTTATACGCCTAGGTGAGGACCTATCTAATACCATATCATCTCATCATGATGCTGTTATGACCGCACTGGTCCTGAATTTGGATGCAGCCAGCAACGACGAAACCAATAATAAGAACATCGAGATCATCCGATCCGTCTGCGGCGCTGTCGACTCCTTAGCTGATGGTTTAGGTCCGGAAACCATGGCCAAATATGGAGAGAGCATGATACAACGTGTCGGAACTTTCCTTTCGCATCCAGATTTCAAGGTCAAGTCTGCTGCTGCAGGTGCGCTTGGCGCTATCGCCGCCTCTACTAAGAGCGATTTCATTCCTTACCTTAAACAGACCATGGAAGCCATGTCGTCTTACATCTTAGCTGAGAGCGGTGAAGATCAATTGACATTGAGGAGCGCTGTCTGTGACGCCATGGGTCGCATTGCTGTTGGTGTGGGTGCTCAAGAGTTCAGCCCATATGTCATGCCGCTATTAGTGGCCAGCGAGAAAGCCCTTCATCTTGGTAATGTTCGTCTCCGAGAGACCACTTTCATCTTATGGAGCCAGCTTGCCACAGTATACGAAGGCGAACTAGGAGAGTATCTTGCCGGTATATTTAAAGGTATATTCGACTGCCTTGAGCTTGAAGAGGACGAGGAAGAGTTTTATCTCCCTGAAGAGCAAGATGGGCTTGTTGACGAGAGAGTCACCGGGTATCGCAAGATGAAAGCCAAAGGTCCTGAAAGTGAGGACGATGAATATGATAATGCTATGGACGACGATGATGATGATGACGACTGGGATGATCTTGTCGGCATATCCGCACTGGCATACGAGAAAGAGATTGCGCTAGAAGTATTAGGCGATGTCATATACGCCTCTAAAGAGAAGAGCACGCCTTACATCGAACGTTCCGTCGAGCTTGTGGCACCCTTTGTCAATCATGACTATGAGGGGTGTCGCAAAAACGCCGTTGGAACTCTCTGGCGAACGTATGCTTGCGTGTCAGAAGTTGTAGAGAAACAGACGGGCTGCAAATGGGAACCGGGCTTACCCCTGAAGTACGAACTAGCCGGCAATGTCGCTAAACTGGGTGAGATCGTCTCGTCCGCAACTCTCCATATCTGGCCTGAAGAATCTGACCGGTAAGTTATCTATCTCTGTATCTGACTTTACTCCAATTGTAATCCATATGATGACTACTTTCGTTATACCCAGCTCACTCAGACGCGACAAGCGGTTGCTGAGAACACGTAACTTGAACAAAATCTGACAACGAATGTTCTTCTATATTTCGAACTTGTGCGTACAATGCGAAGAGCGTGCTAACATCTATCAGGGGTGCTGTTACGGAGATGAACCGAAACATCGCCTCCGCGCTCAAAACTTGCGGCCCGGCAATATTAGGGCAGAAGGACATGATGGATCAGATGGTCCTAGTTCTTAGTACCATCGTTGCCCGTCTACATCCCTGCCAAGTAGATCTCGACGATGACAACGAGGACCCGGACGCGCTTCAGGGGGGTTCTGAATGGGACTGGCTGATCGTAGATACCGCCTTGGATGTTTTAATCGGACTCGCAGGCGCTCTGGGCTCACAGTTTTCTGAGGTTTGGAAAATATTTGAGAAGCCGATCGTCAAGCTGCTTAGCGCCGACGACGCTACTGAACGATCGACTGCTGTTGGTGTGATAGCTGAATGTGTTTCCTATATGGGCAGCGCTGTGACTCCATTTACTTCGAATCTGCTACGCCCGTTGCTGCATCGTCTTTCGGACGAAGATAAAGAGACAAAATCCAATGCAGCATATGCAATTGGACAGCTTGTCTATAATTCAGAGGATTCCAAAGCATATATCCCTACATATAATCAAATACTAGGGAAGCTGGAGCCTCTACTACAGATCCAGGATGCTCGACTACAAGACAACGCTGCGGGATGCTTGTGTCGTATGATACTCGCCCACCCGGACCAGGTTCCGATCGCAGACGTGCTACCTGTGCTTGTCGATTTGCTTCCTTTAAAGGAAGACTATGAGGAGAACAAGCCTGTTTACCAGTGCCTGCATAGACTATGTAAGTCCAATAAGGAAGGCTACGGCTCCGTGGTGAAAAAGAAGAGTAGAACTCTCATTACAAACATTATGCTAATTTTTAGTCGTAGATGCGCTCTCCAACCCTACCGTACAAGAGCTAACACCTAAACTTCTCACCGTCTTCCAACATGTCCTCGGACCACCTCAGGAGCAATTGGATTCGGAAACCAGGGACGCGGTGCAGGAGATGGTGCGAGTGCTCACCAAGTAGAAAGCGAAAGATCTCTATAATGAAGAAAGGAAATGAGGGAAACGGAAAGGGATATGATGATATGAAGTCATTTGAAGATATGAGGAATGGGAAACGCGGTGGCTATCGATACCTACTTGCACATAGATGATTCCCCCCTAGTGATAAACTCGCAAATACCCTCGCAAATACCCTTTCAAATACCCCTCGTGAGGCTATTTATGGCTTTCTTCGTAGCAAAAGAATCATGTAACAATACAAATCTATATTCTAATGTCTTGTGCACGAACCAACTATGAATTGACAGTGTTCTTCTCGCACTAATACATACCTACCCTCAAGTCGTAGGGTTCAAAAGGAGATTAAACCGCCGGTGAAGACAACATGCGAGCTCCGGAGCAAGCAAAGCGAGATAGCAAAAATCGAAATGAATTGGTTACAAACCAGTTTCGTAGATCATGACTATATCGTCAATCCTTCCGGCTCTCCCAACGAGCAGCCTCCGGTAGCATTAAAAAGGAATTCCTCCCCTAGAATCTCACTTGTGAGCACGATACTCGCCGAGTTCCACCGCCTCTACTTGACATATATAAACATATGTGATAGTCGTATAACGAATAGTCTAGGAATGTCAATTTAAGATGAGCTTGATATGATTATTTTGAGAAGATGGAAAATGCTACCCACCGTGCCTCGGAACCAATGAACACAGTCATCAGACAAAATCCCATCTCTAGAGTCGTGTTGGGGCGAGTGTACCTTCTAAAAAAGATACCATTACCCCTATTTGATATCCTAGCCTGGGGGTTTTCTGTCACGAAGCATACCTCGAGGGTGAGGTAAAGAGGCTGTTGAGAGTCGGCGTAAAATGCCTACACCTACCTCCTAATAATGTGCGAACCATGCAGCTAAATCAAATCACGTAGATAGATATAATTGACTTTGCTACAACCTTCTACGAGCACGATATGCCAACGTTGTGAATGTGTCTCTTATTTCTACCTCATGTTTTATTTCTCGGGATTGTCTTGCACAGAGACTCATGCTTGGATATGGTAGATTATATACCACGATGAAACGCGCATCGAGGGACGCGCCTAGGACATGGAAGACCTATGATTCGCTGATGTCACCTGTGTAATGTCAATTTCAACCAGCAGCCGAGATTTGACGGACCAACACAGGCGAGGCACTAAGCTCCGGGTGTTTTGAGGGGATAAGGAGGAGACTTACTAGATACTACTCAACGAAGATACCATCCAGGGATTCTCCTGTTGCGAAGACTACTGTACTACAGTCGTGTATTAGGTACTGAGAAGGGGTAGGTATAAGGGACTAGAACGTATTACCTACCTAGTACCTTAAAACCGACCGGCTAGGTAGAGGAGAGGTAGGTCACGAGGTGGTAGGAGGTAGGGGGTACGGTATTTGGAGGTATTTGCTATAAATGCTAACGGAATTCTTACGTGCGTCCCTTTACAAGTATCCTCTCTTTATAATACTATCATCGATCAAGGTCATGTTAACTGCACCGCTACCAGTACACACATGATTACCACCCCTATTTCGAAGTCACAGCTTTGAACGTCACGGCTCTTTCATTTCTTGCCCAGCCGGGGAGGGTTCATGATGCATAACTCCTGGTACGGCATCTACATCTTTTTATGGTACATACCTACCTACATCCTAGCTCCTAAGACATATGCATATGTATACTACGCGTACGTAGTAATTCGTACCGTAGACCGCATGCAACTAGGTACTGCACCTCGGCGTGTTTTGTGTTGAGGTTCAGATGTTTGGTGGTTTGGCCTTGACCAATAGGCAAAAAGAATACACTTGTAACCAATAGATATTGCGCGTCCATCTCGGCCAGCCTCACTGGCTCGGTGGGTTACATCCTGCTGGATTTCTTTCAGCCACGGCCTCATTCACGCCTATCTGGCATCCGTTGTCCGTTCTGCCGTTCCGCCCGTTCAAAGCTGTCGCTTACTCCAGAGTTTAGACAGTAAAAATGGTGATAGCACACTGTATTAGACTCGATGAGCCAGATCGGAATCCCCCTGATCCTCCCCCGCTACTCTGCTACTGTGATGTAACCTATCGCTACCTAGAGGTATGTGTTGTATACCACAGTACCATATCCAAATACTAATACCGAGTGTAGGTAGTTGAAAGTGCGATCGAATAACTATAGGGACAAGACATTATATTGCCAGTATTACCACACGCCGTACCGTACGTATCATACATACCTATTTGCCGCCTTATATACGTCGCTCCCTTATTACTATAGGTCTTATCTGAGCAAGGACTATTGGGAATTGTAATATTTCCGCCATATCTGAGTACCTACCTCGTACTATGGGCGTTGTCGCATGTCTAGAACCGTACGAGATGAGACGAGGAAAGGATACGAAGAATGTAACTGTGACTATGTAATGACTCAAATACTGCGTAGCGAAGAACAGATAAGATGTGGTGTGGTGATATACTATGTACCTACCTACCTGGTAATGATATGTTGATGTGGTGATGTACCATATCATAGTAGGTAGTACTACTATGTAGTGGTGAAGGAGGAAATTTGGGATTTGGAACGTGCGTCGCGGACGAAGATCTTCTACGAACCCTTGTCCTTACGCATTACCCCTGTTCATGATAACCCCTGTTCATTATACCCCTGCGACATGGTTACCCCCTTGTCTCTTTAGATCTCCACTTATCCACCAAACGATCCAATAGGCTGCCAAGAAAGGAACAACTTGTTCGATCTACGTTGCCGTCGTTCGATTGCCGCTGTGGGCGGGAAATAGCGATTGGCACTGGGGGTTCTTATACGTAGTATGTCTGTCTGTATGCCTGTATGCCTGTCTGTTTGTTTTGTCTGGGGGTGAAGCTTGATTTTGGCTTTGCATTTTGCAGTATCGTAGTATAGGTACGTACACTCATTTACATAGGCATTAAATATATTATGTATGGATATATGTGACTGCTCTAATGGTCTTTGTAAGATGTAAATACGCACATAGGTACCTATAAGTAAAGAGGATAAAGAGGAAGCATAGATTATATAAATTACATACATAGATATATACCTGAAGTATCCGTATTTCTTTATAGAACTTTAAGAGGTAGGGCCATGTGTAAACATTAGAGCATGAACATTCTAGACACTGCATATAGATATGCGATACTACTATGTAATCACATCGTCCTAATCTCTACTTAGTAGTACGATGCCAGATACGGTTGTTAAGCGTAGGCTAGTTGCAGTAGTGGCGGTAACACGTCTATATTTACTTGCATGGACAATGCTCTTTCTTTTTCATTTTTTCATCGGTGCCGTAAAGACGCGCAACGGTGTTTGTTGTCATATTATCCGGGATGAGACCTACATCCTATCTATATCACTTACATACCACTTATACCACTTATACCACTTACAGCATAGGCATCATTTATATAGCACTTATAAATCAGACACTTAAACAGGTATGTATTTATATAGAAGGTATTACAATTTGAAGGTAGGAACTTACATTGTATATAGGGTATATAACCTTAGAAGTGTCCGGTATTAACATTGAAGTTCAATGGATATGTACCCGGGCATTCTTGAATGTTTACATGTATACATGTGAGTACCTAGGTGTAAGTTTGATTGATGATCGCATGCACGCATGTACAGTAAGTACCTAACAGTACATGGTATCTGATGTACAGTACTCGCGATGATCCAATCGATCGAAAGTTAGAATATCCAATGTTAGGTACATAAGTTAAGATAAGAACACCGAGCCCAAGTCCAGCTAACCCCTCTGCCCCTCTGCCCCTCTGCCCCTCCGCCCGCATTACGCACTTGACGGCGATATTCATCCGTACGGCCTAATCTTTTTATAGGGTGTATTGGGTATATAACCTACACCTCTCGGTCTCCATCTTTCATCTATAGATACATAACATATACATACATAGCACATATATAATTCTGCATGCAAGTGTACATGTAGTATTTATCGGTAGGTAAGAGGTAACTACATATAGGTACCTATATATTTACAAGGCATATAAAAATTTTTTTTTTTGAAAGACAAAGACTAAGGATATACATACATCACGCAGTTTTCTACCTTGCCATATTAGCACTCACATATAGACTGGTCTACTACATAGTATATAAGAAAGGTATATGTGTTATTCCGTGTATGCCAGAGTAAGGTAAATACGAAAAGAGGATCCTAATCAAAGCTACTGGTATTAGTGAGGAAAGGTGTGACAACTAATACACAAGTGATCAGCATCTCATGTGAAATGATCACATACAGACAAGGAATATTGAGGGTATTTCCATTCAACAGAGGAGATAGAGGCCTTTAGCTCCTGCATAGACAGGTAAGTACCAGTATGAAGTAGGAGGTAGTCAACCATGTACATTAGGTACGCAAACAGAAATCCACCAGCTTCAACCGTCTAAGTCGAAGGTCAAGAAACCGGCCCTATCTTCAATACAATGAATAGCACAAATGCAAGCCTTGTACGCATAACAGGTTAGAAAGAGAAGACATGTGGGTATGACAGACATGATATATACCAAGAAGGGTTAGCTAGTCTACCCTTCGTCTCCTTAAAAAAAAGGGGGGGGTGGTATCCCAGGCTGTGACCTAGTTTCCTCGACCAAAGAAGCCTCCGGGCTCTAAATTGAGAGATTTATTGGTTCTCACAGGTACCTAGAAAGTAAGGAGGCCGGCGGTGGTGACCTGTGAGTTAGATATCGGTAGAGTACTGAAGCCGATCTCTCAGCCACCTGAATCCTGATTGGAGGAGTGACCCGGGGTGAGTACCGCGTACGTAGCATATCCAGCACAGCAGCAGGGTTGTTCTAGTATATACCTATGAACCGAACACAACTGGCAGTCATGTAATATGTACAAGAGTAGGTAGTATGTAGGCAGGTACAGGGAAGCTTGGATGTGTACGTTAGGTACGGGGGGCTCGGCATGCCGGTTCCTAAGGAATCCTGGGGCTTTGATGCAAATCAACAAAGTGAGATAAAGTGGTAAAAAGGGTTCCCTCCCCCCTCCCTCCATCTTTTCCCTGCTCTCTCTTTTCTCATCCATCCCTTTACTGTTCACATCGGCTTGGTAATAAGAGTAGGGAAATAGGCAAGAGACGTCGAGTGAGACATTGGAGGCAAAAGTCATTCGCTACTAGAACTCTGGACAGCACCCAATCTTTCCAACCAACTATTAAGTCAACCTATCGCTGTCAATCTCTAACAGTAATCCAAAGACGTTGACAAGATGCGATTCACGCTCGCTTTCGTTTCCGCCCTTCTGGGCGTCGCCGTTGCCGTTCCCCAAGGTGTCACCGACAAGCTGACCCCAACAGCCGTCGCGCCGGCGGGCTGCACGGGCAGCTTTGACGGAAAATTTGAGATCAGCGTCGCCGAGATCACCGAGAAGCGAAGCGTTTCTCAACCTGAGGTATGAAGATGAGTCTAGGATTCGGTGGAGTCTCTTGACTCGGACATGAGATGAGAACTGGTCGGCTAACGGATGGAGATAGAAACGTGAAGAATGCGGCACTGATGGAATCCTCGTGTTAACGCTGAAGGATGGATCGATCTACGACGCGAAAGATCGGACCGGCTATATCGCGTCTAACTACCAGTTCCAGTTCGACTCCCCCGCTCAAGCCGGCGCCATTTACACGAGCGGATTTTCCGTTTGTCAGGACAGCGTCCTCGCGCTCGGGAGCTCTAAGACTTTCTACCGATGCCTTTCCGGAGACTTCTACAACTTGTATGACCGCAATTGGGCAGCTCAGTGCGAGCCTGTCTCGATCATCGCCGTGGCGTGCGGTACAGGTGACCCAGCATCGCAAATCCCTGATGGCCAGGTTGTCGGCACCAGCGTTGTTCAGACTACTATCGTCACCGCTCTGTCCGACGGCCAGCCGCAGGTTGTCACCACCTCTGTACCGGTCCCTATCTGCCAGATCAGCGACGGCCAAGTGCAGCAGGCGACGACCCCTTGTGCCTCCGTCAAGGCTAGCACTACTACCACGTACGTGCCTGTGAGCGAGTACACCGATGGTCAGATTCAGGTCACACCCCCCGGCAGCGCGTCGGCCCCATCGGCCACTACTACCGCGGGCTCACCGTCCGCTCCAGCTCCAGCTCCCTCAGCCCCTGCTCCCTCAGCTCCCGCATCTTCAGCGCCAGCACCAAGCGGGGGCGCCAGCACCAGTGCCAGCGCCAGCGGGAGCGCCAGCTCCACCTTCGCCTCCAGCGTCAGTACGAGCGCATCGAGCAGCGAGTCGTCACCGAGCTCTAGCGCGCCTGCTGCTACTTCGGCGCCGCCTTCGAGCGGATCTTCGCACGTCTCGGTTGGCTCTGTCGGGGCATTGGTCCTAACTGCAATGGTCGCTTTTTTCTACTTGTAAATATGAGTCGAATTCCCATCTGCAAGGTTCATCGCATAAGGCCGGATTGCGGGATGAGAAGGATTGCTTTCTGTTTGAGGATTAATTGGTACGCCATCATGACAGATGGTTTAATGTGACATATGAGGAAGATGAGAGGCCTTCTCCGGTTGGCGATGGTAGCATACGAGAACCACGGGAGCTAGGAATTAATACAAAAAACCCCCATTGCATATAAAATAGGTATACGTGATTATTGCGGACTTGACCATGGTCTTATTCTGCCCTCTATTTCCCTATTTGACTACCTACTTCCGTAGTAGATGTGTACCTGATAGGTATATATGAGTAGTTGGTAGGTTATTAGTCGTATGGAGAATTCCACTTGAACGCCGTAATCGAGGTCGGTGAACGACTCGATGTGTCAACGCCCGACCATCGTGACCTCTTATTCATAACCAAGCCTTGAGTTTCACGAGACGACGAACTGCTTGAATTTATCATATATAGGAAAGACTTGAAAGACTTAAAAGACATAGAAGGCATATAAGAGGTAGTAGGTATTACACATCTGGATTGAGAGATATTATAGAAGGTAAATATTAGGGTTTATGAAGTTCTCACAGCTCGTTTTTACTATTATGTGCTTTGAGTATGTAGTTGTAAGTTCGAAATTGCAACTCCTAATACAAAACTCAGAGTGAAATGTTGTATTCTATAGCTACCTCATAATACCTAAGTTAGTGCCTTCTACGAGCTGCTATAGTCCGGGGTGTAAACCGCATACTGCAGTTCAAGCTCTAAGTTTAGGAGGTACTTAGCACTAGTATGTACTGTAGGGTAAGTGCATACATGTACCTTTGATATATCACTTATTCGATAAGTATGTAAATATCCAATATGAGAGTATGTACATACGTACGGCAAATACCGAGGTTGTACATATACACGTGCTTTCTCTTATTCGAGATCCATTTATTTTAACAAATCCAACTTGAAGCTTGAACTTCAACTTCTCATCCCGCAGAAATACCCATCCCCTGCTCACTGTCGCTTTCATCATGTCTGAATATTGGAAATCTACGCCTAAGTATTGGTGTAAGCATTGTAGCACCTACGTGCGCGACACAAAACTCGAGCGTCAGAACCATGAAGCCACCGCCAAACACCAAGGCGCTCTCAAGCGCTTCCTACGAGACCTACACCGCAATCACGAACAAGAGCAGCGCGATAAGGACCGTGCTAAGCGTGAGATTGAGAGGTTGAATGGTGTGGTTAATCCGTCGTCACCTTTGGATCGTAGTCACGCGAGGAGTGGTAATACAACATCGACTCTATCTTCATCATCCCTACCACAAGTACCGACAAGCGATTCTCAGCGCCAGAAGCAATGGGAGCAGTTAGCAGAGATGGGAATCGATGTTCCAACTGAGCTAAGAGGCGACATGGCCATGACCGGCGAATGGACGATCACCAACACGAGGATCATTGACGACGCACCCAAATCGGACGGTCTAGATACCAAATTTCAGAGCATCGAGGCTGCTGCATCTGGCTCCTATAAGCGATCGAGACGAGAAGAAGAGGACGACGACGACGATGAGAAGACTATGAAGGGCTTATTCAAAAAGCCTAAGAAATGGGGTCGTGACACGAGACAGGTTCCTGAGGACGATGTAGAGCTAGATGCGCTGCTTACAGGAACCCTCATAAAGCCCCATAAGACCAAAGAAGACCCTGAAGACCATATCAAGGAGGAGGACAGCATATCGAGCAGCAAGAAGGAAAGTCACTCAGCTAACATAAAAGTAGAAGAGGCGGAAGAGGATCAAACTCTATCGTCTATCAAAAAAAGAGCGGCCGGAGAGGATATGCAAGATCTACCAACCAGACAAGAAAAGGAAACGGAGAGCGAAACTCCTGCGGTGGTCTTCAAAAAACGAAAGCCAAAGAATATTCGGCAGAAATGAACTACGTTAGGCAATAGCTACGTTTTAGGAGTGGCCTTCTATTACCGAAATCGATCCCGTATCCGTTCTCCCAGTCTAAGATTTTTAAGGCTAATCAACGGAATACAGCCCTATATTTTCTGTCACCCGTATCCCTCATGTGTTAATTTTTGCCATGAGATGACGAGAGTTCAAGATCCAAGTCTCATGCCTAAGATGTTGGGACATATCGACCCGTTTCCAAATATACCATTTAGCTATTCGCGATGACTCGGGTATCAGCTCAACGACGTATCAAGCGAACAGGTACACATACACGTGGAAATGAGAATAAAATATATTTCCGTTATTGGACATCTAGTATACTGATACCACAATACGGATGCTCTTGCCACCAAACTACCTTAAACCGAGATCTCTGAAGATCCTTCTTACCTGTTCTCCCCTCGCAGCCCCCGGCCAAATCAAATCACCAAAATCTGTGATTGTTTAATAGAGAACGACATTACAATGCTGTAAACTGATATCAAGTTGTTATGCTCTTTGATAGCCAACATTGCGTAGTGGCACCTACGCTGCAGTTGACCAACCAGCGCGCCACTTAAGTTAAATTTGATCATTAACACATTTTAAACGTGAACAAGAGTGTACCTGGCGCTATTATTTCTGTGAACCATAATTAAAGGCATCGTACGAATAAGACGTTTTAATAAATACTGCATTGTTGGTTATTACATGAAATCGAGGTAGGTATATACCTAATGAAGCATGTATTATGATCATAGGGGCGTATTTATATACAGCATACTACTACAAATATACCAAGACATTGTTGGTCCGCTCCCTAAGATCGACTCTAGTAATGAGATGAGAATAATGGTGTGTATCATGCTACGATGATGTTCGTGTCGGGTGACCTCAAACTCCGGTAAGTCCGTAATATGATATTCCTTCTTGTCTAGGTCCTAACGTAGGACGGATTGATTCATCAATTCCAATTACTTCGGAGAGTGAGTGAACGTTTACTGTATGCCCCCTACCCCCTAAGTCGTGGCAAAGAAAACCAAAGAACCATCCCGCCCGGAATGAACCATTAGACGACTATTTTGACTCACCGCTATGTTGACCCGTGCTGCCTTCTCTTCGTCTTTGTTCTTTACTCATGTACATATATCGGCAACGGTTGAATACATCCTTCTAGAGAGAGTTGTAAGGTAATATCAATCCTAAATTGCTTGCACCTCATATATTCATGTAGGCTGAGTATACCTCGGGCGTCAGTTAGCATTTCTTAGGTAGCGGTTTCGGCAGGATGCTATTTTCCCTCACCGACCTGACCAAGTATACCGGCAGGCAAAAATCCTCGAGCATCACCCCCATACTGTGCTATGATATTTCGAAGTGAGAGGCGGTGACTTTGGTGACCACACCGGTTCATAGTACCGCACTTCTCCTTTCATTTCTATCTGGTATAACATGTCCGACTAGATTTTAATATATATTATACATATTCCAACTCTCACTATGCGATCGACCGGATTACAGCATTCACAGCTGTTGCTATTGAGTAATATATGAACTACTGCGAGGAATAATTTCCTCGTCGTAGTGTATTTTATCTTCGTTAGTTGACGCCTATAATAATCATATCAGTACAGTACTAGCATCAGCTTAACAGTAAAGCCAGCATTATGTGAAGATTACGCAACGTGTCCAGGCATTCGAACATTGAGTGTATTACGAAAGGTGAACTTGAGATGGCTCATCACGGTTCGTCAGTGGCTTTTCTTTTGTCTTGTTGTTTCGCTTTATGTCTAACAAGCTCTTAGGAATGGAGAAACCCGACTAAGATTGATTGCCTATACGGCCTTTCTATGCTGTGGGACACGACGACGTCGGATATCAACTCATTGAACTGGTTTGATTATCATGTTTGATTAGTGACTATTTTGATGCGACTCGTCATCTACGCGGCGCCGATGGGAGAAATAGTTGGTAAGACTAGTTCTGTTAAGAATGCTAGTAGCTTCAACTAAAACTCCACAGGTCTACCACACGTTGACCGGAGGGTGTGTTCGTTCTGCCTTAGGTACCTAAGCAGATGGTTTGAACCTCCATTTTCTAAGATTCTGAGAGTTATCCGTACGCGGGCTATTTGCATCAATAAGGTATCCCGTAAGAAATAATCCAAACGCAATAGCGCTGCTAGACTTGATGGCTTCTCGGGACGAGTACTTCACTTGCGAGGCGATCGAGTACGCGGATCACGAGGCCGATGTTCATACCAGGTACCCTCTAGTAACCAAGCAGCTATCTCTTCTCTGAAAACGTCTCAGGAGGTATACGAAGCCGTGCTGCTGTTTTTCAAGCAATAGGTCCCCAGTTACCGAGCTTTAATGATACGATCGACTCGGCGCAACTTGACAATCCAATTCAAATCACGAAAGTGGACCAAACACTGTTATAGGATCTTGGGAATGACTATCTCACAAGACCTAGAATTATGGATATGCTATAAGAGTTCCATGGGGATATGATATCTTCGCTGTTGATGCAACGAGCCGAGTCAACTATACACCCATGCGTGTGTCTTCTTCAACTGAGGATCGTGTATGGCATCATAATCTTGCCAGATGCAGCTGCGAAAGCAAGAGGCATTCCTCATAATACTAGGGAACGAGGAAGCATTGCGCAGTATTCGACCATCGTGGAGCCAACTCGGGGTCTACAGTCTGACGCGAGATCGAATGAACGTGCCGTGGAGTGAAACCGTTAAACGAGAGATACCTAAAGCGGTGCGGAATTTTCCACAGATTAAAAGGTCTCGGCATTTTTGTACGAAAATGTACCTACTGTGTAGGTATTAATTACGAGATATCTTGGAAGAGACGTCTGGGCGAATGTGGACGTACGTCACAGCTTCAAGTTACAAGGCAAGTGCAACAAATCTAGCAGCGAGCAGCAATTTTTTTCTTCGTCAGTCATTGCCCATGACCTGTAAAGACGGACGGAACTCGTACTGACTATACACGAACTACATCAGCTGAACTAAATGCTGCAGGATTGACAATGCAATGTAGGTAGATGGGATGAAAGATTCAAAAGAGTCCTGACTCCTATACTCGGAGATGAATATGACGATACCTTTGCATTGGACAAATATCTTGCATCAATTCAACTCGCGTCCGTTTCATTGGAGTACGTAACTATTAAGCCGTACCCAAGGCGAGACTACCTATTCTTTCTCGGGAGCACACACTGTCACACATACACCTCTCGCCGTGGATTTAGGCATACAAGGTAATTTCGACATTACAACATTTTGCAGCACTTGAAACATACGGGTGGTTGGTCCACGCAGAACGTGGTCCGTAAGGGTGCTGACGTATCCTAGATCGACCAAGTCTAAAACCCGTCACCGTTCTGGTCATTGTTATCATCATGGTGGATACGAGGACAGCCAGTCAGCCAAAAACAAACCCCGCGACAGGCGATCCATGGGATTTCGAAAGCCACTCAACGTTGACCTTGACGGTGGCTGGATGTGCGAAGTGGATCATGGGATTTCGACTTCCTACTGCGATAGGGGAAAGAGGAAGGGGGGGTCCCAGTCCTAGCTTTCTCGCGGGTAATATCCCGTCAGAGCCGCTGTTATTGTCATGATCCCTCTTGTCAAGGACCTTAAGCTCGGGCCGGGGAAGGGATCGCTGGTCTGATTGAGTGACTAGGCGGTCACGATAGCCGCCACTTGTCTCCATTCAAAGCCTGCATTTTCTTCACCAGATTGCTTATTAGCAGAAGCCAAGCAAATGAACGCTAGCCTCAACTAGGTCTTTTCTACATTTCAATGTAGTTACATAGGTTACATCTTTTTACTACGTACACATAGAACAGCAGTAGCGACAACAACGCAGCAACGAGCTGACTTGCGACTGGCCTATATTTACCCCTGAACCCGAACCCGTCTAATCCGGTTTTGGCCTGTATGTACGGTAGGTATGTAGGTAAGTACGGAGTATCTATCGTACCTAGATAATTTCTAGGCGGCCTTCAAATTGCATCAACCCAAGCCGCCGGGATTGCGAAAGCGGCCGCATACGATGCGCCATCTTGTTTGCGCAGACGCAGTATAAACCGGGCCTGCGAGCGAAGGTATAACATCATATTGCATACTGATCTCGCTTGTCTCTCGTGCGCCTCGGCCGCCACAAGCTCGCCCACGACGTGGTGCAGTCGAAGCGCTGCAAGCACGCCTGATCTGCGACCCCTATCCAGTCAATCACCAATACCTAGTCCCCGAGACCGATGGTTCGGATGTGCTGTTGGCTCCTGGGTGGGTTATTATTTAAACGGTCATTTTCCCTTTTCCCTCTTGGTTCATCGGCTTTTATATATTACATGGCTAGATAAACTCTTGCTTCCCATGCGAACTCTCGTCGTTTGCGTAGGCGTTACACCTCCTATTTCCACTTTATTACCCCGTCCACGGTTTAGCGATCCCTTCACCGCCGCATGTTAGTCAAGGTCAGGAAAATAAAAAGAAAAGGAAAGAAAACAACCGTGCTGGCCAGCTCAGCTAGCCGGTTACGTTCCCGCCACTTTATAATTAACTTAAAAACACACCTCTTTCCTCCTCATTTTCTTCCCTTCTCACTTCCAAAACCGTGAGAAGACGAGGGCTGCTATCATGCCTGTGGAAATCGTTACCATCGTGAATTCGTCGGGGAAGATCATTAGCAATGTAAGTTATGGTTGTTGATTTTCCCGCTTTCGCACTACTCGCTGTTCTTATTATTATTACTGTCACTATACTGTGAGCGTAGCTCCGGCTGTGCCCCGCAGAACCCCTTTCTTTTGTTCCGGCGGTTCTCCAGCAGTTATTAGTTATTCGCAGGAGGTGGAGCTGGGGTTCTCTTAGACGTGTACGACCTAACAACTTCCACTTCGACAGGGCAGACACCTGATCAACGTACTCAAAGAGGCCAAGGCCTCTTACCAAGAGAAAAAGGCAGCTATCAAAGCCGAACGTGCTGTTAGACGTAGCGAGACTTTCGATGTACCAACCGTACCGCGATATTACGACGGGATTGAATATGATGGGTGGCCCCGGCGGCTATCTCATGATGATGCCACCTCTCAGGCTACTTCTCGTAGAAGCTATCGCTCCAGACACCAGGACGGCTCCAGGCGCCGATCTGCCTCGCAAGCAAAGTCTTCTTTGACCGAGCGCAATCTCAAGACTCTTACCGAAGTATCGTCTACAGCTCCTTCGCGCCCTCCGGTAGCGTACCGCTCGCCATATGCCGAGACTGCCTCAAGGGATATGATGCTGAGTCGCCCAACTCTAGCGCATGCGCCGACAATGCCTGCTCACGCTGACGAGCCGCTCGTCCCGGTTCCGATACATAGCATGACAATGCCTCGATCGATTTCGGATCCATCCTTGAGAGGGAAGGGGAAAGAAGTTGATATGAACTTGGCATATGGAAATATTCCTCCGGACCTGGAGGAAAGGGTCGACCTAGACCACGCCTATAAGGACGTTCAGAAGGAGGACGAAGCACGAGATCTAATTGGGAAGATCGAGGATCTGCTAACCGAGGCGCATTGCTTGCACCACACCGCGACGCACATCATTGAACATTTGCAAGGAAGTCCTGATGCTGCTGCCGCTGTCGCGCTGACGCTTGCCGAGCTCTCTGCGCTGCTCGGAAAGATGTCTCCTGGCTTTCTTGCTATACTCAAAGGCGGAAGCCCTGCTATCTTTGCTTTGCTAGCAAGCCCTCAATTTCTAATTGCAGCTGGTGTAACGGTCGGCGTAACAATAGTCATGTTCGGAGGTTGGAAGATTGTCAAGCGTATCCAGGGAGCCAGGGGGACCGAAGCTGCCACGGTCGCCCCTATGGCCTTCCCGACACAACAGCTAAACTCGGCCGAGACCGGCCGCCCTCCTTATCCGGAGTCGGAGGTCAGCGCAGGTTTTGATGAGGCTCTTGTGATCGAAGAAGAATTGAGTACGATCGAGACCTGGCGCCGGGGTATCGTGCCTTTCGGCGAAGATGATCAAGCCGATCTCGAGCTCATCAGCCCCGAAGCCAACCGTGCGATGCGTGGTCAACATGGTAACGATGATGCGCGGACTGAGCACAGTGCTCGTACATCCCGCTCCCATCGCACCACGAAATCGACCAAATCAAACAAGACGACCAAGACTGCTAAGACACAAAAATCACACAAGAGTCGGAAAAATAGCGTTGTAGAGGCCCATGATGCTGCGCGACATGAGAACACTAGCGTCAAGGAGACTGATAATGCCAGCGAAACAGGCAGTCACCGAAGTCATCGCAGCCATCGAAGTGATAAGACAGAACGCACTGTCAAGTCTAAGCGGCCGGAGAAGGTCGGAGTAAAAGCCATTGAAAGCGGCCACGGCGAGAAAGAGAATTCTATAGACGCTGTGATCCGTCCGAAGAAGGACAATATGCTCAAGTCCTTGTTTAAAAAGAAGAAGGATCGAGAGGACAAGGAACGCGCATACTCGGTGGTCCGATAACCATTGTCCAACCCGGAGAACATGGTATCACCGTTATTATCATTACCTACCTCCTATCATTGTCGTCATCATCAAACAACAGAATATAAGGATACCAGGGTGGTTAGAAATGTAGCTCATGTCTAGGAGTTCTGCGGGCATTTTTATTTTTATTTTTGTATTTCGGACGACGGCGTGATGCATATAGGAGCGGTTACATTATGGAAGCTATCCATAGGTTACGATGACGAAATAAAGAATCAGTTATGTACGGTATATATTCACATCCGCCGTGTGTTGTAGTCTGGTGATATAAAGTAACCGCCTCCTCATACGTCGAGCCGCCCATTTCTTGATCAGGATCAATGCGAGGCAAAAGAGATCCTGATAGCGCTATAGTAACGGCCTGTTAAGTTGGATGAGAATATGTCTTCCTTGCATTCATTCATAAGACATTGTGTACCATCTCCATCGTCGAGATAATCTTCACATCTAGGTAGGTACAGATTTTGTCGCCAAAAAACTGAAAGCTTTGACTTGAGTATTGTTAGTTTATAGTGCTTACCCGTAGTAGATTCTCATTCTTGGATACCATTGCCATACTACTATTAAAAGTTGTTCGATAAGGGACCACATGGCCAAAAGATAACTTGTACAGTATACGTTAAGGGTACCGAAGGTATCCTTAACTATATACAACAAAAGTCAGCTTACCTGCGGTCCTACCTACCTGGTACTTCATCCAGCCATCTTCAGCTGAAAAACCAGGCTACATATTACCGTACCTGCATCTTGGGTGACACGACGGCAGAGTAGGTGCATAAATATGGGAAGTACGAGTAGGTAAGTATGTATTTTATATTAATGTGCACCAGGGCTCATTCTGAGGGTAGCCATTCTTTGAAAACCGTTCGACCGGACGTTTCAGATGCTTGATCCCGCATGGTCTGGATTGCCGGGGCATGTATTAGCTACCGTACTATAACAGCTGTTAGGAAGTTCTTCGCAGACGGGCCTGGATTTGTTCTCACCAGCTTCTTTGTGGGGCAAGACGTTCGATTAATTACGGTCTTCGTATTCGACAGGCATCGAGCCGAAGTAGGCTAGAAAGACAGCTCACCTACGGGTATGTATGTAGCCTTGACGATTCATACAAGACTGCCTTTGGCAACCGCCTTTTCTCGAAATTCATCACATAGGTCAAAAGTACTTCGTACTGGGCGAGAACTTCTAAGATGCTACCTGTTGACACAAAGACCCAAGCATGTTAGATCCCCCTGCGCGCCCAAGTTCCTATTATAGGAACTGCATTAAAGTCCACGTTAGCTGGTGGCATCTAATTCGTCCACTATTCTACGAGATCCTCTCTTATTGGTCCCCCCCTGAAAAACATCCTCCCCTTTCGATCGACTCCACCGAGAGTGTTGGCTAGACCTTGACCTGGACTCCAGCATCTTTGACAAAATCTTGGGCTGACATCAGCTTCTAGGGTTAGAGCATGTTAGGTACGCGTAGTATTTAAAGCCGCGAAGCCTCGTCGTTTCGTTCACGTATAGCAAAATTCTAGATCTCTGTTGATTTGCTTCCTATTCCTCTCTACCTCAAACATTTTTTTCCCTCTGTGCTTTTGCTTCTCGTTAGCCATCGTGACAGGTAGCAATTGCCCACTCGTGGGGTTTCCGCCGTTCTAGAGATAAAGTCTGTCGATCTTCTGTCTCTCCACTCATTCCCACCTCTCCAGCTTTCCAAATGTCGGAGGACTCAGGTCTCACAGTGCAAACGGCTATTCATGAATTTCACGATGCAGAGCATCGGCGGCCGAGTGAGCAACAAAAGAGAGAAGCCACTGTTCAGGAAGACGCATATCCCACCACACCACGACGAAACACGTCTACACCAAACCCTTTCAGTCGAAGGAACACAGGCATTGATCTGGACGACTACTTCGTACGCTAACCTCGCCGGTTCATGGTCGTCACTCACTAATTAGGTATACTCTAGACCGGTCCTCGCGATTTAGCTAAGCACTCAAAATGGCCGCTATTCATGCAACTACATGGAAGCATTCTCCCCAAGATGATCGTCCCGCTACTCGTCGTCGCAGCCTGGGCGACTCTGGTGACCGTTGTGTCCAAGTTAGTCCCAGGCGTCAACTTAGGGATCAGTTCGATCCTGCTCACAGTCACCGGTTTTGTCGTAGGCCTGGGCTTATCTTTCCGTAGTTCGTCGGCGTATGAACGATATGCGGAGGGCCGGAAATACTGGAGCCAATTGATATTCACTTGTCAAGGACTCGGTCGAGTCTTTTGGATACATGCTGTCGAACGTGAAAGTTTAGCCAAGCAGGATCTGCTGGGGAAATTGTCAGTCCCTCAATGTTCTTGAATCTACAGCTGCCCACTAACTAGGATTAGGACTGCCATGAATCTAATCGTGGCCTTCGCCGTATCCCTAAAGCATAAGCTCCGATTCGAACCATACACGTACTACGACGACCTCGTGGAACTAGTTGACCATCTTGACACATTTGCTAAATCTGCCACGAAAGAGGACGCGATGAGACCGAAGCCGGGGATGTTTAAAGCAGTCGGAGAAAACCTGGGGTTTTCGTTTGCCGCGTCAAATCCCCGGAAGCTGATGAAGAAGGCTCAGAGCCCTCTTGGGAACCTCCCCCTAGAGATTCTCTGCTACCTGACGTCTTATGTAGACGAACTTGCCCTCAACGGGCAACTACCTGTCGGGATGCAACAGACCACTGCCTGTGAGTTAGCTCGAGTTAGCTGCATGAATATGCAAATTTGCTAACAAAGTATTCAGACAATAACCTTCAAGCTCTAAATGATGTCCTGGTCGGTACCGAGCGTGTTCTCAATACGCCACTACCTATCGCATATGCCATCGCTATCTCTCAAATTACTTGGATTTATATATTTCTTCTCCCCTTTCAGTTATTCTTGGAACTTGACTGGATCACAATTCCAGCCACCGTTGCCGCATCCTACATCATCCTAGGCATCTTCTTCATCGGCCATGAGATAGAGAACCCCTTCGGAAACGACGTTAACGACTTGCCTCTGGACCTTTTTTGTCAGCAGATTGTCCAGGATATGGAGACCATCGCCGCGCGCCCCAAGCCATGTTTCTCTGAATGGGTTAAGAGTCCGCGAAACAAGGTCCTCTACCCTCACAGCGAATCAAGTTATAGTGTATGGGCACAACGACCTGAGGGGGCAATTCGTAAAGCGTTACGGAATAGGCCGTACGCCGAATTTGAGAAGACAGCCGTAAATGGTGAAAGGGGGGAACAGAACGTTTGATAACCTCTGAGTAGTTGCAAGTCGTCCATCTGTGTGACTTATTTGCTCTTTACTCCTGCAAGAGCACGGTTCAGGGTATATTTCTTTCATAAAAGTTATCTGTTGAGGGACTTGGTGCCTTTTTGTTTTTTTTAATCAATGTTGCATGAAAAAGGTGTTGGGTTTAAAGGATTAAAATTCATACATGAGATCGTTGTACAAATTTTTATTTTTTTTATTTTTATTCTTATTTTTTGGATTTCCATTTTTACCTGGCTCGTGAACTGGCAGCCATCCTTTCTACTTGTTTAGATTGTTAGCGGATTCTAGGATGTGGCTGAAGCGAGGATTATCCTACGATTCACGGCACTCGTCATTCGATTCGATTCGATTCGTCATATCATTTTCTTATTCCCCCCCTTGGTAGAACGTGCCCGCCAATCGATCTCTATTGGACTTTTTATCGCCACCGTAACATGTATATATCATCTCGTGTTCTAGCTGAACGTGTGTTAAAACCTTCTTGGAGAATACCTCGTTTCCGGTTTTCACTCAATTGGAAGTGCGCTATGACTTCGAGTGCCGTAACGGATGGCAGAGAGGGGCTCAAGAAGCGATCTGTCTCCGGGTCATTCCTCTTCAAAATACCAAGTAACGACGAGGAACCAGTTCAAGTCGCTCTATTTAGACGTAGCGGCAAAGTCCGCACTTATCAACACAAGTTGGCGCCCATATCTGGCAGCGTCGAGGAGAATGATGCGGGTCCCATGGCAACCGCTCTCCGGGAAATTAAGGAGGAGACTGGCTTGACCCTTTCTTCTATCGAGTTGCTTCGCGTTGGCAAACCTTACTCTTTTATTGACGAAGCTATTCGTCGTGAATGGACCATTAATCCTTTTGCTTTTCGTCTTAAGGATAAATCTGAGGGAGGAGAAGGCGAAGATGGCATTGTCATAGATTGGGAGCACGAGGGGTTTGAATGGTTCAACCCTCTAGATGTGAGCGAATCTGATGACTTTGGCGGTGTACCAAAACTCGTGCACAGCTTACGACGGGTTTGGCCTGAGTATGACCTGGGCTCGCGTGCGGGAAAGGTTTTGACGTCCGGTCTACAACGATTGCAGGGGGATCACGAAAGCGGTGCTAGGCAACTAGCCGAGACGGCACTCTCCATACTCAAAAGCCTCATTGTGGAGATGGGCCCCGATGCTATTAACGACACCTGGTGGACGAAGATTCGAATGGCCGCGTGGCACATCTGTAGGGCTAGAGAGAGCATGGGAGCGGCCATAACGGCCGCCATCGTTAAGGCACTTGATCAAGTTGAGGCCGTCTTCAATCAAGATCTACCGCCGGGCGAAAAAGTCGGCCGAATAATCGAAGTACTTGAAACCCAATTAAGTCAACGCAAGCAAACAACCGACCGCATCCGTGATACTTTTGTCGAGTATATCCGCCTACACGTTATTCAAGCTACAGAACCGAAGAAGACACTTTCTATACTCACATTATCGTCTAGCTCCACGATATCGACTTGTCTTCTGCAAGCTGCTGCCTATCTAGGCGTTTCGCTTGATCTTCGTATTCTAGAGTCAAGACCTCTCTACGAAGGTGTCACCATGGCCTCAAAGATCCTCGAGGCAGAAGATAAATATGTAGACCTGAGCGTGACTATTTATACCGACGCATCCATGGCCCTGGCTGCTAAGGCCGTCGACGTCGTCGTGCTTGGCGCCGATCGCATTAGTTCAGCAGGCGATGTCAGCAACGTAAACCGGCCCTTTCCTAGGTCCATCGCTGTCTGAGCTATATGCTAACTATAATACTAGAAGGTTGGATCGCTTCCTATTGTTCTCAGTCAGAGGCATGTCTCACCCAATGCAAAAGTCATTATATTGAGTGAGACCGAAAAGATTGCAAGCCCAGGTATGATGAAAGAGCATCTAGTCGAAGAGAATAGTCCAATGGAATTGGTCCATGCGTGGAGTCATATCAAGGGCATTCAACTTGATAACGTCTTAAGTGACGACCAGAGAAATATGATACCGGGAAAAAGGATCCGTGTTAGAAATATCTATTTCGAATGGGTCCCAGCTCATTTTATCGATGCTTATGTTACAGATGAGGGACTTTGGTCCGTGGACCATATTGCGAAGAGATCAGACTGGATCAGTGGCGAAACGAGCAGATTCTTCGAGAATCTTTAGTCTACCTAGATTATTACTCAACTACTATTCATGTTGTGCGAGTTATATTACGGCCCTTTGGTGCGGCGTCTACCTAGGGTAGACATTCATAAAGACTCCTACTAAGCTATCATGTTGACGTATTGGTACATAGGTTATGTCCTTTACATATTGTTTTACGAAATGGCCACCTGAATTAGGCTGCTGATGGGTATTTTAGTATCAGGGCTCGCTGGCTTCAACCAATTGAAAGTGGACGACTTTGAATCTTGATAAACAGGTATGAACTATTTACCTACCTATTAAAGGCCATCTCACTAATTTCTACCTAGATACCTCCAATGATCATTTACTTATTGATCTAGCCTATCAGCTAATGTTCTAGTCCGTTTACTTCGCTTGCTTTGGAATACACTTAGCAACGAGCCTGATAGTATTTGATTAAGCTATTAACTGTAACTTTGTTATAACCTTACCGCTTACAATCCATCATGAATCCAACCTCTACCTCTCATGAATCCGAAGCATTGTGGCTACCTAGATACTTATTCATCTAGCATACTCCATCGGGGATAGTGTTGCTTCCGGTTCGATTACTGCTCGAGTACGTGGCACCTTCACCGAGACCTCGCTTGGCGAAAGCAGTCCAGCTTAAATATAAGTGTCAGTAATACTGCCGATGTAATTCAAATGAGTTCACATACATTTCGCAGGCGTTATCACCGCTAGTCAATGCCTGATCGGCGT
This sequence comes from Hypoxylon lienhwacheense, assembly GCA_902806505.1. NCBI lineage: Eukaryota > Fungi > Ascomycota > Sordariomycetes > Xylariales > Hypoxylaceae > Hypoxylon > Hypoxylon lienhwacheense. The sequence goes on from CADCWW010000028.1 coordinate 145,385, forward strand.
CTATGATCGCGTCGCGGGCCTGAACGAAGTTGGGATTGCAAGGTTGGCTGAGGAAGCAGAATGTCAGCCGTCTCAGTCTCAACATATCCAGATCCGCACCACTTACAGCGCCATGGCGTCTATCACAATCTTCAAAGTCAAGTATTTACCATCCGTAGGGACACCGTTCCCATCGAATTCAGGCTTAGGGGCGTCGTTCTTGCCATGCTTATCGATGAGATTCCACAAGACCTCGTAAAGCATTGTGGCCCATACCTCGCCTATGTCGTGTACCTCGTCGAAGTCATTGACGCTTACGTACTGGTAAGGGTTGGTGGTGAGGTTCGTTGAGTACAGATAACTTCGGATACCTTTAGGGTCATTATAGACCCAGGCACCTAGGCTATAGTCCGTCGTCCGGGTATCGTTGGGTTTTAGACGAATGGCTGTGGCAAAGAAATCGCCCCAGCCCTCACCCATACCACCTGATTCAAGTGCGTTCAAACAGTTTGAGTTTGCGGGGCCGCCGGTGAGACGTGTTGATACTGTCATAAAAAGGTTAGTTGGGTCAGACAGGATGCATTCTTACTTACGTCCGTGGCTATATTCGTGGATAATCACACCAGCTTCGAAGGCACAGTCCCTATAGGGGTTCGACGATGTCCATATATACATTCTCATGCGCCCGTTCTGTCCGTCTGGTGGCGTGGCAAAATTGGCATTGTTGGTACCCGAGCCGTCTTGAGAATTTAGAATGACGAAGTCACCGTCTTCGCCTCCTTTTCCATCATTATTGGACTCAAAATTCCCGGCCTCCTCGGTGAACCCGAGATCATACAGCAGGTCATGATATGTGTTCGCCGTGTAGAAGAGTTGAGCGACAGAAGCATCCTGATACGTAGAGGGTGGTGTTAGTGTTGCATCCCAATCGTATTCAAAGTCGAGGGACGAGCTATTTGGACGATAGTTATTGAGGTAGTCCGATCCGCCGTCGGGATTCGTCTGCGCAATACCGTTATCTAGGTACATTTCACAATTAGTGATCATTTTGTGGGATTGGTACGAAGAACAAAGAACTTACTTCCACGAGTAGTTGTGTAGTTAGTTGTCCCGTCAGATAGCCACGTGAATTCTGATGTCTGAAGGTCCCAAGGGTCTGTCACAACAATGCGCTCGCCTTCGTCTGGGTCGTTTGTTCCCCATGGACTGGTATACAGGTATTAGTCATGGGACAATAGAGATGATCGCTTGCTCTTACAAGACAAGATATGTAGCTTCGGCAACATAATCAACCACGCCATGGACTTCTTGATTAGTGTTCGCATCGACATAAGACAATAGCCAGTTGTCAAGAATGTCGGTCTCTACCCTCCATGTAAGAGCAAGGTTGCCGTCCGGCTTGGAAAAGTAAACGAGTTGGACTTTCGGATCTCTCATTGCTCCCGAAGTTCCTTTTAGGACGTATGTCTCGGTTCCCTCAGCGGTTTCCGCAGAGGCCTGTCCAGTTACTGGCAAGTTCAGTACTTTTATGGCTCCTGATAGGGCCTGTGTTGGGTCTGAGAAACTCCGCTTGTTCAACGGGTTTTCCGTGGGGATGGCGCCGCTAAAGAACGAGTTGCCATACGAGAAGACGGTTCCATCCGAGCCGATCTAATGGGCATCAGTATCAGACTTCCCAAGACCCTTTTCATACGCTGAGACAAGACTGACATTGACATTGAAATCCGCATTGTCAATATCTAAACCATGCGCTGTCTGCTTGAAGTTGACATGGGCAATGCCATTTTGACCGATGTAATAGTCATTGACTAGTCGAAATGAGGAATTAGGGGCGGTGGCTTTGACAAGCTCTGTTGCGGTATCGATGTACGAGTCCCGCTTGAAAGATTGTATTTCTTTATTTGCGTTAGCCGCAGCTCTGTTGGTATATTCAGCTGTCCCCTTCAGACGGTATGTATTGAGGTCTACCGTCCGGCGTTGGACTCCGGTGTCATAAGATTTGGTAGGGCGGCCATATGCTGGCAGTGATACGCCGAGAAGACTCAATAATAACAATGACCGGACCATTGTAAAGACGGCCGCAGCGGGGATGGCATGCTACGTATGCTTGAGCTTGCAAGCTCCAAGGCAATTCGACATCGAGCTTTATATAGCTTCCCACGGTACCTTGAGCGCGGCTTGGGACCTGGGCATTCATCCCCATCGAGCTTCCCATTTAGAAGATATTCGTGACTATTGTCAGACATGGCGCTTATCAGTAGGGTTGGAGTTGAATATGCCGTCTCGCTTTGCCCCGCTGGCCGTGGTGGTGTGCCATTGCCCGAGCAGACTCTCCTGCCTCGATTACTCCCCCCTCCATCCCCCTGCTAGATTTGAGTTCACGAAAGGAAAGTGATTGTTAGCTGCAGTAGCATACAGAGAATCTCGACGAAGTATTTATGATATACAGAATAGATCTCCAGGAACAGCAGGCATGCCAAGATATCGGGGGTATAAGTTAGACAAAATAACGCCGGGCGGTCTATCTATCAGGCGGTACATCCGACAAGCTTCAATTATACGATACGATAAATCTGCCAGGCAAAGCTTGGTCTGTTAGGATTGAATATTTTCGTTGTATATCTACCTTTATTGCTCTAAAAGGCGATGCTCATTTGTTGTTGAATTTTATATTTGACGGCGGACCGTTAGACCTGCTTTATGATAAGAATATGTACATCTAGGGCCTTGGTCGTACTGAAGTTTACAGAGAACTTACATCGTACCTTTGTCAAATCTACCTACTACATAGTAGTATCACGGTCATGATCCCTACTTCATAAGCAAGATGGGAAAGTACAAGAGCCGACTTCCAATTTAAGAGTGTCTCCTGCGCACCAGGTCTCGAGCAGATCTATCAACTACATATGTCACATTCTTGTCAAGGCTTAGCTTCAGTCGTCGATACCCTGGAAAGCCAGCCTTGGCGCATAAAGTGATTCGCTGCATCGGCATCGTAATCTACTTATAACCCGGCAGACAAGAGAGTCGGATATGTTAAGTCCTATGTCAGGCTATCCCGAGATAAGAAATTTCAGTCCGGCAGATGCAGCATATATTGATTATTGAAAGCCATAAACTGGCAACCAGGTTGTGAACTAGGAAAGTGGAAGATTTCGAGCTTTACGTCTATTCGGTACACTAGGTATCCACGGCTGTGCTAATAGTACAATACTACATAACTATTTGCATAATAGGCACCTAATGACCCTAATGACCCTTGCGATTCCTAAATCTGGGGATCGAATGGGTCATGTCTCGTAGACCTTCCTACAGAAGCATGCTAACCGATGGTTATTCTATAGCTAGGAGGTAATCATTCAATAAGTAGCTTACTGGCTCATGATGTGCACGCCCTTCGAGTTAGACGCATATGGCCTGGTACCTGGCGTATGAAGAATACGGGTAGATTCAATGGGAGTTGATGTCACAAACGAAGTCATTACCCCTTATACAGCCATCATGGAAATTGTGATAAGGTAACTTATCTGGTGGATAATGACGGTATTATCGCTAGAGAAGCCCTAATCCAACTGCCTACGACCTTATTATACATTACGTAGAACTTCCCTTTTCTATTTCTACCTACCTAGGAGGTAGGTATAAGGATCAAGATATATTCTCACTCACAAATACACCTTGTACACAGACAGACCAGATATCTGACGGACACGATCCTGGATGACGCAACCTTTTCGTAGATTGTCTGGTTCCCTCTATGCAAATCTGTCTCCAAGACATGATTACTACTATATACTACTATGTGCGTGCTGATGCATAGATGAGTATTGAAATGACATGTGCCGTCAGTTTTATATTCTAGGGGACTGAAGAGGCTTAACAATTTACTTTCGTTGGATGTCACAGATCCTTTAACCTCTTCTATTAGTTTAGCCCAGACTCTCAGTTGCCTGACTACGAGTCTACGACAGATTGCTGATATACATTCAACGTAGCTAGGTAGCGTGAAATTCTGCCAATAATACGAGCTCAATTTTCAAGTCTAAAGTCTTTCGCCGCCAAGTTTATCCAAGAATACATAGCTATTATCTTGATCATGGTTAATGTGTCACTTAAGGTCTTCACATTCTAATCTTGCGGCTCATCATTTATTTTTATGTTTAAGACTAGAGGACATCCCAATCATACTGAAAAAGGTTTCAGTTGATATACCCAAGCTAGATAAGTACCTAGTATCTTGTACTATGGCAATGCATTGCGCTTTGGAGGTATCTGTTAAAGTGATCATGCCAAATTGATTTCATCTCGGCCAACCTCGACGGTACTTTGATCAGGTAATTTGACTATCATGTAATCAACATATTATTTTAGCCGCATTAGCTTGAGTAGACTGACAAGTTTAATTTTAGTTCTTATAAACTTCAAACACGTCGAGTCGTCGATCCTTTTTTATTTACATGGCATTTTAACTTTATATCATAAGCCATTAAAGGTCAACACATACTTGTACAATTAATATAGGTGCCCATGTCCTAATAGGCTCATACTAAGAATAATATTCGGACTTACCTAGGTAGAAAATCCTCTTAACCACGACGTTGACAACTAGTAATATAGGCCAGGTCAGTGCATACCTCCATTATGAGATTAATGATGAAAATGAGACTACGTACCTAGGTATTAGTTATAATAAATATAATTTATTTACTTCATTGCGATCATGTCGTGAACGCATTAGGTATATACGTGCTTTATACCTCGGTATAATTAGTTGAATCTTCTATCTTCATGTTCGATCCGCCTGTTAGATAATAAGGATAGTTATCGTTAAAAAAGGTATTAGCTACGCGCTAACTATATACGTCTTATTCTAAGTCTTATATGTATATAGTGTAGGTATAATTTTTTAAGTGACAATGCATCTGAGTATGTATGTATGTATTTGTTTACGTCTAGGGAAACTAGGTACAAAGTCCTTATTCCAACGCGTATCAATAACACATATAGACGTTTGGAGTACTTCCTTAGGTAAAGAAACAGAACCAAAATTTCGCGTGATATGAGAAATCTTCTAATCCGGCCGTTGTTTTTCGTTTATTACTCCTGCCGTATATGTGATATATTACCTAAGGAGCCCAATTTTAGGAGTAGTGCTTTGTACGTATTATTTTAGCTGGGTAGCGCCAGCACTAGTTAGCCGACCCTATTACTAGGGAAAAAACTCCAAACATACCTTCTTTTAACAATTCCGAACCATCGTTACTATCGCCCGGTATACTCAAAAGAAAAAACCTGAAAGTCGAACCTTGGTTACCCGCAGCGGGATTCGAAGCATCTGAGTGGCAGTGTATTATACTATACCTCCTTATATGTATTGATGATATTGATCTACAACGTATTGGTGCAAGTGTGAACTGCAGGTCAATTTTTGATTTTAGAACGGTTATATGTACGTAATGGTTACAATGCTGTACAAAGTATGTATTTTTTGGTGGTAATAGGTTCTGGTGATACTTCATACATATACATCTCCGTATTAAAGCGGCCCTACTTTTGCAAATACGGAGTTTAACCTTTTCGAACGGTCGAAATAAAGGGGTAGTGTTAAAATATCTCAACTTGAAATAGTTAGATCGTCTGCACTCGCCTGAATCAATCTTCTCCCCATCAATGTCATTGCCTACCTACCTTGTTCTATATTTTTTACCTCCTTCAAACTCACCATCTTGTTACGGGGACGGAGGTGTGATCAATGTGTACGTATTTGCATAGACCGTAATCTCAAATTGATTGACATTCCGAGGTAAGTTGTCCATGCCTCGGCACCAGCGTCCCGTTCTTGAGCATTTCGTGGTAGTAATGACAACCAACGATCAAAGTACATACTCTGAGTCTCTGATTCGTCACATCTAATACCTTGAGATGCTGTAACAAACGCTTGACCGCTTATGACGGCTGTGCAAGTTAGTCTTGTCAAGGAAAATATCACTACCGCTATCGATGGTATATAAATAGTGCATCCTCTCATGGGTTTAACCTACGTCCTAGCAATTTGCGCGGCAGGCCCTATAATCTTCATTCTCAAAGACGTTAAATATATCATCATGTCTTATTCATCATACCCGGCACATCAATATCAAGCATACGGATCGGATCCGATGAGAATGCATGGTGCTGGTCAAGGTAATTGTGCCCGAGTTCTGGGTCTTGACGTTGCTAATCTATCAAAGTACCTCAAACGGCTGGATTTTATCAGCCTGCGCATGATGAGGAAGAGGAGTGGGCTATGGATGAAGCTCAAAATAGGATGCGCGGCCCTGGAGACGGTCATATAGATGCGCACTTGATGCAAAACTTGGGGTCGACTGCACCAGCTGCGATGGGACGGCTTCCGTATCCTGTCATCATTCCCCAACGACGACCCGGACAGCGCGACCGCGGTTTTGTCAGAGCGTATGCGCCGGACCTAATGCGTTGTGGGATCGACCATCCCACTTTCATGACGTTCTTGGATGCCTTTGACAAGGCCACGGCTGGATCCCCAATTGTAGGGGCCATCAACCTGGCTGCGGGCGTGACCGGCTTCGTCCCAAGCGTGATTGCATCGAGTGTCTCGCTAGGCGTGCAGGTGGTAGCTGGGGTTTACCAGGAAATGCAGGGTCGCAAGAGGTATGCGGAACGCTCCCTGTTGCCGTACACCCACTTACTGGTCACAGTCAGAATGCCTTCCTCCTCAAAATGAACGATGAATTCTTCAAACCTCGCGGTTTGTATTGTTTCATCATGGCCTATAACCCAGATACCGATAAGGTCATAGTGGAGCAAGATCTCAATGGAGCTGCGCAGGCCAGCACGCGCAATGCGTTCCGAAGCAACGATGGTACCACAGCTTCGATCGAATTCCCTGCTTCAGCGGAATTGATCTTCGAACCAGAAAACGCTAGCGATGACCAGGACACCAAGACGGGCTTCACCAAGAAACTAGAAGATATGAAAGATAGGAGAGACCTCAAGGCCCAGAGGAAATATGTGAGTATCTCACAATGTTCCATCCGGCCATCGCTAACTTTTTCAGCTTATGAAAAATCCCACCAGCGCCCTGACGTCTATGATGGACCCTAAGGCTGAGCTCACGGCGAAAGAGCGCGAGAAGCAAGAGCGTATGATCGAGAAGAGTGAACGCAAGCGCGAGAAGGAAGAACGGAAACAAGAAAAAAAGGCGCGCAAGCACCCAGAAAGAGCTGCGAAGGGCCCACGTAAGCGAACTGTACGAAAGGTAATCAGCTACAAATCCCCGATATGCATACCTAACAAACACGAGATACTAACCAGCATCAGGATATACTATACTTAATGATTATTAACCTACCATCATCGGAGGAAATGCAGCAAGCAGCGAATCTAACTAGGCAATAATGGGTGGTGTAATGGTTCAGACTTAGGGGAATAAGATATCAAGTATAGACCTGGATGGCGATTTAGAAGCTAGATAGCATTTCAGAAAGTGGTAAGGATCGGTGCGAATAACGGCCACAGCACAATAACTAGGTATCTCCTAATATGCGCCGAAATGCTAGAGTTAAGTAAGTGACTAGGAGATCAGTTGTCAATGTATCAATTCTTTAGATAAACAATAGTATCATGTTCTACAAAATGGATTGAACATCCGAATGATATATACCTTAACGAAATGATTCCGTTCTTTACTGGTAGGTACCGGTACCCCTAAAGTACCTCCTAATTGATCAAATCATTCGTTGTTTAAAGCTGATCATTTCTCACGTACCACGCAAATAAAGTATAAGTGTTAAGACTATTATATGGAGATACCAGTCAATACCAGACGAGGAAAGAATATAGCGCCTTTTAAATCCACGTTAGTATCTTCTAACCCCTTCGTGGGAAGCTAATTATTAAAGGTGTCGTATGAATCTAAGTGGTTATTGAAGTCGATGGCTTAGGTAGGTAGGTATATTTCTCGTTGATTAGGTAGGGTATAAGACAATAGTGGCGTGGCTGTTATAAGATATGGCTAGACAAGGACATGACACATCATGGTTAGGCTATTCATTATAGTATCTTCCGACATTGCGGTAGAATGATTTATCATTTGATCCGCCTGGGGAAACAAGACAGTCAAAGACATGCTTCATAAATATTAGCGCAGAGCATATTTTAGCTCACTATACTTTTCATGTTTAGCTAGAAGCTGTAGTACTAAAGAAGATTGTTTTCCATATTACGTTTCCTCTCCTGCATATGAGTATTGGAAGACCTTGAGAAGCGTTAGGATTATGCTCCTCCGCCGACATGCTGGCCAAATATTGAGTTGACAATTTCCCCAGATCGAGTAGCCAGTACAGATAGCAATGTATCGCTTAACTAGAAAATCAGGTCAGGTACCTATCGAAGTAACGATATCATCGAGAAAGCAACTTACTCCATGTGTTCCTTCACAGCATCCTTGAAGCCAGATGCCGGAACCGGGAGATACTTTTCCTGGGGCAAACTGCACGCTATAGTCACGCGACACTTTCACCGCACGGCCACTGATTTTGGCTTCGGAGAACCGTCCCTTGCAGGGAGTCTCAAAAGCCCCGGGCAACAAGCTGGCAACATCTTCCATCATGGTTAGGTGGGATTCACGTTGATAGCCCGTTGCTGCGATAATAAGGTCTACCTCCAAGACCTCAGCCTCGGCCGCACCGTTACATACATCCTTCTCGTCGCTGACAGCCCGTTTCGTCAAATTCAGAGGACGAACCATGAGGCGTAGCTGATCAGCTTTGGTATCAACGCCAATTACATCCGTAGTACTTAAAATACGATGCGGCCATTTACGCTCATCGCTGCCGAGATCGCGCCTTTGGTCATACATTCGCTCGTATAGTCGCTCAATAAGCTCTAACCGAACTACCCCGTAATTGGTGCTCCGAGCACCTTCTAGCAAGGTATGCCTATCCTCAATAGATCTCTGATACAATGAGTCCACAAATGAAGGATTGAATATTGAGTTGACGCTACCGAAAAATTAGTCAACATCTAAGACAGGGCCGGCGTAAACCTACAAGGGCGAGTCGTCGCTGGGCTTTAAGAACTCAGAGCGCATAATCAATGACGTTCGAGAATTTGGATAGAGGGTTTGGATATTGTTAAAGATCTCGGCTGCGCTTTGTCCGGCTCCTATAACCGCCACACGATAAGGGAAGTTGGGCTTGTCGAGGATCTCAGGCGCGAGATGGGCATATTGAGAAGAGTGGATGATCCGTGGGTGCGGCGAGGATAAACATCTGGGTAACAATGGCTGTCCACCGATAGCAAGCAGAACGTTTTTAGCTCGGTAAGTAGTCAAGGCACCTGTTTGGGTGTCCCTTGAGGTGACAGCAAACGTAGAGACCGGACCAGCGGACTCGAATTCTGTGGCGGGCGAGACAGAGACTGCCTCGGCGCTGTATCGAACAACATCGTTGAAGAAGCTGGCACACCATCGGAGATAATCTTCGTATTCGACTCTTGCAGGTAAGAATGTATTCAAGTTGGTGAATTCGACGAGCCGGCCATTCTTATGGAGGTAATTCAGAAAGGTGAATTGTGAAGTGGGATCCCTTAAGCTTGCCATATCTTTGATGAATGATATTTGCATTTTTGCGCCGGGCAGAAGCATGCCGGCATGCCAGGAAAATTGCGATTGTTTCTCTAGAAAGAGAACTTTCGGAGACGATCCACAGCCCTCGTTAAGAACATTACCCTTACCGATGGCATCGTGAAGAGCGACAGCGATCGCGAGACTAGCTGGACCAAAGCCGACGCACACAAGATCGTGAACATCTCCTGATGGCGTCTTTTTCAAGTGCGATGTATTTTTCATGAGTATGGACTTCGGCTCAGCAGCCGAATTAGTACGCGGGCTGACCTCCGAAAAGCCGTTACCGATTGGGCCGTCATCGTGGTTGTCTAGGAGACTATGTGGCGCCATGATAGCAGCTGATGGAGCAAATCTGGCGTTTGTCGTCCGTGAATAGGACAGTTGAATGTGATGACGAAAAGTTAAATACGGGAACTATGGGCCTTTGAGACGATCCGTGAGCAGAATCACGGGGACAAATTAGGTCTTGCTTTGTACCGGAAGTCTGAGACTTGCACTAAAAACAAGTCACACTTGCTCGTTACAAAAAGCAACGGCAGATGGAATAGAGATGAAGACTGAAACTTGAGGCAGAGAGTACTACGATTGTAAAATAGACGTAATGGAGACGATTCAGTGCAGCTTCTGCAGTATATATATATACTTGTATATATACCTACATATATAATAAGAGGTAGGTACAAGTATATATACATATGGTAGGCATATACTTTATATATATATGTACCTTGCAAATACTAATCTTCCTAGAAGCCTTTAAGGGAGAAAACCCGGCATACTGCGAGTTGAATAGGGTGACCCGGCACACTGTGCACAATGAATGGACCTGTTTCGTATAAGAGAAATTGTTTATAAGCCTTATAGTGCCGTGGATGTAATAGAAGATATTAAGCTAGTAACAAGTACAATGCAGGTAGGTTACCGTAGCTTGGTACTTATACCGTACCCATGTGGTGTTACAGGTGGTAGCCAAAAGTTAAGTTGCGTACTGCAGGTGAAAGTTGGCTAGGGACTGGGGTATATGTGGAAAAAAAAGAAAAAAAAAACTCATAATGTAGATATTCCTTAAGACTTGAGGGTATGATACTTCCATAATACCATGGAGGCAGGGATATGACTCAGTGTCGGCTAGGGACGCCAAAAGGTTGCGTCTGTTTTAACATTAGAAGGTTAGGTCCGAGAAGGAACGTTGGATATTAAGAATTCAACTGCCACGTACTACAAGCCTATACCTCCAGCTTAGGTACTTAGATACCTAGGTCCTGGGAGTTCTTCGAGATGCACATGTTTGCTTCTATATGTGTACCTGTAGTCAAATCATCGGCGGATACAATATTTATCGAATTAGTCTCAATGCCATATTTACCGGCCCTGACCGGCCCTGACCGGCCCTGACATACTAGGAAATAGTGTCCGTTCTATCTTGAACTTGTGACACATTTTACGGATTATGGAAATAAAGAACGATGATGCAAGATGCAGCCAAGACGAAGGGGACATTAGCCCGGCGACATCGGCGTTATCTTCGGATCAGATAAGATTTGATGCTGAGGTTGTTAATGAGAGTACCTGTCAGCTACTATGTATATGCATACTAACGTGCATGCACCCGGTACCGTTCGTATTTAGCGTAGTTTGCCGGGATCCCCCGATGACGGCTTTTACTATGTATGTTTAGGATAGGAGTAACTACATTAATTAAGCATAGGACCTATTATCGTAAGTTATATTCTCGATCATTCCCACTAAACCAAGCATCTAATGCTCTGGTAAGTACCTAATATCCTTGTTTTAGTAACCAAAACACTTTTGAACGGAGTTGTATCGTTGTTTTTAGATTATTTAAGAGGAGACTCGAAAACCTGCTTGGTAAACCTTGCCGGGCCCTAAAACAGTGCAATTATCCACGCTCGTTACGACGCTTGCGAGAATAAGTATATTTGGTGACCGATAAATATTTTCTTCATCGAGTTGTAAACTAAGCACCGGGTAGAATAGATTACAACTTGATGGTGAGATACCAATACATGTAGCGCTCATAGGAATCGAACCTAGGTATGCTCAACTATATTATATATACCGTTACCAGGTCAGGCATATAGGAGGCACTTGCCAGGTATAGGTGTTATAACCTTAATCAAGTCCAAGTTATCTGTCCTATGCGCCTATGCGCAGGCCCTAGCACATACATATAAAGCTAGGTACACGTAGACCGAATACCAGGGGAAAAACTTTTTCTATTTCTCCTAAGCCTGCATCACGGCGGAGAAGGAACACGTTTGATGAAAGGTCATTGGTGGATGACGAGGGACACTTAACTGGGTCGATGGGTAGAATCCACAATGCTTCGACTCGTTAGTGGAGACTAGCTATCTGATGATCTGATAAGATTGTTTTTCTTACAATCTTACCTAGACAGGTACATAACCATATTAAGGGTAGTACAATACCCACATACCTGAAATACATGTACCTACTTTTACCACATGTACGTAATCCTTGCATGTGTACCTTCCAAGGTGATACCTGCTCGATGTTAGAAACTCGGACGAGCACCAAGGCTGCAGCTACATCAAATATACTGACATACATGAATCTGCTGTATAAAAATATATACAATCTGTGAATCATCAATGGTGCCTTATGTAAGGTAACTTAACGCACCTGTCTGTATACACTATATATATACGATGAGAGGTACTGTACATATACGGAGCTCATGTAAACCAGAAGTGGAATACATCTCGGAGAGACTCAAACTTACACGTACATAACATTAAATGTAATATAATTAAGTACTCCTACTTCGTATAGTAGGTATTTACCAATTTGAGTAACATCAAAAGAATTGCACTATGTATGCACTTTATGTAGTCTGTATCTGCCAGGTGTCTAGGTATACATAATGTCTACTGTAGGTATATAACTCAGTAACAGGCACCGAAACATTACCTGACCTCATACGATACCCACATTCAGCGTCATAGTTGCATTAAGTTAGGTAAATACAGTTTCGAGCGGTACTTATATCATACATTTTACATGAGGTATGTATTATGTGTACATTATTTACCAATACCTACCTCTTATGTATGTACTTAAGTTATATACTAGGAGGTTGGTACCGAAAAGTATTTCTTAGTCGGTTGCTCACATCGTCACGTATAATGTCCCTTGGAAGAGAAACGTAATGGAATCATGACCCTGTTGAGATGACAGAAAAAGCCTCATGGTGACGATACCGGCTAAAACTTTTTAGGAATTTTATTTTTTCTTGTTTGACATATGATTTCGATTCTAAAGTGTAACGACCCTTCTCGATTGAGCATTTTTTCAACCCAGATAAGTAATTCATCTCATGTATCTCGCGTACCTGCGTATCGTGGCGCAGCGATCTATATACACTCTCCTTGAAGCTAGGAAGATTCAGTCAATGCTCTAATTAATGTTTGATGTTACTAATGGATTGAAAGCTACCTACTGGTTACCCCTACGGTACCTAGTCAAGTACCGTTTCTTCAATATTTCAATACTTTCCTCAGACAACGTCATCAATTCTTTCATAGACACAGTTTTCGAAGAAATAGCAGAATATCGTATCTCATCGTCTACAATCACTATCCTGTGATACAACTTGTTCTATAACATTGCCTATTACAGAAGCGAGAATATTAGACAGTCTAGACTTCTTCCGCACTTATGATGAATGTTACTCAAGCCTCTCAATGGAGTTAGCAAAAGACCAAGGAGGACTATCGATCCTCAATCCATTCCCTGGTCTTATCCAGGGACCATATCTTTTGCACGATCTGGTAGCGACGTTGGATAGCAGCGACTTTCCGGCTATTGAGTACCGGTCAAGTGATGGAGATGAAATCAATATCCCCTATCCGAAACTGCACTCCATGGCAACCGCGTTGGCTGCACGAATATGTGAGATCCTCCATTCACTAGAGCCCATCGACTCTCAGGGGCGGCTTATTATTCCAATCCTTGCACCACAATCTCCTGCGCTTTATATTGGACTTCTTGCAATCCTCAAAGCTGGTGCGGCCTTCTGCCCGCTAAACGTCGATGTGCCTAAAGACCGGCTGAGATTTATATTGAAGGACATCGGGGCCAGACTCGTCCTACTGGACTCGAACTTCGTGTCAAAGTTTCCGGCTGACGACGACGTATACGAGCTTTTGTTAATCGACCAAACCCTAGACCTCGCGACATGCGATACGTCACGGGCAATTGCTTACAGGATCCCCACGGCTGATGACCTAGCCTATGTGATGTACACATCTGGCTCAACCGGGACGCCTAAGGGTGTCGGAATATCCCATCTTGCCGTGACGCAGTGCTTGCTTGCCCACGACCGTCACGTTCCATCATTTACTCGCTTTTTGCAATTCGCAGCCCCGACGTTCGACGTTTCGGTCTTCGAGATCTTCTTCCCTCTACTCCGCGCTCGCACTCTCGTATGCAGTAGCCGTTCAGAGATGATATCAGATCTCCCCCGTGTTCTGAGAGACAGGCGAGTGGACGCGTGCGAACTGACACCGTCGGTTGTTGGCAGTCTTCTAAGAAAGAGGCACCACGCCCCTGAGCTGCGGCTCTTGCTAACGATCGGTGAGATGCTTACCGAGCCTATCATTCAGGAATTCGGGGGCGACGAGTCGCAAGAGAGTCTACTTTGGAATATGTATGGCCCTACTGAGGCGACTATTCACTGGTATGTTTCTTATATTTCTGTCGTTTGTGCTCTTACATGCTCACACGAGTGAGCGCAGTACGCTGCAACCTGCTTTTTCAAAGAAGTTTTGCAAGAACAACATCGGGATCCCCCTCGACACCGTATCGGCATTCGTGATAGATAGCGATGCCTCTCAGTTCCAGGTTCTGCCTCTGAATCGTATCGGAGAGCTTGCGGTCGGCGGTAACCAGGTCGCTACAAGCTATCTCAACCAACCGGAACAGATGTTGCTCACATTCCTTGACACCCCTTGGGGTCGGGTATACAGAACAGGCGACAAGGCCAGGATGTTACCAGATGGTACGATCGAGTGTCTCGGAAGAGTTAGCAGTGGGCAGATCAAGCTGAACGGGCAAAGGATAGAGCTTGGTGAGGTTGAGAGCGTTATCTTACGCACGCCAGGATGTCATGGCGCTCTAGCTGTTGTCATTTCAAATGTATTAGTGACCTTTGCGGCCGTTGACGATGATTCGGAGCCTGCGGGGATATGCACGACCATCCTTTCCCAATGCAAATCTTGGCTGCCAGCCTTCATGATTCCTGCCGACGTTCGCGTAGTTAGGTATTTTCCTCGATTACCCTCGGGCAAAGTCGACAAGAGAAGTTTAATTACGCAGTATGAGATCTCGCTTCGTGATCTGCATGCAGAAGAGACATTCGAAAATGACTTGGAGCAAAAGCTGTGCGAGTTTACTGAGGAGATTATCGGGCAAACAGTCACTCCGTCTACCTCTTTATGCCTCTTAGGACTAGATTCCTTAGCTGCTATCGGATTTGCATCAAAGGTTCGGGACATTGGAATTGCCGTTAATCCAATCGACATCCTAGATGTGTTAAATATCCGGGAGCTGGTCCGCACCATCAAAGACCAGCGCAGCATGATCAACTCACAGACTTCTATCGAACTTGCTCTTGACCAGCATCAGCTAGTGAGCCTCTCTTCCATCAATACGATGGTAATGCGCCCCGATGAGATTGACGGGGTCGAGCCGTGCAGTCCTGTCCAGGAAGCGATGGTTGCGGAGACTCTCAAGGATGCAAGGTTGTACATTAACAGAACAGAACTCCACCTACCTCACCACCTCTCTATCGAGTCAATCAAGTCGTGGTTCTTCATTCTAGCCCAACGTAACGAGATTCTTCGCACCGGGTTTATACACATTGGCCCGAAACTTTATCAAGTAGTTTGGAAGCGAATGGATGCTAGCCAAATCGAGGTGCTTGAGGATGCCCACCCGTTTGAATTTGCGGATGTCGAGCATTTCCTCTGCCGCCCGCTCAATCTTCAGATTATTCCTTGCCCGGGTCCGTCAAAGAGCCACACGGTTATATTAACTCTCCACCATTCCATATATGATGGATGGACCATCGACTTACTCATTGAAGATCTTTCGTTGTTGTCGCGTCACGAGTCCCCGGTGGTTCGACCTCAATATAGGCAAGTATGTCGGTATCTCTCGGCCGATCTAGGAAATGAAATGATGGACGCGAATGAATTCTGGTCAGAGAGGCTTCGGGGAAGCGTCACTACGCCGCTACCTAACTTCAGAACCGTGGCCGTACCCGACCCTCGGATTAAAACGGCACGTAGAAAGATGGAGGTAAATCCCAGCTCGGTCAGAGACTACGCACTTGAGGTATCTGTCAGCCCCCAAGTTATATTTCAAGCGTCCTTAGCTTGGCTCTGGGCGGCGATTTGTGGCGTTGACGACACGATAATTGGTACAGTATCATCCGGCCGAGTTCTCCCAATGGCTGGCATCGAAAAGATAATGGGACCCTGTATGACAACCCTGCCTCTCAGAACAGTCCTTAACAAATACAATTCCATCGTTGAGCTCCTAGAGGACATCCACTTATTCAACCGGGAGACACTTAGATACGGTATCCTTCCTCTGTCTGATATCAAGAGAGCAGCTAAAATTCCTCTTGCTCAGCCACTGTTCCATGTTATCTTCGCCTACCAAGAAACTCTTGCTAGCCGCCGGCGGGATGAAGCTATCTACGAAGTCGGGCATAAGGATTCTGTAGAAGCCGGAATTCTCGTAGAAATTTCCCCTTCTCAAAGTCAGTTCTCTTGTCAGATAACGTGGCACTCAGACATCTTCTCGGACAATCAAGTGGATGTTCTGTTTAAACACCTAGATTCTCTGGTGAGGTACTTCATCAGGAGTGGTCATCATTCGCTTGGTAGTATCTTGCGATGTTTTCCTTGCGATGACCTTTCTCGCTACAACCAATGCCCGAGACATCTTGAAGTACTACCAAGCCTGTCCGCATTAGTAGAAAAAACTGCCTTAGCGTATCCTACGCGTGAAGCTCTATATTTCGCCTCTTCATTTGATGTATGCGAAATAGAGGCAGAAGTTTTGACGTACCAAGAGCTTAACTCTAGGTCAAATAGAATAGCCCGGTATCTGCAACGGCATGGCGCATCTTCTGGGGGGATCATTGCGATAGTTGCAGAAAAGTCGATCGTGCTGTATTGTGCGATTCTCGGAATTCTAAAATTGGATTGCGCATATCTTCCTATACTACCCAATACTCCTCCACAGAGAATACAGCTGATTCTTGAAGAGGCGCGCCCGCACCTGTGTCTTGTCAGCGTATCTTCTCCGTGGGTGGCAGAGATAACCACATGCTCCATGATCAACCTTGCAGACTTGGCTCTATCTGAATATTCTGATGCCAATCTTGAAATTCTTGGAGATGAAGCAAGCCTTGCCTATGTCATTTATACCAGTGGAACTACAGGGACCCCGAAAGGAATTTCAGTGACGAACACGAATATCTTGAGTAACATAGCTGTGTTGTCTCGCACTTACTCCCACAAGCCGTCTGACCGGATGCTACAGGCTTGCTCTCAAGCCTTTGACATATCCGTGTTTGAAATATTTTTCTCGTGGGCAAATGGGCTCTGCGTGTGTTCTGCGACTAACGATACATTGTTTGAAGACTTTCCTAGAGCTGTGCGGAGACTGAAGATAACTCATCTAAGTATGACAGTCACGGTAGCTTCACTTCTAGAACCCTGCCAAGTACCCGATGTCAAAGTTTTAGTCGCATCGGGAGAACCAATGACTGACGATTTGCTTGAAAAATGGGCGGATAGGTTATGGCAAGGTCTGTCGATATTTAATTGTGCTTATTATGATCCTACTGACATGACCAGGATATGGCCCTTCCGAGACGACCAACATTTGTACCGTCAGGAAGGTTTCGCGTGGAGATTCGCCTCATTTTTTGGGATGGTCGCTTGAAAACACCTCAACATTTATTTTCTTTCCAGGAGTGGAGGATCTGGCTCCCCTCGGCTGCGTAGGCGAGTTGTGCTTCGGTGGGGATCAGGTCGCCGCGGGTTATCTCAAGATGCCCGAATTGACTGCTGCCAAGTTTTTTCAACATAGCAGCTATGGTCGTTTATACCGTTCCGGAGACCTCGGCCGTATGCTTCCCGATGGGTCTTTGATGATCCTTGGGAGAATAGATACGCAAGTGAAACTCCGCGGAGTAAGGGTTGAACTTGAAGAGATACAGACAATTGTCGTGAGGAGCGGGTTCGCAAGAGCCTGTGCGTGTGTGCTAGTTTCCGGAGATACGCAACTAGCATTGTTCTATGTTCCTACTAGTCACGAACATGCGCCATTCAGTGTTATAGCTATCACAGAATCGACAAGGCAGACAATGGCTGCGATGCAAGAAGCATTACGAGCCGCTCTACCAGATTACATGTTGCCCTCTTTCATCTTCCCCATATCAACTCTACCCTTGACGTCTTCAGGGAAGGTTGATCACGAATTTCTCCGCCATTCTATCCATGATATTCCTGGCACAAATTTGGATCTATGCAGTTTTGTAGAACAAGATCCCCACCAAGATTCCATGGAGTGGTCTGAAACCGAGTCTTTGATAGCAAAAGCTATTTCGGAAACGATCAGCATTGAGAATAAGGCTGTCAACCGATGGAGCTCATTTGCTGCTCTCGGGATTGACTCTATTTCCGCAATGCCTCTGGCTCGTAGACTGCGAATCGAGTTTGGGAAGCGTATTCCCTTGTCTCTCGTTCTATCGAAACCTAGCATCGGCAGGCTCGCGTCGGCTATCTCCAGAGAGCTTCCATCTGAAACGAGCCAGCATGAAACCAGATACAAATTCCCAACTGAGCCTTTAGTTGATACGATACGAGCACGTTTCATTGACGATGGAGAGGACGTTGAAAATATTTATCCATGTACCCCATTACAAGAAGCTATGCTCTTATCCTCTGCATCCCCCACTGGAGGATCTTACTGCAATCAAATGCTTTTTAAGCTCTGCTTGCCATTTGAAACCATGAAACACCAATGGAATATGATGTTCAGCCGCCATGGTATCTTGCGAACGTGCTTCGTAACGACAGAAGATAACAAATACCCAATAGTACAAGTCGTCTTAAAGTCCCATCTACCAATATGGCATACCATTCAGGCAAAGAAGGGCAACTTTCAGGAGTGTGTAGTCGAGCATAGCAAATCGCTCCCGACTGCACTCGATTCAGGCGAACCACCAGTGTCGCTCGCCCGTATCCTCCTCGAAGACTCTACTGAATATCTGTCATTCATCTGCCATCACGCAGTATACGACGGTGTTTCGGCGAAATGCCTGTTTGCGGAAATCGAGGCGGTGTCACGGCACGAGCAATTATCGAAGCCCATATCATTCGAACTATTCCTTCGGGAGACACTCCCTTTAACTCCCGGAGAAGATGAATTCTGGGCACGGCACCTCCATTCGTTCTCCCCCATCTATTTTGAAAAGTTGAATTCCGGAAGAGGCTCTGGCTCGACTGTGATAACTAGCCGTGCCTCAACTCGCTCTTTCTCCTCGACCGTAGCCCAACTACGGTGCCTAGGCATCTCATTGTTGCCTTTATGCCAAACAGCATGGGCAATTACCCTGTCTCTGTTGCAAGATAATAGTGACGTCTGTTTTGGGAACGTTGTAAGCGGTCGTTCCATTTCTCTGGACAACATTGATACCCTTATAGCTCCATGCTTCAATACCCTACCATTCAGAATGGATCTTTCCATTCTCAGATTTCTTCGTCAAGTAATAGATAAATTCCAACATTTAAACACCGGGACCATCCCATACCAGTTTTCCAGCCTACGGCGCATACAATCAAAACTTTCGTCATCGCGTCTTTTTGATAGTGTACTTATCCTCCAACCGCCAGCAGAGCCTTTAGATGAAAAAATTTGGTCTTTGGTACAAGAGCATGGTGTGATGGATGTAAGTCGGTCGAATTCCACCTCGTCGTCAGTAAAGGCTGAGTTGTGATAGATACCTCTTGTCTGTGAAATTACTCCTTCGCGAGAACGCGATACTATAATTATACAGTTGCACCGAGACCAGTATGTTGAAATGTCTCCTTCAGTTTCTTTTTTTACAACCATTAGACACTCACCTTCGAACAGGTCCATACTCTCCTACGAGACATTGTCACTTATTCTAGATATTTTCCAGACTGTTTTTGATGCCTGCTTAGATCATCCATATTCACATATCTTAACCAA
Source organism: Hypoxylon lienhwacheense (assembly GCA_902806505.1). Taxonomy (NCBI): domain Eukaryota; kingdom Fungi; phylum Ascomycota; class Sordariomycetes; order Xylariales; family Hypoxylaceae; genus Hypoxylon; species Hypoxylon lienhwacheense. Next base: position 165,306 of record CADCWW010000028.1, read on the forward strand.
TGCAAAACTACCCGAAGATTGGCGGCGCCGACTCTCGCGGATAGCTCTATACAGAGAAATACCTAAGTCGGGTTCAGTTGCGGTATTGAACGAACATCTTGGCGATAATGACGAATGGACTGAAGTCGAGAAGACAGTTCGTTCAGTTCTGTCAAAGCTAGTAAGTATTCCCGAAGAAAAGATCGGACGGCAAATTTCAATATACCACTATGGGTTAGACAGCATTGGTGCTGTTCAACTAGCTACTCTCCTCCGTCGGCAGTCTTGCATAGTTTCCGCGCTTGACGTGATTGAGAATCCCACCTGCGCTGGCATTGCCTTTCGCTCGGCTGCAACGGGTTGCGAAGAGGAAAATTCAGGTTATGACTTCGAGAGATTCCAAATTAACGCCGAGAGAAATTTAAATGGCTTTTCCGAATTGAATCGCTCCTATGAAGCTTTGCTACCGTGCAGTCCGACACAGCAAGGTATGGTATCTCAGTTCATCAACTCTAAAGGGGCACACTACTTCAACTATGTGTCTTGGGCTCTGAGAGAAGGGACAAATCTTCGGCAACTTAAAGAAGCATGGGATTATCTCACGAATAAATATCAAATACTCCGCACTGGATTTGTCTCGGTTGATCACCAGGACACTTCATATGCGATGATAGTTTACCACAAGAGAGATATCTCTACTCCGGTGTCAATCTGCCCGTCTGACGCCTTTTCCGAGACAGAGTGGCGTATAAATGCCGCTTCAAAAGCCTTAGGAGAACTTTCAGTGCCACCTTGGCAGGTTATGATCGTAGATCGTGTATCCGATCAATCCATAATGCACCTTGCCATGCATCACGCCTTATATGATGCCAGTTCGCTGCGCATGTTACTCTTCCGTCTAATGGAAGTTCTTTCCGGTGCGATGAAAGTCGAGCCATCGCCAATCCACCAAACTCTGTCTGCTTGCCTTGACCCCCTTCAGTCAGATTCGGAGACGTTTTGGAGAGGCAAAATACAAGAACTCGTTGTCAACAGATTTCCAACAACGACGCCGCTTCAAGTTAACGAACCCGGTATCATAGTCACACGTTTGACATGGGACGTATCACCCGGGAGCCTCCGTCGTGGTGCTGCTGATGCGGGCGTGACAATCCGGGCCGCATTACAAGCGGCTTGGGCTCGTGTACTCTCCGTTTATTTAGGGGAAACGTCTGTCACCTTTGGAATTGTTCTCGACGGGCGGCACACAAAGAAACAATGGGATGCAATTTTCCCCATGGTAACAACTCTACCTGTTGTCGCGCGTAATTTTGATTCGAATTCCCAACTGCTAGGATATATGATGGAGTACAATAAAAATTTACGCCGTCATGAACGGGCACCTCTTTCTAAAGTTCAACGGTGGCTTGGCCGGCCAGGTGATCAACTATTTGACACTATCATAGCATACCAAGCTATAGACACGGCAGAAGATAATTTGCCGTGGGAGGTGTTAGATGAGGCTGCTTCTGTTGAATATGCTATTGCATTAGAGGTTGTTGAGGGTTCAGCTAAAATCCAGCTGAATTTAACGCATGATCTCCGTATTCTGCCATCTGAACAAGCACACATCCTTCTACGGCAATTTAATGTCACACTTATCAATCTTTTGATGTCTCCCCGAGGGCGCGTCGAGAAATTGCATCATCGTTTTCCTGATCTCTTCTCCATTATTCCGGCAGCTCGTCAACAGCTTCCATCTCCCGCGAAGCTCTTACATCATTTCGTCGAGCAAACTGCCCAACATACGCCTGAGGCTATTGCTCTCGAGTTTGTCGTAAATCTAAGCCACCCAATTCACCGACGACGTTGGCTATATCGCGATTTAGATGAGATGGGAAACCGCGTGGCCAACATGCTTTTGCATAATAATACACCACCAAGAAGCATTGTTGCTGTCTGCTTCGACAAGTGTCCAGAAGCCTATTTTTCGATCCTTGGGATTCTCAAGGCTGGATGTACATTTCTACCACTCGATCCAGCCGCCCCGATATCACGACTGGAATACATCTTAAGTGACTCAGCAGCTACGTGTCTGCTTATCCAATCAGAGCTGAATAATATACTATCGTTTCATACAACTATCACTGTATATGCTGTCAACGAGCGCGAGCTCTTAAGCTTTACAGAGTCATATCAACCACCTAGTATTCACCCATCAGATAAATGCTACTGCTTATACACGAGCGGCACGACAGGTACGCCCAAAGGCTGCCTTATCAGTCACGAAAACGCTGTCCAGGCTATGGTCGCCTTTAAACATCTCTTTACTGGGCGCTGGGATCATCGTTCCAGATGGCTACAATTCGCTTCGTTTCATTTTGATGTGTCGGTTATGGAACAATATTGGTCCTGGTCCGTAGGAATCACTGTTGTCGCAGTATCAAAAGATCTCATACTCGCAGACATAGCTACGGCAATATCGAGCTTGGATATCACTCACATCGACCTGACACCAAGTCTCGCGAAACTCCTCCAACCTCATGAAGTGCCAAGCCTTTGCCGAGGCATATTCATCACAGGAGGCGAACAACTTCGACAAGATATATTGCATTCATGGGGTCCTAGCAGTGTCATCTATAACGCATATGGGCCTACTGAAACTACTATTGGAGTTACAATGTTCCAAAGAGTGCCTGCTAATGGCAAGCCTTCCAATATTGGGTTTCAGTTTCCCAACGTTGGTATTTACGTCTTACAGCCTGGTACTGAGGTTCCCGTTCTTAGGGGAGCTGTTGGAGAGCTCTGTGTGTCTGGGAAGCTTGTAGGCCAAGGGTATTTGAATCAAGAAGATCTTACCCGTGAGCGATTCCCGGTTCTTACACACTATGACGAGCGCGTTTACCGTACGGGTGACCTGGTACGTGTCCTTCATGATGGGTCATTTGACTTCTTGGGCCGTGCAGATGACCAGGTCAAGCTTCGAGGTCAAAGGCTGGAAATCAGTGAAATCAATCAAGTCATCAAAAATAGTCTATCTGGTCAGTTAGCCGATGTCGCTACATTTGTTACGAGATACCTTGGGCAAGACAGAGATCTTCTCGTGTCTTTCCTAGCTCCTATTCCAAAGTCATCCCTTCCTACCAATTTACACATCTACTACGATCAACAGTCTTTGAATATTTCTCGCACGGCTTACGATGCCTGCAAAGATCACTTGCCTGGGTACATGATTCCAAGTTATGTTTTCTGTGTACCGTTCATACCCCTCTCGACGAATAACAAGGCCGACTTGAGATGTTTGAAAAATCTCTTTGCAGAGCTGCCGCATGATCGTTTACGGACTATTACAGCGAGCGCAGTAGAGACCCAAAAAGGACTGAGTGAGAAAGAACAACTTATAGCGCTCGCTATCACGACGCTCACAAAGGTTAAATATACCGATATACACCCGTCATCATCGTTATTTGAACTCGGAATTGACTCGATAAATGTGGTGCGATTTTCCATAATCCTTCGGAATCAAGGATTTCCACTCGCTACTCCTTCCCTCATACTACGATACCCTCACCTGGACCGTTTATCTCGAGCCCTAGAACAAGAAAGCTCCACAGCCGCCAATGAGCAAGCCCTTCAAGTGAAGCAGTCTATTTATGCCCATTATCATAGGCATATTGGTCATGTGTGTAGAGTCCTAGAGGTTAACAAGGCTAATGTGGAATACATTACACCATGTACACCTCTTCAAGAAGGGATGATCGCTAGGTCAAGGACCACAGCTAACCAAATAGCATACTTCAACCAGTTTCATATTGAACTTGACAGGGACGTGTCTTTAAGCCGCTTACGAGAGTGTTGGGAAAGCGTGTTCGCCGAATGCACCATCTTAAGAACAGCCTTCCTCGTTACCACTAACGGATATATCCAAGTTGCCACGAAACAACATCTCATGCCCTGGATGGAAACTGATCTAGGAGGATTAGAAATTGAAGAGTTCATGCTAAAGCGCCGAGATCGCTGGATAGCATCGAATGAGGACGTTCTCCGTTATCCTATAGAGATTGATCATTTCAGACACCAAGAGAAGCATGGACTTCTCCTTCACCTCTTCCATGCTATATACGATGGACACAGCATCGAGCTCCTACTCAGAAGAGTAAATTCAATATATTGTCAGAAGCCTCCCGTTCGTGGCCCTGCATTTTTCGAAGTTTTGCCGTATGGGCCGCTCTTGAAATATAATGAATCTAGATTGTTTTGGCAGAGCATTTTGGGATGTTACAAATTTCATCCCACGCCGGCTCTCGCGGACGAGCCTGGGATATCGGATGTCTCTGTGTCTCGAGTTTTCCGCGTCAACGCGCTAGAAACCCGACGCATGGCCATCGGTGTAACGCATCAGACTGTGCTACAAGCTATTTGGCTAGTCACTATAAGCCAACGCCTCGGGTTCACTCCAACTATTGGTATTGTTTTCTCTGGGAGGTCACTTGCTTTCCATGGCATCGAAAATGTGATTGGTCCTGTGTTAAATACATTGCCATTCTATGTGAACACTGATAACTGTCCAAACTGGATATCGCTTGCTCAGAGAATCCAGGACTATAATGTTTCTGTGCTTGAGTATGTGCATACGCCGCTTCGAGACATACAGAAGTGGTGCTCAAATGGGCAACCACTATTTGATACCCTGTTCACCTTCAATCGAGAGGATATATTCCCGATGGTGGATGGATATTCTTTCTGGTCTTCTGTCGATCCAATTGGAGCCCCAGACTACCCCCTTGCGCTTGAAGTGACCTTAACCCGCGATCAATCGTTACTGGTCAATGTTGTTGCCCAGAAAAGTTTTGCTACTGAAGCTGATATTAATCTGCTACTTGACGAATTTAGTAAAACGCTTACAGCTTTTGCTAGTTCAGATAACTTCACTCCACATCCGTACATTTCCGTAGTAGCTGTTGGTGCGACCGTATCGGGAGATCGACTCGTGACGAACTGCAACTCTGCAGACACGGAACCCGCGAATGAAAACGGGATTTTCGAGAGCAATAAAGCAAGAATAGTTCGACGTGAAGTAGCTTCATTAGCAGGGTTACCAGAGGAGAGCATTATTGCCACAACTACCCTCTTTGAGCTTGGTTTGGATAGCATTGATGGCATTAAGCTCTCTATGAGACTCAAGAAACTTGGAATCCGATTAACAATCAGCGCGTTTATGAAAAATCCGAGTATTAAGAGCATCGTGCTTTCAAACAGTCTCAATATAAAATTTAATAGACATAGCTATGATGCCAGAATATCCGACCTAATGAACTTAGCTGCCTCGTTAAGACAGCATTTGACTGAAGAAGGGAAACCCCTTCAAAATGTCACGGCCGTTTTGCCGTCCACACCATTACAGGACGCAATGGTCGCGGATATGCTGCTCTCTGGCTTCCGCCGATATTTCAACCATGACGTCCAAGAAATAGGACAAGACATCGACCTCAACCGACTCAAATCCGCCTGGACCATAGTATATGAGCACTCTCCAATACTAAGAACAACATTTACAGAAATCGGTGATCCACGCAACGAAGCCACGTTCTGCCAAATCATCCGGGAGGAGCCCCTCATATTCAAGCCAACAATGATGCTTTCTAGCTTTGACGAAATTTCAACAGTAATCGACCGAGCTCAAGACAGGGCAGCGAAGGCCAACGGTGGATCAGATTTATTTCAGCTTTCTCTTGCCGAAACATCGCATAATCGGTACCTTATAATATCTATCGCCCATGCCTTATATGATGGATGGTCACTGGAACTTCTTCATCAAGACGTGAAATTAGCATATGAGGGTCACTATCACACCAGACGTGGGTATGAGAAATATCTATCTAACCTACTCTTTGGTTCTCCGACCAAGGTGGGCAAGAGTTTCTGGAACGATTATCTCAATGAGGTTCGCCCAACCATACTCAATCAGGTCATAGAGTCACTCGATAGTCGTAAGCCAATCGTTCATCGACTTGAACTAGTGTCAGCTCTAGACCCTCGAAAATTGAAGTCGTTGTGTCAAAGGTATCGCATCACGCCACAGGTCTTAGCTCAGGGATGCTGGGCTGCGGTGCTCGCCTCGATGTCTAAATCTCTAGATGTTATTTTCGGTATCGTTTTATCAGGAAGAGACAGTGGTGAAGTACAAGATCTACTATTCCCAACAATGAACACTCTGCCTCTCAGGGTTCTGCTTCATGGAACGGCTGAAGAGTTCTTTAGCTATCTACAGACGACGATGTCAGACGTCATCAAGTTCCAACACGTCTCGCTTCGAGATATACAGAAGATGGCTAATCTAAAGTTAAATGGCCTTTTCAACACGCTATTCATCCTACAAACCTTTAAAGAGCACGATGTTAATCTAGAAAATCCTATTGCAAAATCCGTTCATGCATCAGCAGCTGTCGAATATCCCGTGTGCATTGAAATGGAGATCACAGAGAAATCCGTGATATGGCGCATTGGTAGTGATGAGCGATACATCTCTCTAGACGGCGCAAGTCAAGTATTAAACAGTATCGAAAGCGTCGTACAATACTTTGCTGGGAATAATGAGAACATTATGACATTCGACAACACTACTAAGAAAGTCTCTATCTGCGGCTTGGAACACTTCGAGCCGAGTATCAACAACAATAATGATGCACATTGGCCAATCCCAGTCGCGCAATGGCAGGAAGCGAATTCGATTGGAATCGAGTCTCTTGTGTTGGACGTCTTGGCAGAGCTGTCTGGAATCGACAAGCATCATATGAATCTTGATTGTTCTATTTACCATCTTGGTCTAGATTCTATCAGTGCTATCAAGGCATCTTCTCTGATGCGGAAGAGAGGTTTAGACATTTCCGTCCGAGGCCTGTTAGCAGCCACTTCAATCTATGATATCCTAGCAATGGAACGTGCCGACGTGAGGGATCACATGGTGACCCATCCGAACACATCAGTCCAACTAGAACCCATGATTATGAAGCATATAGCCGAAAAGCATTCTCTGCTTAGCATTGCTGGGATAGATCAAGTTGATGTAGAAGCAATTCTACCCGCTCTACCCATGCAAATTCATATGTTAACCGCTTGGCAAAATACAGAAGGACTGCTCTTCTTTCCACGATTTTCTTACGATATCCGCGGTAACTTCAACTCGGAAACCCTGTCGAAGGCGTGGTCCCTCCTTGTTTCTGAGACATCTATACTCAGGACTCGTTTTATCGCGACGGGCTCTGTCGAAAACCCCTTTGTTCAGATCATCATGAAACAAATGTCAATGAAGTATACCAATAATAGTTTACTAAAGGGTGAGCCAGCCCAACAAGCCTATGGGAAAGTTGCTGGACCTCTCGTATCTGTTAGTATGGAGTATCCAGGCTTCCAGGGAGCTCGCATGCATCTACGCATTCATCATGCCTTGTATGATGCTCTTAGCCTACCAAGAATGATAAGTCGGTTTTTGGAATTATGCGATTCTGACCCAATATCTTCTGTAAATGTTCGTCATCAAGCTAGGTGGTATAAATTCGTCTCTAGTCACTGCTCTTCCGAGATCAGGCAACAGAGGCAGAAGTTCTGGATGTCCTATCTTGAAGGCGTAAATCTTGCACCGGTCACACAAAGATTGACGGATGGGCATAAAGCTAAACAATGCTCACGGCTTAGGCGGAACGCGATAAAAGATGTGTCAAAACTAAAGAAGATAAGTTCAAGCCATGGGTTTACGCTCCAGGCACTCTTTTTCGCCGTTTATTCGAAAGTGTTGGCTACTTCATGGTGCTCTGACGAGCCCATTGAAAAAAGCAAGGATGTTGTTTTCGGGACGTATCTTGCGAATAGAGCAAGCTTTAGCGGCCTTGAAGAGGCACCATTTCCAACTTTGAATATTGTGCCTCTCTTAGCCAGGACACCATCAACTAGATCAGTGATTGATTTAGCTATTGATATTCAGAAGGATCTCTTCAAAATCAGTAGCTTCGAGAACTCTAGCGTGGGTTTATGGGAAATTTGCAACTGGACAGGAATACAGATCGAGAACTGCGTGAACTTCCTTACTACTCCTATGAATTCAACGATGGCGTATACATCACGCAATGGTACAACGATCTCAGCTGAACTGATAACAGTTCCGGATGCAGACGACAGAATGCAGAACTTTCCCGAGCCGAACACGGATCTCATTTCGAACGATATCGTAAGGAAAGCATCTAAAGTAAGTAGTTAACCTAGGTATAGGTTTTGTAAATATGTGCTAATGTTGTCATTTGTATCTTTTAGCAAACGGTAGATGTTGAGGTGAAAGTCTGTGGAGATGTAATGGATATTGGTGTTTTTTATCCTTGCTTTTATGGAAATATATTTGGTGATGAATTGACGCAGAAAATTATTGATAAGATTGAAATTGTATAAATATTATAATTGAAATATAAAATAAAA
>CADCWW010000029.1:0-118688 GCA_902806505.1 Hypoxylon lienhwacheense
TTACTCTTATAGGCTCATCGCTTGAGGTTCCCCTTATCGTAATGTTTTGATTGGCTCGCAGCTAATGAGGCTTCCCAGTAATGGGGTCTTAATATCTACCAATAAGGGCCTCGCGATAAGATGGCCTTACGAGAAAACCCATATCCAGCCACACATTAGCCACAGCTAATAAAAGCCCGCAAGGCTAAGCCTCTTATTGGTTCACCGTAAGGCCCCCCCCCGGCGAGGCTACCTTTATTGTAAGGCCCTTATTCGCTCATTATATCACCCCCACGAGGCCCCCTGTCCTCAAAGTCCCCTGGCAGGCCACGCACGAGCCACACACGCCTATCACGAGGCCCCTTGCTGCGCGTTAGCCACAATTCCCATCACGAGGCCCCCCCATTCCTGCAAAGCCAACCCTCTTGATGGCTATATTAAAACCCCCACCTGCCGTTAGGCCCCCCCCCTGCAAGGCTACCCCTCCTATTCGTTCGCCGCAAAGCCCCCTCTTGTAAGGTCCCCTCCTATTGGCTTACCCCCAGACCCCCTGCTGTAAGGTCATCCCTCTTATTGGTTTACTATAAGGCCCATATCAAGGCCCCCTTGCCATAAAGCCACGCATTAGCCACAACCAGTAAGAGCCTGCCCCCCTGCCGCGAGGCACCCGTACCGTAAGGCTAACCCTCCTATTGGTCTATTACAGGGTCACCTTATCGCAAGGCAACCTTATCGCGAGAGCCTTATTAGCTCATACTTAAGATCCCCGGCTATAAGGCCCCTCTCTTATTGGCTCATTCCAAATCCCTCCCCCCCCAGACAAGGCCCTTTTAACTCTCCTATTGGTTTATCGTAAAGCCCCCTGCTGTAAGCCTACCTTATTGTAGGGCCCTTATTGGCTCATACCAGGGCCCCTGCTGCAAGAGCCTTTTCAATTGGCTCATTATAAGGCCCCCTTACCTCACGCCATCCTGGTAAGCCACGCATTAGCCACAAATCCCTATCGCGCGGCTTCCCCTATCGTAAAGCCGTTTTCTATTGGCTCTTTACAAAGTCCCCTGTCGCAAGGCCATACCTCTTATTGGTCCACTGTAAAGCCCTTTATCGGAATACTTTGATTGATTCATCGCAAAGCCCCCTGCCGTCAAGCCTCCTTCTTATTGGCTCATTATATCGCCCCCGCGAGGCGCCCTTGCCTCAAAGCCCCAGGAAAACCCATGCTAAGCCACGCATTAGCCACAGCCAGTAAAGGCCTGCCCCAGCCCTTAGCGCAAGGCTTTTATTGGCTTATACCAAGGCCCCCGGCTGTAAGGTGCCCTCTTATTGGCTCATTACAAAGCACCCCCGGACGAGACTCCCCTGCCGAGAGGCCCCCTCCTCTCCGTAAAGCCAACCCTTCTATTGGTTTATCGCAAAGCCCCCCTGCTTTTAGGGCCCCCTCTTATTGGCTCATTATAAAGCTCCCCCCCTGACAAGGCCCCTCTGCCGCGAGGCCCTCTCTTATTGGCTGATTGCGAGGCCCTCCGGTGAGGGCCCCCTTATCGTAATACTTTAATTGGCCCATAACCAATAGAGCTTCCCAACAAAGGGGGTCTTAATATCTACCAATAAGGGCCTCGCGATAAGGTGGCTTTACAGGAAAACGCATGTCAAGCCACGCATTAGCCACAGCCAGTAAGGGCTCGCACCCCTACCGCGAGGCCCCCTTGCCTCAAAGCCCTTATTGGCCGATACCAAAACACCCCCGCTGTAAGGCCCCCTCTTATTGGCCCATTACAGACGAAGCCCCCTCTCCGTAAAGCCAACCCTCCTATTGGTTCACTGGTAAGCCTCCCTGCTATAAGGCTACCCTTTCCCTGCTGCGAGGCCCGGGGGGCTTTACGGAGAAGGGGCAGGCTCTTATTGGCTGTGACCGGGCCGTACGGCAGGGGGGCCTTACAGTACACCAATAAGAGGGCTGGCCTTGAGGGCATCGCGGCAGGGGGGCCTTACAGGATTGGGTTACTCTTATTGGCTCCTCGTTAAGCCCCCCTGCCCTGAGGTCACCCTATCGCAGGACCTTTATTGGCTCTTGTCAAGGCCCCCCGCTGTAAGGCACCTCCTATTGGCTAATTGCGAGGCCCCTCGGCGAGGCCCCCCTGCTAGCCACGATTCCCCCTGTGTTGTAAGACCCCCTCCTATTGGCTCAATATAAAGCTCCCCGACAAGGCCCCTTTGTCGCGAGGCCCCCTCCTATTGGCTGATTGCGAGGCCCCCCGGCGAGGCCCCCCTGCCGTATGGCCCCCCTCTATAAGGCTATCATTCTTATTGGTTTACCGCAAAGCCCCCCTGCCCTAAGGTCACCCTATCGCAAGACCCTTATTGGCTCATATCAAGGCCCCCCCGCTATAAGGCCCCCTTTTATTGGCTCATTATAAAGGTCTCCCCGGCGAGGCTTGCTGTAAGACCTCCCCTCTACAAGGCTAACCCTTTTATTGGTTTATATAGGCCTCCGCCCGTAAGACCCCCCTCTATTGGTTCGCTTAAGGCCCCCTGTGCTTCAGGAGCCCCTCCCATTGGCTCATAAAGCCCTCCCCCAAGCAGAGGCCACCCAATCATAAAACCCTTATTGGCCGATACCAAGGCTCCCCCGCTATAAGGCCCCCTTTTATTGGCCCATTGTAAAGCCCCTGCCTTCAAGTCCCCCTACCACAAGGCTACCTTACTGTAAAGCCCTTATTGGCTCGTTATAAAGCCCCCCCGGCGAGGCCCCCCGGTTGCTAATCCTCTTATTGGCTTATCGCAAAGCTTGGTAAGGCTCCCTTATTATAAGGAACCCTTATCTTGATGCTTTAATTGGCTCAATATAATGTCCCCGCGAGGCCCCCCTGCCGTAAGGCCACCCTATCGCGAGGGCCTTATTGGCTTATACCAAAGACCCCCTGCTACAAAGCTACCTTATCGCTATGTTACCTTATCGCGAGAGCCTTATTGGTATCCACCCCGCGAGGCCTCCTTGCCGAGGCCTGCCGTAAGGCCTCCCCTTTACAAGGCTAGCCCTTTTATTGGTTTATTATAAGGCCCCCCGCCCGTGAGCCCCCTCCGATTGGTTCTGCTTTAAGGCCCCCCTGCTTCAAAGCCCCCTCCTCTTATAAGGCTAACCCTCTTATTGGTCTACCGTGAGGCCCCCCTGCTGTAAGGCCCCTTCTTATTGCCTCATTATAAACCCCCTCCCCCATGAACACTCCTATTGGCTTACCGCAAGAGCCCCTGCTGCAAGGCCATCCTTTTTATTGGTCTACTATAAGGTCCTTTGCCGTAAAGTCACCTTATCGTAAAACCCTTATTGGCTCATTATAAGGCCCCCCCTTTATCGTAATGGTTTAATTGGCTCATCGCAAAACCCCCTCCCCTTAAAGCCTCTTTAACAAGCCACGCACCAACCACAAACCCCCCCCGGCGAGGCCCCCCCGGACGAGGCCACCTCTCCGTAAAGCCAACCCTTTTATTGGTTTATTGCGAGGATACCTTATCGCGAGAGCCTTATTGGCTCATACTAAAGACCTTTGCCTTAAAGTCTTTTTATCGCGAAGCCCCCCTGTTTTATTGGCTTAATTGGCTTATCGTAAATCCCCCCTCAACGAGGCTTTAAGGCTAGGTTATCGCGAGGCTTTTATTGGCTCAAATTATTGGCTGAAATGCGAGGCCTTTTTCGTATCATTATCGCAAAAACAAGCCCCAACCAAGCCACGCATTAGCCACAATCCTTCGTGCACGGACACTTGCCTAATTGGGCGAAAAATCTCAGCTCTGCACAATAACCCAAAAAATTTGGGCACAAGGCAATTGGTTCATTTCATAAATAAATCCACTAGGAATGTTTTAATTGGCTGAAGGTGGTTAAAAGCAGGGGTAGTAGAGAAAAGGGGGAAAAAGAAAAATACATGAATATATTCTATAAATAAAGAAATCCCTGTAAAAGACCATGATCCCATTGGCTGCATTGACCAGTGGCCAAATGCTAGGGGGGGCCAAATACCCCCCCCTCTAACTTACACCCAAGCGGCCGGCACCTAAAAAAAATAAGCTACGACTAGCTCCTATACACTTTACCGTAAACGGTATGCTCTGCGGTAAGGTTCAACACTATACCCAGTAGCTGCTTTGTCACAGCTGCCGGTGCCATGTCGGGATATTCGTCATCAGAATGACAATTGAAGACGAACTATTCGCGAAATCTTCGTCTCAAGTCTTTTCTTTTTTTTCTTTCTTTTTTTCATTGGAATCTGAACCCTTGTAACGGAGATAACGAGACGACATATGATACTTCCTACCGTATCAACGGAGAATTTCTTGATCACTACAATTACGTAGTAACATTTGCTACTCTGCAACTAATATTACGAAGACGATTTCTGATGGTAGGCAAACCTGAAAGCTTGGTATATCCCTGAAGTCCCTTCAAAGCTACTCAGCTATATTTACTCTTGTTCAAGCTTTGACGTTGACAATCCACGGCCATACTCCCTAAACCATCCTAGTTTCATCCTAGCTTTCTCTTTAAAAAACAGATGAACTTCATCGAATCTCATATCCCACTAATAAGCGGAAATTAAATCTATTACTATCAAGATACTAATAGTATACGTCTATTAAAAGGGGGATACCGTATAGACTAGAGCAACCCCATGAGCTAAGAAAGTAGCTCATAAATTTGAGAGCAACCATTTCTCATTCAACCCAGCTTATCCCTTTCGACTACATGATTATCTAGAGAGCAAAGAGATATGGTGACTTCTATTAGATCTACTTACCGGTTTACAGATACTCGTACTCCTAGTGCGCCATCTTGGCAATTAGAATGTGTAGGACGAAAGGCTGACGTTATGTTTAATAGAAAAGATCTTCCAACCCCGACTTACACCTCGACTACACCTCAGAACTTCATAACTTTCTCTCTGTCAAGTCTTCCATTAAGATAGAACAAAAAAACATAAATTAGGTACCCAACCATATTAACACTATGTTAACCGATACTTATTCAAGAATGAATCATTAATTCCAAATCGAACCGAAAGAATCGCGCGTATGGGTTTTGGTTCTTGTTGGTGGTGCAGCGTATAACTACCTCTTAACCGAAGGAAGCTTAGTGGGAACAAGCAACCATATATACGGAATTAGTGGACTGTGGGATTCAAAACCCGCATGCATCTGCTTCTTCCCGCACAGACGATATGGATAAAGGGTCCGTATACCGCATTTTTCCGCAAATTGCGGTTTCTAAGCAAAACACTTTTTTGTACGCTATACCACTTATAATTAACATATCATTAAGGCTCTTACAGGTTTCCTATTAAAATAGTTTAGTAAGATTGTCTCGCACATAATATATCGAGTGACAAATAAATTATATTAAATTTAATTGGTTAAGATTTAATAAGAAAAATCCCTCACTATAATTATATAATAGCTGAAATCAAGACCACCCCTGTAGTAAATCTTTCAAAATAATTTAGCTTCATAAAAAGTGTTTCGTTCAGAAATTGCAATTTACGGAAAAATGCGGTATCCAGCGCGCTGAACTACCGCGCCGTACAGCCGGGCTTTTCTTAATCTACAATCGGAAAGTTAATCGTCTTAGAACACTTAAAGAAGCATGCACGGTTATATTTTAAAGATGGCATTGGCCTATTACTTCTGAGCCTAGTCTAGAATCTTACCGTAGATATTAGCAGGAACTGGACCGTTAACAGCTCCCATTTCGAACACTCTCTGGATAACCCCGACTATAGATTCGCTTCGAGTCATGATATTCTGTAGGTAACGTATCAACTTGGACCCAACAACTATACCTTAGAATTAAGATGATCTAATAATTCCCTAGCCTGTGCGATGTTGAAAACGTGGCAGAGACGCTGGCACACCGATCAAAGCTCTGTTGGTGACTCCGGACTCCATCGTGCATCTTGACCGTACTCTAAGTGGGGCCGGGATCCCCTTTTCAACCTTGTTCCTGAATCGGAGCCGGAACGGCACCCGTAGTGTACTTACCTCTCTCGCCAAAGGTTCTAAAAATAGTAATACACATGTTCATTGCGCCGCAAATGTTCTGAATAGGACCAGAATCGCGAGGGGTTCATGTATTGTATAGCCAAGCCCTGGCCATATCGACATTCTTCATCCGGTAAAAGGGGAGTTAGGCATCGAAATAACGCGTGAGCCTAGAAACTGTTAACGATATTTATCATGATATACCTATCTAGTTACCTATTTACTCACCTAAGATAAAAAGCGAAATCTACCTTATATTCTCTACTTAGTGTCATTTTATTGCATTAGTTCCCTACTGTGGCCAAGCATCGGGATAATTTAAGCAGAATAGTCTCCATGTATTCTCGGCCGAGGAATATGTGGAAACAGCATCACACAACTCACCTGTCAACAGTCGATCCTATACCCCACAACCTCCAACAGCACGAGGCAGTGTTCTCCTTGGGACTTTGCACCTGCACGGCTAGACGATCACTAGCAGGATACCTTTCTCAAAGTATGATTCTCGCGGTTTGTCGACAGGTACCAAGTGTTGCCTCTCGATGGTACGCTATCGTTTACCGAGGTGACTGAGGTATGGAATATTAAATGGAAGGTGTAAGTCTTCACCCCCCCTCGCAACCGACTTTCAAGCCGCGGAAACCTCAGGATGATATAACAGACACTGTAAATTCCGTGTAAGCGTGCCTACCTAGCTTGGAGTACATGATCCAAAGAACTCAACAAGACCACAAGACCAAGTGTATGAATGTCGCTCGAACACTCTGAAGTTATCTTTGTGTCTCCTTCCCAACATCCATATTGCCCGTGTACATCATACCCCAAGTCTTCACTCCGCCGACCACCATTTCGCCCACTTCGTAGAAGCCGAAGTGAGCGTATACGTCGCGGGCCCTCTCGCTGCCGGCCTCCAGCCACACGGGCATGGGCCCGCCCTCGTTCTCGTCCGAAGTGAACTTCTCTATGAACGGGACCAGCACCGCTCGTACTGCGGCAGCGAGTTAGTGACTAGCTCTGGGACGAATATATCCTGAAAATCAAGATGACCCGACCGATTCTATATATGACCAGTACCATCCATGTGACTAACTGCCCTATGCTGAGAAGCTGGATAGCTCCTATCAGCCTCTATCAACCGCCTAATCCTCTCCAACTGACCAAACACGAAGAAAAACAACCCTAAAAAAAAGATAAAAAAAGATAAACTCACCAGCCCCCGGCACATACTCCACGCCCGGATCCCTCGCCATGAGGCTCAACTTCCAGTACCTCCCGCGCGCCGCGCGCCGCGCAACCGGCACCAGGCTCTCGCGCATGACCCCCCTCGTCTTCCTCACGAACTCCGCAAACAACGGCCTCTCCCTCTCTCCCTCCCCTTCCTCCCTTTCCTCCTTCCCTTCTTCTTCTTCTTCTTCTTCTTCTTCCCCCCTTCCCCCCCCTTCCTCCCGCAAACCCCTACCCACCCCGGCTCCCAGCACGCCACGGCCGCAAAGCCCGCCGCCTCGACGACGAACGCGCCAGCAGCGATCTTAGCGACGACGCGCGCGGCCGCGGACTCGCGTACCATGGCGACGAGATCTACCGCGCCGGCGGCGGCGGCGGAGGAAGAGGGGGGCACTAGCTTCTCCGCCTGGAAGGACACGGTGAGCGGGTCCGTGGAGGAGGCGCGGGCCACGGCGTCCGCGAGGCCGCGGACGTAGCGCGCCGACGTGCCGGTGGTGACGCGCGGGAGCGAGGCGCCGCGCCCGCGCTCCGCCGTGGCGGCACGGGGGTCCGGGGTAAGCGCGGCTCCGGTGAAGAGCGGGGTGTCGGCCATGGGTGTTGCTGGGGAAAGAGAAAGAGAGAGAGAGTGTGTGTGTGTGTGTGTGGTTAGTGGATGTCTATGGGTATCTGGGCGTGAAGGGGGGGAGGGAAAGAGAGAGAGAGAAAGAGAGAGAGAGAGAGAGAGAGGGAGGAAATTTTAGTGCGCTACATAGAGAGGATAGAAGTATGGCTTTAAAGAGGCAGGATTTGTCCCATGCAAGCGGAAGCAAGAGTATAGGTAGGTAGGTACGGTATGAACTGCAGTCAGCGAGAGGGGAGTTCAGGGGTCGGATAGCTAAGGTTGAGTCACACGCGGTGCCGACTTCGGTTCTTACGAATAACTACCTCCTTAATCCTTCTATACCTACCTAGGTAGGTATACAGCTGGTTAAATCTGTGTAGTTTCTGATAAACGATGCTTTTATAGATTTCTTCAACATGTAGATTATATCCCAGTCGGCATTTTTGATTATTATTTCGAGTATATTCAATGTTAGGTAATACCTATCACAAGACCAGGCGGCCAGTAGAGCGAGATTCAAATAATACAAGGTACTAAAAGATGTAATGCATCAAAGGTCGAAGATTTCATCAAGCATCGTAACGAGTTGAACATATTCCCAAGGCTTCATGATTTTCGACCGCTGTTAAAACACAGATCTAGCTTCAGCACAGCACATGTCTCAACCCAGCTAACCCATCCATATGTCGAGCATCCTTTTCCCATCCCTTTTTCTGAACGCCAGCCAAGCAAATGCAATGCCAAATTCCCGAGAGGCGTTCATACACCAGAAGCTTCGCGGTAAAACGTCAGACTCCTGTTGGCACCAGCTGTGCAGAACATTTCGTTCTTCCCTGCCTTGGGCAGCCACTTGACGGCCCAGAGGGCCTTGTCCGTCTCGCTATGCGTTGCAACGCAGACACCCCTATCTATGGACCAAACCTTCACTCTGCCGTCAAAGGCACCGCTTAGTAGGTACTCTCCCGTGTCACTCCAATCGATGGAAGTGATCCAAGCCGCATGGCCGGTCAGGTTGCCTACATGTTCGCCATGTTTTGTGTCGTATATTGCGATAACACCTGCATCCCCTGCCGCGGCTAGGCGTGTGCCGGCCGGAGAGAACGACAGCGCTCGGATCGGTTTTACGAGGCCTTTGTTCGTGTCAGCTCCTATAACTTATCTATCTAGTTTGATCTAAGGGCAGTTATAAGAGGCCTGCCGGGAGTTTCTCCAACTACACAAAATGGAGAACTTACCTGGGAGCGAATATTGTAGCCGGCCCGTATCATTGTTAAAAACATAGACGGCGCCGCTTTGATGGCCACTCGCCGTATATTTTCCATCACGGCTTAGATCTACGCAAAGTCCAAAGGAGCCCGAACCTGCGTTGCCAGTTTCGTACTCTCGTATCCTTTCGGATCTGTCCCCAAAGACGTCCCACACGTTGATTCGTCCATCATAGGTAGTAGAAGCCAAGTACTGGCCATCTTCACTAAGAGCGATGGCCCATACCTCTCCAGCACTCTTCCCAGCACCTTTGGCCGGGTCGAGTTCTCCGAACGGTTGCCAATCATTTGCACCTGACTCGGCAAGCTTCCATATCTTCACTTCGCCACCAAATCCAGCTGATGCTGCGACCTTTCCGTCACGAGAGACGGCAAGATGGTGGCAGCCGAGCTTATGAGCGGCAGTAAGAGATTGAGAAAGGACAATAGAAGGCTGAGAGGTGGTGTGTATATGTATGGTTGAAGAGCCACTAGCAGACAGTAGACCATTTGGTGTAGCTGCGAGCGAGAATATGTCGGTAACATGTGCTAGGTAATGTTAGTATAGTATAGTATAGTATAGTATAGTAATAGTAATAGTAATAATGATAGTAATAGTAGAAGAGAGTAGATTATCAAGCTCACCATTATCGACAGAATGCATCGTCAAGTATTGCTTGGACTATATCATTTCTAGTTAGTCACATAATATTGTATATGTAATATGTCATTTTATTCCAATATATCTTCCTAACTTACCATGGTGACTATCGGTCCATACGAAGATCTTATCACAATGCTGTTGTTTGTAAGATGTGAAGATGTAAAGATGTAAAGATGTAAAAGTGTAAAGAATAAAGATATAAAGATATAGTGGGGTGGAAGATGTTTAAGCTGATGTCAATTCTTTTAACGGGTGTTATTTAATAGTACTTGGTACTTACTTAAGTCTTGCTTAGCTATGGTGGGGCTATACCTAGACATTTACATCAGAGGGCTGTCAACGTTCATGGCTGCATGTACCTACTACGCACAATTCTTTACATTAGATGGTATAGATTATACGTATTACACAGGACTAGCTTTATACAAGTAGGTAATTAAGACATATAGATCGATGACTGTTGAATTTTAGTATACTTACCACTTATGTGCCTTAGGTACTATGTATGTAGGTATGTAGTATCTATAAGATTACTTCATATATTCGGTTAATACGAAAATACTTACATGTAGGTATATGGAGGACTGTTTACATGTATATATATTAACATGTGCTGTCATTAGAAATATGAGATACATATAAAACCCAGATGAACACAGTTTATGTTGTACATATCATAAAAGGCATATTCACATTCGATATTTACTGGGAGATCCCTCATCCCTATCCCGAAACACTGTGACTGCGTTGGTATGCGCAAATCTTATTGTTTGGTGTCTTGTCTGATTTATACAGCTGAGAGACTCTGCGTTTCCTCATATTTCGTAAGGTATACTGTGATTCTATATCATGACTTTTGCTTGAAATCACGTTCGAGCATATTCCCAATGCCTAGACGTACACTATTAGCAATTCCGACTAGAATAATGGAAAGGGGGGGATTTATAACATACGGCCCAAACAATCGCTACATAATGTATGCATCTTCTTCACCCCCCCACACGCTGGACACTTGTTGAGCGATGTGACGTCCTTGAGAGCCTTTCCTGCCATTTGCCTATGTCTCTTCTTCATATGCGACGTCTTCTTCTTCGGTACGGCCCGCAGTATTCCTTCCCAGATATCACCTAACAGCGATGGTATACTCGAGATAGCGGCGGGAAGGGCAATAGCGAGTGCAGATAGCGAAGGTAGTCGTGACTGTTGTGAATGTTGTTGCGCATATAAGATCGTTGATCGGAAAGAAGAGTGGAAGGTTGTCGTTGCTATTCGTGGGAAGAGGGAGGAGAAAGCCGAAGCTATTCGTAGTTGCTGTACCGCAGCCATTATGAGTAAGTTCTTACAGGCGTATTGCCTGTCAATGTTGATATTTGTCGAATAGTTCCTCAGTTCTTTACATTATTTGTTATTACCATAAGGAAGTCGTATGCGACTTAATGTGCGCTTATGATGGCAATAATAATGATGTATATGAAAAGTTGAAAAGTTGTCGATCATCAGAAAACTTTCCAATAAAATGATAAATTATGATTGGCTGACAGTTTCCTTATCGTTGTCCACTGTAGATCCCCGTTCGCCATCTGCCCACCAGCCGACATCAAACACGAAAGCACGTACGACTTTTCTACCCTAGCATGTGTCCACATTATCTGTGCACAGACGCTAATTGACCTATCAGAATCTGCCAACCCCCTTCCCCCTTTCTCACAGTCCCCAAACCCAAGCCTGACCTGCACCTTCATTCTCGTTAGGGAAATTATTCTTCTGGCAGGAAACCGCAAGGAGCAATCAAGAACCTTGTAAACTGGGAACTCAGGAACTTAGTATCCATCCCTTTCACTTTCACTTTCAAGTCCAAGAAAAAAAAAAAAAAAACTTCCCAAACGCCACGAACTTCAACTTTCCTGCTTTTCTCTCATCACCATCAACTTCATCTCCACCTGCTATCAGACCTTGTGTCATCGTCCTACTCCCCCTTTCGTTCGTTCTTCCAATTGCCCATTAGGCTATTTCTTGGAATAGGACCTCACATTTTATCCATTTACTTGATCGGACAAATCATAACGAAATGGCGGCGCAGACCATCTATCCTAACAGCCACGTCGGTTTCGACAGCATCACTTCTCAGATCGAGCGCAAGCTCCTGAAGAGAGGTTTTCAGTTCAACGTCATCTGTGTCGGTGAGTCGTTGTCTTCATTTTCTTGGGTTAACTTACCCGATGGTGATCGGTCGATTACCGCGTCTTGTTCGTGACTAATAACGTGTCACGGGATAATAGGCCAGACTGGGCTGGGAAAGTCTACCTTGATCAACACCATCTTTGCTTCTCACCTGATCGACTCCAAAGGTAGACTGCTGCCTGATGAGCAGATTCGTACGACTACCGAGATTCACCCCGTGTCGCACGTTATCGAGGAAAATGGTGTTCGTCTAAAGCTTAACATTGTTGACACGCCGGGCTACGGTGATCTTGTCAACAATGATCGCTGCTGGGACCCTATCGTCAAGTACATCAAGGATCAGCACTCCGCGTACCTGCGAAAGGAGCTCACGGCTCAGCGAGAACGCTACATTCCGGATACCCGTATCCACTGTTGCTTGTTTTTCATTCAACCTTCGGGCCATTCCCTGAAGCCCATCGACATCGTCGTTTTGAAGAAGTTGTCGGATGTCGTGAATGTTGTACCCGTCATTGCCAAGGCCGACACCCTGACTCTAGAAGAGAGACAGGCCTTCAAGGAGCGGATCAAGGAGGAATTTGCGTTCCACAATCTCAAGATGTACCCTTACGACAATGACGAACTGGACGAGGAAGAGCGATCGATTAACACTCAGATTAAGGTACGTCGTGCCCTATTCATCTTGTGAATATTTACACTAATGACCCTTGCAGAATCTCATCCCTTTCGCTGTCGTCGGTTCTGAGAAATCCATTATCGTAAATGGCAAGCAGGTCCGCGGACGCCAAAACCGATGGGGCGTGATCAACGTCGAAGACGAGAACCACTGCGAGTTCGTGTACCTGAGGGATTTCCTGCTCCGGACACACCTCCAGGATCTTATCGAGACCACCTCGCAAATCCACTACGAGACCTTCCGTGCCAAGCAATTGTTGGCGCTCAAGGAGAGCAGCGCACAAGGCCACGGTAGCAGACCGATCAGCCCGGCCGCAGACCGCGAAATCAGCAGAAGCTCTCAACGGATGACCATGAACGGTTACTAAGTTTATTGTACCATGTATGCTTTCTACGAGGCGTTTCCTCGGGTTCATAGGTTTTCCCTCCCCCAAGTCCATCTAATTATCCTTTACGACTATTACAACGAGCAGCTCTCAGATGAACTAAGCGTAGCATCGGGGGGCATAGCTCGAGAATCTGCCACGAAAACCCGGGGTGTTTCCTGGGATGGGATACCCAAAAATTGCGTCTGCGTGGGAAACATCTGAGGATGTGTGAGGGGGGGGGCGTGTTTGATACTTAAGGTCAGCATTGCTGATCTGCTTGGGTTTGTTCAAGCCTTGTTATGTGTTTGTTGGCCAAAGCATGCAGAAATTTCCACCTGGTCTGGCGACTCGACGTTTTATTATTTCCTTTTTTTTAGTATTCCCCCAAAGTTGCTTTTCATTTTCTTTAAAGCCGCTAAGATTAATTCTCCTGGTCAAGCCTCTTATTACTGTACTCTAATAGAGTTCGCTCAGATACCTGATGGAAATATAAAAAAAAATATGAGACTTATGCCCAAGACTTATCATCTTCTTTGTGCTTCAAGATCTGTGACAT
This sequence comes from Hypoxylon lienhwacheense, assembly GCA_902806505.1. Classification (NCBI taxonomy): domain Eukaryota; kingdom Fungi; phylum Ascomycota; class Sordariomycetes; order Xylariales; family Hypoxylaceae; genus Hypoxylon; species Hypoxylon lienhwacheense. Next base: position 13,523 of record CADCWW010000029.1, read on the forward strand.
ATCTCGACTGCGTTCCCCCCCCTATGCTTACAGTAGTGTATGGCCTCGAGGTTCTATCATGCGATTCTAAATGCGCCTAACGACCAAACGAGCACGCTTCTTTTCTATCAGAATTTCCTTTCCCACCTCTCCTCGTATTCCTTATCTCCTTTTTTTCTCTTTCTCTCTTTCTCTCTATTCTTTCTCTCTTCACGTAGACAAGGGCTTGTAGACGAAAGCCTCGAACTCCTGGTAGGCCTTGTCGAGGTCGTCGTTGACGATGACGACGTCGTGGACGCCGGGGGTCTCGGCGTACTGGAGCTCGAGGCGGGCCTGGGCTAGGCGCTTGGCGATGCTGTCCTCGGACTCGGTGGCGCGGCCGCGCAGGCGCTGCTCGAGCGCCCCGAAGCTGGGCGGCTTGACGAAGACGTAGCGGGCGTCTATGCCGCTCTTCTTGATCTGCTTGACGCCCTGTTGCTTGGTTTTAGTGATCTTTTCTTTTATGAATTCCCTTTTTTTTTTTTTTTTTTTTTTGCTAATTTTTTTCCTTCTAGGGGAGGATGGGTGTGTGAAGGAAGGGGAGGGGAGAAAAGAAAAAGAAAAAACGAACCTCCATCTCGATGTCGAGGACGACGACGCGGCCCTTGGCGGACTGGTCGTCGATGGTGCGACGGGATGTGCCGTAGCGCTTAGAGTTGAAGGAGGCGTGCTCGACGAAGCCGTCGGCAGCGGCGAGGGCCTCAAACTCGTCGGGCGAGACGTAGTAGTAGTCGACGCCGTGAGCCTCGCCGGGGCGGGGCGACCGCGTGGTATGCGAGACGGAGAAGGCGAAGCAGTCAGGATGCGCGGCGACGAGGCGCTTGAAGAGCGTGCCCTTGCCCACGCCCGACGGCCCGGATATCACGATGGGGCGGCGGTCTTGGGGTAGGTCTGAGGGGGAGAAGGGGAGGAGGTTGTGGTTAGTTTATTTTTTATTATCATTATATATGTATATTTATTTTATTTTGTTGTACGTTGCTTCCTTTTTTCTTTTTGTCTCTCCCTTTCCGAATAGTGTGTTCTTGCAGCCTTGTCTCAGAAGCTCCGACTGCAAGGCGCGGGGAGGACGACAAGGAAGGACTCAGCCAAACAGGAGGGGAAGGGCCAGCACGTACCAGATGCCATGTTGTTGACCGTGCTGCCGCTGCCAAGGCTCGATGATACGCGAGAGCTGAGGAGGCGGGGGTGGAAGAGGGTTGGCGTTTGAGGTGTACGGAGCGTGCGCGGGAGAGAGGACGGGACTCGAAATCGCATGTGAGGGTCTTTGATTCGGGCCCTTGATTCTCGTCCGGTTGATTCGATCACGGACAGCTACCTATGTTTTTTTTTTTTCTTTTTCTTTTTCCTTTCTTTTTTTTTAAACTAGTCACACGGCAGGCTGCAAAACGGAGGTCGACAGTGGAGGCGGTGGAACCGACGGGATCTTAAAGAAGTCCTACGATAGGTTCAAAATCGAGGTTCATGTTGGGGTTTAAGTCGGATGAAATGAGGCTGGTGTAGTAGAAATTTATATATGTACATAGTTGTAACTGCATATTAATGCATAAATACCTAAGTCTGTGGCTGGTGCATAGTGGTAATGCATTAAAAGATGTCAAGTGGCTAGTGGTTGCATGTGATACTTGTAATCCTGTCTGCATTGCATAAGGTTATGTACAGTAATTTAGTACTATGTGTGTACACATGCACGTAGGTAGATTGCATTGCTGTCATTTGATGCCTGCCGTCTCCACACTAGAATCCCATCTTAGCCCGTTTTAGTTGTTACACTACCTACGGTTGGTAAGGAAAGGGTCGGACCCCTGGGGAGACAGGGATTTCCCAGCTACCGACTCTAGATGAATATCCATTTTTATTCTTTTAAACAGAGCCAGGTTAAGATCTTCAGGGGAATCTTGGAAAGGTAAGAAAATAATACTAGGAGGTATGTAATAAGAAAATAATCTCTCATCTCTGCATCCTTCGAAGGGCAGTGTAGACGGTAATAGACATGTAATCTACACTATGTATCTCTTACACCGTTGTAAACAAAATAGATTTTACATAGGAATACAATTCCCATCAAACTCGTACGTACTTACATAGTAGATATAATATTAATCATAAAATCAACTTACATGCTGCTATAAAGTCCAGTCTACAGGTCGGAGAACTGGGAGGGTAGCGAATATAATATACCTACCTACTGGCCGTGGTGGAACGGTGGGACGGTGGAACATTTCAAGGTGATGGGGAACAAGGTCTGGGCCTCTGCCGCCCATTATATAAGAGATGCTCAAAGGCTATGTGTGGCGCTGTGACGTCGTTATAGAACATTTTGAAACTAATAAAGACATGAAGAACGCATATGGATTAAATAGGTAGGACAGACTTTAAATATAGATACCTAGGATTCTATTTTATATCTATACGCTAGGGAGCTTTGTAATGAATTCGATGTTTTGTAATTCACGATGTTAATCCTTTTATTATTTTATAAAAATCAGATTCACCATCGCATTGCACCTTAGAAAATTACTACTGCACGGCCAGATAAAAGAAAACCCTTTCTTCAGGGAGTAATGATCATGTTCAGTAATAACACCGCAAGTATACAGAATATCATCATTAGAAGGGAACATGGGAATAGAAGGGTTATATGACACAAAGTACCGGTAATAAAACGCTTGATCGAAAGGAGAAGGCAGGTGAAACTACAAGACTGGTACCAAGTAGGGATTTGAACATGATCTCGCATAATTACCATTGACTGTCGGTGTATATGTGTACTGTATAGTACTGTGTATAGTCTTTGGTGTCGTCTTTGAACTTGTCTTGTTATAGGCGTTTAAAAGGTCGGGGATAATATAACATACCTGTGTGGTGTAGTTGACGGTTAACCGTCTACCTTGGGTCTATCTATTTCTTTATCCATTTTTCTATTCCACGTGTAAAAAATTGAAATATATTAGAATCACCATTGAAGCTTCACTATCGAATATTTTAAATACATACTTCATCTGATGTATAGGGTTACATGTAGGTGTATGTAGAACGTAAATAAGTAGGTTAGTAAACAACGACGTTAAGGCCAGTACATCTTTGACAGCAGCGACGGTCGCATGTAAGTGGTAGTGCAATACTCAGTAAATGTAACCACCCTACGCTCTTGACAGGTGGTACAGGTGGTACATGACAGTGTGAATGCATCAGATCGACTTACGGTATGTAAAAGAAAGGATCCACCCAATTGGACTTTCCTTGTTTAGAGGGTCTTTTACCCACTGAACCACTTATAACCCTCGCTGCATGTTGATTGCTGTAACAGAAATATACCTATCAACCAGTAAGAACGTTTGGGTGAATGTAATGTAGGTATGTACTTAGATACGTACCTACCGTAACATGCCCTCTTTAAGCACTCACCTCTCAATCTTGTGCCTTGTGCCTTGTGCCTTGTCTGCTTTGTGAGCTGTAACTGGACCACTCCTTCCCACTCCAATCACTCTTCATCTCCCTCTTTTTTTTATTTTATTTTATTTTATTAATTATTTTCCAACCACTTCGTCACTCTTTCCGACTTTTGACTTGATTTTATTATTTCTACTTATTTCACTCCATCGGTTTTTATCTTCTCTCCCGGTGCTTTCTTTTCTTTCCACATTCCTTTTTCTTAACTCTTTACACAACAATCGTTTCTTGGCCATCGGCCTATTCTAGTCACTCTCTCATCACATCTATTTTAACCAGCTTCTTTTGTCCAGTAATTGGACATTGGAACATTTACCAAAGGTCACAGAATCAGCTCCGGTAGATACTGATTCGACCAAAAAGATCCCTTACGAAGTCCTACAAATAATCCCAATCCAGAACCTCATCATACAATTGCAAAAGATCTTAACGTCCTGATTCATTACATCATGTTAATGCAATCTGCCCTCGTCGCCTTGGGCGGCGCAACTATTGCTGCCGCTGTCACCTCTCTCGAGGTCCAGGGAAACCAGTTCGTCAACAGCAAGACTGGTGATGCTTTTCAGATCGTTGGAATGGCTTATCAAATCGGTGGAAGTGCCGGTTATGACCCAAGTCATGGAAAGGATCCCCTTTCTAACGCTGACATCTGTATGCGCGACGCTGCCTTGATGCAGCAACTGGGTGTGAACACCATCCGTGTTTACAACTTGGACCCTAACCTAAATCACGATGAGTGCGCCAGTATCTTTAATTCCGTAAGTTATTTCGCTCCATCCCCTCTGCCGTCCTCTATTGACACCATCAATAGGCTGGCATGTACATGATCATCGATGTCAACTCGCCTCTAGTAGGCGAGTCTCTAAACAGTGCCGCTCCTTGGGAATCCTACTACGCCGGATATCTCAACCGGACCTTTGCTGTAGTTGAGGCCTTCAAGTCCTATCCCAACACTCTGGGCTTTTTCTCCGGAAATGAGGTCATCAACAACGTCAAGACCGGTAACACTGCGCCCCCGTACATCCGTGCCGTCACCCGTGATCTCAAGAATTATATCAAGAAGAATTCGGACCGCCAGATTCCCGTCGGCTACTCGGCTGCCGATGTTCGCGATGTTCTTGAGGACACCTGGAACTATTTCCAGTGTGCGATTGATGGCGATGCTGATGACATGTCCCGAGCCGACATGTTCGCATTGAACAGCTACTCGTGGTGTGGCGACAGCAACTTCCAGAAGTCCGGATATGACACCCTAGTCGACATGTTCAAGACCAGCTCCGTTCCTGTCTTCTACTCCGAGTTCGGTTGCAACACACCTTCCCCTCGTGTCTTCACTGAGATTGGTACCATCTACGGTTCGCAGATGATGGGTACCTTCTCCGGTGGTGTTGTATACGAGTACGCCCAGGAGGCCAACAACTATGGCTTGGCTGAGTGCAACGATGATGGAAGTGTTACCCTCTTGGCCGACTACCACACCCTCCAGAACCAGTACACCAAGCTTGACTTTAGCAAGATCCAGGGTGTTAAGGCGACCAACTCGAAGCCCACTCCTCCTACGTGCTCGACTAGCTTAATCAAGGAGGACGGATTCAACAACAACTTCACCCTCCCTGTCCCCCCTCCTGGAGCCCAGGACATCATTGACAATGGTGTATCGCCCAAGCCGGCGGGAAAGCTCGTTGACATCAGCGACTATTCCGTCAAGAGCAAGGTTACGGATGTCGATGGCAAGACTCTTTCTAACCTTGCCGTCAAACCCGTTTCTGGTGACGCTGTCAACACCCCCGGCGGCACGGGCACCACCAACGCTGCTACCTCGCAGTCTTCGGGTAATGCCGCACCCACGTTGGCTCCTCAAGGACCTTTGTCAGTCGCAGCCATGGTCGTCCCAGCAATGATCACCATGTGCTTTACTGCCGGATTCGCCCTGATCTAGGTAATCGGTTAAATATGGACTGAATAATGAAATGTTTGGCGTTTCCGCATAGTAAAACGCGAAAGGACGGCAGTGTTTTTGAGGTTGCTTGATTCCCCCCCTGTGCAATTGTTTTCGGTCGCAGGATACCGGCAATAGGGGATTTGTATCTTAAGTTACATGCGCACTTCTGTGCAGTACATAGAGGTCAATTGTTTCATAATATCCATGTATTCCATGCATCGGTGATGTTGTGCTTGCGTAGAACGGAGCTTTAGAGGCACGTGTCCGCACAAAGAATGGGATATGGAATTGTCAACCGTGGTGTATAAATTAGCCGTCTTTATATTATTCCCAATCCAGGTGAGGAGCTATGGTGTGTTCATTGTCTTCGTATAGGTATAGATCTTTTCGATGCACAGGGTCATGTTTTCAGGACTAACAGCCATATTAAGATGTATAGATGTTCTCTGCTAACCAAAACAGTCGTAACGTTCGATTCCATACCGTTGTATACTTATCTGTTAGAAGGGGTAGGCAGTATACCTAGTTTTAAATGAGGTGGAAGAGCAATAATAAGTTATAACCATAATACTGCGTACCTAGGGATGTAGGTATTGTATATAGTAAATAATGAAAGTTACCTCCTGCTTTGGCGAATTCATACTAAATGCAATGACTCTCGCAGCAGCATCTACGTAATTACACGTAATTGCAATTGTACAGATCGTCTTATAAATCGTCTCAGTATCATGATACGAGTTCTCTAACACACTCATCAGGTATTCAGTGTAAATTTAAAGATTTTTTTTTAAAGGAGCTATGCTAATTAGTCATTCTCAGAGCTTTACCTTGCCCTCGATGTATTAAAATACCTGAGTACCTCGGGAAAGAAAGAAACCTGAGACAGCAGATAAAGGGCATTGTGATGTGCATACTGAGACATTAGGCACTTACTAGGCTGGATTTCAGCATGCGACAACGTCGTCGTCGTCCTTATACAAGTTGCCTTGTAACGACACTTGTTATTGAATCCATAAAAGTGATGTGAAGTGTAGCGATGACAAGATTCCTCGGGAGTCCGGTGCCAGTCATGGATATATTAGGACAAAGAACTACTACAGCATAAATGATTCGTTGCACGAGTATTCCATTGAAAATCGAGGCCTCAGTTCGTTGAGGCTGAGTTATACTCGTTACGGTCTCCATAATCCACAACAAATAACCTTAGGCATCAATATCGGCATTGCCAATTGTCGGATCGCCAGAGCAATCCCGAGCTCTTAATATGCCATACTCATGGAGACTGAAAAGAAATCTTGGAAAGAATTTCTCATCCATCCTAACTTACCACAACAAAACACGCTCCTTATGTACATGACAAGCTGGGACAACCATCAGCAGAAAAACAAGCCAAACAGAGTGCAACAGCGCAACAGAAGCTTGAGGCACCGTCAAACGTTGCTCAGAAAGGGACCAAAGGACTGCGAGTCCATGTCATGCAATCGTGAATCACGAGGGCACGTTATCCACGCACAAGCGTATCCATCACTGTCCAACCCTCTTCTCCCAGGACCCATGGAGACTGCTGAGAGCTCCCTTCTTAAACAGCCGGAAGCTCCTCCCCATTCCAAAGCCCTACCAGCCAGAAGCAGGATGCAGCAGATCATAGAGGCAGCAAGAAACCACATATCCGCCATGTCAAGAAGGAGAAGCGTCTCGCCAACGGACTTTGATCTACTGTACCAGCTCTACCAGGAGGATACCTCTGCCAAGGGGCTCTACGAGTTCATCATAGACCGTATGTGCCAGCTCCACCCATATCAATAGATAAATGGATATTCCTAGGACCTCTGCTGATATTTTTACGTGTAGATCACATCACACATGGCATAGCGGCTGACCTCAACATGCGGCCTATCGATGTGCTCGCTCTCATGGTAGACAAGACGGTTGACGTCTGCCAGAGGGAACTCAACGAAGGTAAGTGGCCAGGAGGCCGGATCAGGGAGTGAAAGCTTGGTCATGGCAATTCACGGCTAACTGATTCTCACAGAGGTCAGACTGTTCCAGGCGGCAGAGAAGAAGGCGGCGGAAGCCCGGCAGAAGGCGAAGACGAAGGGGAAGGGGCGTGCGAGGCCGGACGATGAGGGATCTGGATGCCCATAAGAAGAATGAACGGATGACTAGGGAAGGGGTGGTAGGTCTGGAGGTGGAAGAAGGAGACCTTGTGGATTTGTTAAGGGGGTGATTTTACCTGATGTCACAGAGGATGAGCTATGGGCAACGAGAGAACGGCTATTAGAGATGAAATAATGAAATTTCCTTAATGAGGAGAAAGGGTGCTGTGGTTGATTTCGTGCATTACTTATTTCCTTGCTTGTGAATGACTGGTTGAGGACTAAGACAACCTAGTAACTACCTTCATACTCGAAGTTCTTGTTAAATTGTACTTGTTACTGAACGTTATGATATAATCTTATATCATGGATCAGATTATTAACAGATGTTCATAAAAAAAGCATGGAAATTCAACACCTTGAAAGTGGAATTATAATAAACAAGAATGCCATGAAGGAATCCAATATTAATAGTATCAAGCAAGCTACGCCCCTATGAATTATTAGACGAAGAACATGTTTCTTTTTTTCCTCATCCAAAATTTACAATAAACATACCTATAAAAATAACTATCCTTTCATCCATAACCATTAGACAACCTGAAATCTACCATTAAATTTCATAAAGGCTGCTATGAAAAAAAAAACACCACTACCATAAAGAAGTACGTACCCGAGAGAAGAAAAGGGGGGGCTTAGCGTCGAAATAAATGGGTACATTTGATTGATCACGTGGCATCGCTCATCTTTCGTGTTGCCCCGCCAATGATGAGGAAGGTGGGCATGGCCTTTGAAGAATCAACCACGTCATTTCCATCTCAAACCAACATTGAACGATACGAACGTCGCACAAACCACATCCCAACGTATAAGTGCCTATCTCTTACATAATAATACTCATATTGGATGCACACCTTCCTTACAAGCTCATACAGACCTTCAATTGAGTACCTTTTCAAGTACCTCTAACTACCTGTACTCTTTATCATTGAAACTTAAGCCTTAATTAGATTCTGACCTCAGAACATAAAAACTCGCATCCAAGATATCAATTATATCAATTGCATCAATCACATTAATTCCAGTCTTCCAAGAATCCCAGTATTCCCAGCCGGTAACACCAATCCTCAAGGTATAAATTAAATTAAATTAAATAATTACCTTCTTAGGAGGTACGCAATGCCTACCACCAGACGCTCGGGCGCCAATGGCCGCGCCGCCGGGAAGCAGTCGACGCTCTCCTTCAACCACCGCATCACCAAGTCCGTCACTAAACCAGCCAAGGACGGCGGCAAGCCCACCAAGCAAAGTCCCCCAGCGGAGCGCATCAAGGAAGAGTATGCGACCGACGACGACGACGGCAACGTACTTAGGGATATCGCCGAAATCAAGCAAGAGATCGCGGACGAAGAGAAGGTGAAGGTGAAAGAAGAAGGAAGAGAGGAGCGAAAGCCAGAGTCCGAGGCAGACCTACGCGCGGATGCGATCACTGCGCGACAGATCAGCCGGTACTGGAGCCGGCTGCAGAGCGAGCGCGTGGCCGCGCGGGTTCACCAGGGCGACCTATCGCTAGCGGAGAAGGTGCTGCGGTATTGGGACGTGAGCTCTCAGTACGGGGTAAGCCGATTTTTTTCCCCTTTCCCTTCCTCCTTCCCTTCTCTTGTTTTGTTTCCAGACCAATAGCGTACAATACCCGTCCATACATAAGCGTCAGTTCTAACGTCTCGGGTGGCGCCGAAATAGCCCTGCGTCGGCATCAGCCGCGTGAGGCGCTGGCAGCGCGCCGATAGGCTGGGCTTGAACCCGCCGCTCGAGGTCCTGGCTGTGCTGCGGCGCGAGGAGGCTAAGGGCGCGGCGGCCGAGGAAGGGTTTGAGAGGGCGCATATGGACGATATTCTTAATTCGACCGCTGTTGGCGCTGTCTGAGCCTTGTGCCCTTTCTTCTTCTTTTTCTTTTTCTTTCTCTCTTTCTTTTCTTAGGATGAGGCGGGGTAGGAGGAGTTTACGACGGGGTCGATGAGATAATGGCTGGCGGGTTACGAGAGATGTTTTCTTCTGTTTGCGATGATTGCGATGGGTTTACGCGGGTGTTAGGCGGTCCTCGATATTTGCTTGGCTACGCGATGAGCAACACGGTGTTTAACGGTGCGGAGAATCGTCGTTGATTTATTAGGCTCGTGATGCTGTGGCCATACCTGATCATCTATCTTGCTTCCGACAGCGGAATAACGTATCTTAGGAGATACATATGCACTACAGCTACTCAGCTATACATAGATTCCTGCCGCAACCCGTCCTTCTAAATAGATACCTACCTTTCAGTACCAAATACTTCTCGTCCGATGGTGTGGTAAAGTCTCTTCTCCTTGGGCTTCTAATTGCTTCATGGTGTCGTACAGGAAGAAGTCTATCAAGATAGCGTTGATCTTGGTGTCCGGATGCTGGCGTTTGATTTCACGCCGGATGAGTTCTACGCACCATATGCTGCAGGCTGTTCTTTTCCATCAGTGCTGTTCAAAACCGGGTAAATGAATCAACGCATACCCCTGAGCTGTATCTCATAGCTGCTTCCGCTCTCCAATATATCCCGTCTGTCCACGATCGCATGCAGGGGCGGGCTGTACCCCACGCAGCCTAACGTGGTCAGTATCTGCGGGACGCGGTAGTCGGCAAACATGGTGATCTTGTCGATATCCCGAAACTCCCCGTAGCCCTCGCCGTTGAAGCAGGCCCAGATGTCCGCCACCAGGATCTGGGCGCGCTTGAGGAAGCGGATCGGTTTGCGCCGCCCCTCAAAACGGAACTCGTCTCTGAAGCAGTCGAAGTCTCGCGCGAGCAGGTTGACTAGTCCCGCGGCTGACTTGTCGGCGGCTTCTATACATTTCGCGAAACTGCAGCTGTATCTCTGCGAGGAGCCGAAGCGCGTTGGCGATGCGTTATCCCTATGCTGCGGTGCTGTTTGGGATCACCTACTTCGTATAAGACCTGTCCTGCTTCTCTCAAGCAGGCAAGTCGAGCCTCTAGCAGCGGCATTTCTTCATCCGTGCTCGACCTGAAAATATACCTCAGGGACTCAAGGTTGCACTCCTCCTCGTTCTGCCAGTAGTGAGGGTCGGTTATAGGAATATCTTTGCATGTATTAACTATGCTCATGCTGAAGGATGCGGGATATCAACAGTAAAAAAAAAAAAAAAGGTAGACGAGTCGAAGTAGAGTGTCTGAGCATTTGACGGTGAAAATAGATCACCCACCTTCTTCCAAGGCTCTCTGCAGGGAGGCGACTAAGCTCCAGTACCCGGTCCAGGTCTTGTCTCGGTATGAGACGGCAAACCGCTCGTCTTCCGGACGCAGGGACCAGAAGGAGAAGTTGAGCAGGTCCATGGTGAAAATAAAGGCGACGGCGGACTCATCCTTGGTCTTGGGATGTAACTCGTGTTCCGACCAACTCGCGGTCGAATACTCCTTCTGCTGCATCTTATCATAGATCAGAGCCGCGGCGTTTTTGGTCGCCCTCATGTTCAAAGCCACGTCGATCGAGTTGTCGCAGACATACTCGGCACCTTCTAAGACGCCTGTCTCTGGCTCGTCACTCAAATTCGGCTTCCCTTCTAGATGCTGTCTCAGAAGAGCAAGGAGCTCCGGGTCTGCTTCATCATCGGACATAGTTCTGGTTATAAAGTTGAGGAGATGAAATGGGTTGTAGATAATAATATATAAGATGATTTATGAGGTAGTTACTGATATTATATTATTTATATTCTATAGTTAGTTATTATTACAAGTTTGTTACTTGAACGGAGCACAAATAAGAATTCACATAAAAGGGGCCTAAAATCTCATAATTTTAAAGTGAGTACTACATAATATGTACGTACAAGATACAAGTACGTACATAATAGATTCGATGATCATCTCCATTTATTTTTAGCTTTATTATTTTATTTGCTTAAGGAGAAGCGTCCGCTTAACAGCATAGATCATCTACCGAATGATGTATAACCTGCATCCTGACCTGGGAAATTGATGGAGACCGTATGCAACTATACCAATAGCGTGAGGTTCCGTCAGTCCCACATGATGACATGGGAGGTACATATATGTACATATAAATGTGGATACATAAAGATATGTACTGTAGCGTTATTATGGATTCATATGTACATGTATTCATTGATGTTTATATACATATATAGTAGGTACATATATATATGACTGGAGTTGCATGGTACATACTATGTACTTGAATACAAAAAGCTCTCAGCTCCGTTCAAAAATGTATCTAAAAGTTCTAATATTGTTGCCTGTGCCTGTGCCTGTGGTTCACGTCGTTACACTTGTGGTACATGGCAAGTACCTATGAGATTTTTTCTTTCTTAGCTGCTTAGGTGCTTATTACCTCATGTATGGGAGTACCATCCTGTACTTAAGTACGAGATCATACCAGCAAAAGCAGGAGCGTCACGCATTTACAAGGTTTGCATCCGACTCAATTAAGCCATACGGTTCGAGCATTCCTAGAAGCAGTAGTTGCTACTCCGTACTGTTGATACATAGCTCCTACCCCATAAACCTACTGCTATTACTATTACTACTACTAGTTACCTACATCTTATTATTACTCTTTTACTCGTAAATTCATTACCTGCATGACTACTACTTTCTCTACCTTTTTCATCTTTTCATCAACTTGTTTTGATTTTTACTTTCACTTTCACTTTTTTTTTTTTTAATTATTATTATTTCCTTTTCTCTTCCTTTTTTTTAATTGCTCTCTCTTTCACTTCTCTATAATCTTGTTCCTCACTTCAATCACAAGAAACTAAAACACTACCCAAACCTCTATTACAATCACATGTATCTCTTAAAGGTCCTCACTACCTCATAGTAGATAGTTGATTTCAGTAGTCGGTTAACAACTTATTCGCCATGGCTGTCGTTCGAGATACCTTCAATCGCCGATCACTTGGCCCCTCTCTCAACGCGAATATTAAGCAAGTAAGTTCCTGGTTACTGGCTAACCGATCGTTCTCCTTGCGCTTTCATGTACAAACTCGTCTCGTTTGCGCCCTGTATCGCTTTGCTACTGCGCGCGCATCGCGAAAGGCTCATCCTACTTATCCTACTCGAAGATCTATTTGCGACTCGTCTGTGTGACACAAATGCTTTTGCGCAACAACGCACTCGCCCATGTCCGCAAACGATAACATGTACTTACTAGATATCATTCTTCTAGTAGTTCCTGTGTTACCATCTTCAAGGATACGAGATAGAGCTACACCTGACACTAAAAAAATCTATTTATGCTGACACAACAACCTTCGCAGGCCCGAGTCCTCATGGTCGGTGCTGGTGGCATCGGCTGTGAACTATTAAAGAACGTCGCTTTATCCGGCTTCGGTGAGATCCATCTCGTTGACCTCGACACGATCGATTTAAGCAATTTGAATCGCCAGTTTCTCTTCCGACATGAACATATCGGCAAATCGAAAGCCTTGGTACGAGCGATCGATGGTTTGGACGGTGTCCTTCCTCGAATGAGTTGCTGACTACGGATGCAGGTGGCCAAGGAGGCGGCACGAGTATTCAACCCGAACGTTACGATCGTCGCACATCACGCAAACATCAAGGATACGCAATTTCATGTCGAGTGGTTCAAGGGCTTTAAACTAGTGTTTAACGCGTTAGACAACCTCGAGGCGCGACGGCATGTGAATCGGATGTGCCTAGCGGCCGATGTCCCACTGATCGAAAGCGGAACGACAGGGTTTAATGGACAAGTCCAAGTCATCAAGAAAGGTATTACGGCCTGTTACGACTGTACAGTGAAAGAGGCACCTAAGACCTTCCCCGTCTGCACGATCCGAAGCACGCCCAGTCAGCCCATCCATTGCATTGTCTGGAGTAAGGGCTATCTCCTCAACGAGATATATGGCACTAGTGAGGACCAGGCGGCCCTCGACGTCACCGAGAATGAGGATAACGCGTCAGAAATTGCCGAACTCAAAAAGGAGGCGGAAGCATTGAGGAAGATCAGAGAATCGGTTGGCACGGAGCAGTTCCCACAGATGTTATTCGATAAAGTCTTCAATGCGGATATCTCTCGCCTTTGCTCCATGAAGGACATGTGGAAGTCAAGAGAACCACCCAAGCCTCTGGAATACGAGACGTTAATGGGCCAGGCAGCTAAGGCTTTCGTTTCCAGAGACAACGTCCTCAAGGACGGGCAACGCATATGGACATTAGAGGAGAACTTAGTCGTCTTCAACGATAGTCTGTGTCGCTTAAGTAAGCGGATGTTGAAGTTGTTGGCCGCGTGTGGCGATAGTTCGCCGAAGCCTACTATCACTTTTGACAAAGACGACGAAGATACGCTCGATTTTGTTGCTGCTAGTGCCAACATTCGATCGCATATTTTTGGGATAGAGGCCAAATCACGTTTTGACATCAAGCAAATGGCCGGCAACATCATACCCGCTATTGCGACGACTAATGCGATCGTTGCTGGCCTGTCTGTTCTGGAGTCTTTCAAAGTTCTCCGTGGAGAGTACGATAGAGCGCGAGAGGTAAGTGGCGAATTGGCGTTCCAGTTGGGCACGTCACTAACATCCCAGGTCTTCCTAACGCCGTTTGCATCTCAAAGGTTGCTCGGGACAGATCGTCCTCGACCACCTAACCCGGATTGCCCAGTCTGCAGTGCTTACAATACTATCGCTTACGTCGACTTATCGAGAGCGACGCTCAACGATCTAGTTGATTTTGTTAAAGACGAGTTAATATATGGCGAGAAGGAATTCGCTATTAATAGCGATGCTGGCTTGCTCTACGACCCGGACGAGGCGGACAACCTCGATAAGACTCTCAACGACCTCGGTTCGTTCTCGTCGCATGTAAAAATATGGTCTCTCGCTAATAATCACTAGGGATCAAGCAGAATGGCTTTGTTACGATTGTTGACGAAGATGACGAGGAGCCCTTTATTAATGTCGTCATCAATATCCAAGAAACGTACGTCGAAGCACTGCTTTTTCTATACTAATCTCTGATGCATCTACAGCAAACTTGTCGGCAAGCCGATCAAGGGTTTCAAAATCGACCAGAAACCGGCTATTCCATGCAGACCGAAGAAGGCTCCTCCTGTAGAGAGCAACGGGATCGGTCAAACAAACGGCAATTCCGCCACTAACGGGAAAGCTCCTATAAAAGACCCCAAGAAACGCCCGAGGGCAGAGGATGCTGACGCGCGGGCATTCAAGAAGACGAAGAATGACAACGACGTGGTCATTATTGACGACGACGTCGGCACTGGCGCCATAGAGATTATCGACTGATCATCAGCAATCTTAGGCTAGCTGATGTTTACACAAGGTTTACGTTGCACTTAAACCTCCATCGATATTGAGGATGCAATTATGAGCGTAAGGGTTTTTTGCGAGGAATAATGCGGCATCGGCCACCTCCTCAGCCAAACCCAGGCGCCCCATGGGTATTAAAGCAGATAGCTCGCCGTTTTTATCCATGTCTATATCGACATTTGTATATTAGTAATCGTGTACCTTGAAAGGATTTGAGGAGTCGGTCAAAGGGGCGGATTAGAAGAGGATAGGAGAAGAGAAAAAAAAAGAGACAAGGAAGGGCGAATATTGACAGTACCTTCAGTCATGCCGGTCTGGATATAGCCGGGCAGGAGAACGTTGGCACGGATGCCAAATCTACCCACTTCCCAGGCCAAAGACCGAGTTAGACCTATATTAGGCCGGTTTAGCTAGATCGCAAAACGAAAACACGATGAATCGCATACCGATAACTCCGGCCTTTGACGCAGCGTAGACGCTGGCCCCTCGCCCGCCATGATTGGCTAATAGACTGGACACATTGATGATGCACCCTAGAACTCGGGTAGGTAAGCGGCGGCTGTCCGTAGAGACAAGAAGCAGTAGTAGGCCGACGGCTCACCGTGTTTCTGTTTTATCATCTTGGGTATGAAGCTTTGGCAGCTCCATATAGTACTCATGAGGTTGGTGGCGACGAGCTTGTCCAAGGTCGGGGCATCCGTTCTGACCAAGAGGGAGTTTTGCGAGACTCCGGCCGCGTTGACAAGGATGTCGCAGGGTTTCTGCGTAGGCCATAGTATGTTAGTGCTCGCGTGGGTAGATATAAGATATATACGGGCGCCTAGTATGGATTTACACATACACGGAGGTATTATATAGGGGTATCATATAGGGGTATCATATAGGGGTATCATATAGGGGTATCATATAGGGGTAGCATATAAGTTGGAAGACGAGAGGGCACCTACGGCTTTGACGGCGATCCTGAACTTTTCCCAGCCATCGATCTGCGAGACGTCGAACACGGCCACGTCGTGCTGGCGAGAGTCAGAGTCAGAGGAGGAGTCAGCCGGGTTGTGCAGAGAGGCTACGGCGCTGGAGAGAGATTCCCGGTTCCGTCCAATCAAGGTGCAGGCGGCGCCTTGGGCGGCGAACAGGCGGGCGACGGCTAATCCGATGCCGCGACTGCCGCCGGAAATGATGCACTGCTTGCCGGCCAGGGAGCCCATTCTCCAC
The DNA here is from genome assembly GCA_902806505.1 of Hypoxylon lienhwacheense. Lineage (NCBI taxonomy): Eukaryota > Fungi > Ascomycota > Sordariomycetes > Xylariales > Hypoxylaceae > Hypoxylon > Hypoxylon lienhwacheense. Next base: position 29,596 of record CADCWW010000029.1, read on the forward strand.
GAGGGCGGTGTGATGGCTGTTTGGTTACATATATATACCTAGGTATATATATTAGGTATGTACCTTATATATTTTTTAGAAAATATTTTCTTTATTTGTCCTTTGGTAAGAATTATTTTGTTTGTATAGAATGTAAAAAGTACATCACCGTCATGCATAGGTAGGAATCACGTGGTTATAGAACTCGAAGATGTATCCGGAGTATCTTTAGTTAATGCCAAGACTTATCTAGGTCCTAGTACATATGTACATGTACATGCCTACATACAGGTAGGTACCTAGATACTCTTTGGTACTACGCAACAAGGCGGAATTATAGACCAATAGAAAAGTGCGATTCGGATGGTCGTTAGCCGCCGTCTCTGCAAGCTGCATCTAGTCAGTCCTATGAATGCGACTTTTCCCCCTGATAGTTAACGGCCTAGGATTCCTCACTACGTACATACCTACCAGGTATTTATTTATTTATTTATTTATTTAGCGGAACCTTCCCTATAAGAAGTCTTGTCGAACCCCTGGAAAAATATGATCCTAAAAGATCCTAAGAGTGAGAGAGATAAGCCACGGCGCAGCCATGGGCGAAGGACTGACGACATGGATGTGGGGGATTTTGTTGATTATCTGAGAGGATCGGATTTTGATTTGCGGGATAGTTACGACTAGGCATTTAGGTGAGGAAAGGCTACGAATGGACCTTTTTTTTAAGGTTGGGATGATGCCAACTATACAACAACAAGCACGAACGAAAACAAGATCGAGAAAGAAGAATTCAGGTACTACGACGTATACTTAATATTGGAATGTATTATTCAATCCATTCAACCTTCATTACTTCATACCTTGTACTTCATACTTTATACTTTATACATCTTCATACTACTTCTATTTACAGTATTACCTTACCTCATAATCGGATGTAAGCTAAGAGCTTAAGGTTAAGGTTAACTACCTCCATAGTACACGCACATGTTGTAGTTATACACTGGTGCGTATCTAATTAACTTGCATTTGCATGACCTAAGCAGATTATACCTATTAGAAATAATAAGTGAAGTAAATTTTACTTGAGGAAGAGGAAGGGAAGAAGGAGGAAAGAAAAGAGAAAACCTTGATACTATAAAAAAGAATAAAAAAAAGGAATAAAAAAACGACTAAAAAAAACAGAGTTGACGAATCCTTGCGACCTACACGATTAAAAATCCTACTTATTCTCATCCTCATTTTTTTTTCCTATTTTCTATTTTCTTTTTTTCTTTTTTCTTCCTACACAATTCCTGTCATTATTATTATCTTTACTACTGCTCTTATTCATTATCATTATCATCATCCTCGCCCTCATCTTACTTAATTACTTTTTATTCTACAGGAATATCTATATACGTACAAATCCCCCCCTTCTCGATCATATCGTCGTCCTCTTTCCCACTTGCTACCTACGAACTTCAGTCATTCTCGATATATCAAACATTGACCTTTCGAGGTTTAAAACTGAAGATTGGAATAATAATTATAGAGAATAGACGGAACGGATCACGGCCAAAAGGCGATTTCGATGCGCGATTATTCAAGCCGTCCGCCCTCGAATCCAACAATTAACTTGATTAGAACCGGTCTCCCTCTTGTCGCCGCATCTCGCATACGCACGTTCATGCTACCGTCCAGATCCAGGAGAACGAACCCTCGAATCCGATGAATCTCACCTACTCCCACGCCAACGGCGGGGATTCTATCAACAAGGTCAATGGCAGCGCCAGCGAGAAACCACCCGTGATCGACGCCGGGTTACGAAGCTTAGATCATTGTACGTGCGCCAGTTGCTCTTATAAGTTGTACATGAGATTTGACCGCATTGCGCCTTCATCTTGGATTATCGTTATAAGATCTATTGTTTGGCACGTTGAGGGATCACTTCTATATTCGTTTATCTGTATAAATGTGCGGAAGGAGAAGAATAATTTACATGCTAATTCGTCTTACGCATCTACAGACAAACGTGCTTTACCAAAATGGCGGTACGACTTGCGACAGCGAGCTCTCCCCCTCGTCCGGTGGGAGACGCCGTACCTGGCTTGGCTACAGGCTGCCCTACGCTCCCCCGCGCTTGATAGCTACTTCGCCATTACCGCCAACCTCGGTACCCATACTTTCTTCATGATCGGCTTGCCCATCATGTTCTGGTGCGGATACGCCTCCTTCGGTAAAGGGTACGCTTGTCCGCTTCACCTACCGTGCAAGACGTTAGACTATATGCACATGCGAATATGTGACGATATCGAAGTATTTGCAAACGACGCCGGCTAACTTTGGGCTTTCATCAGGATCGTGCATATCCTCGCCTCCGGTGTCTTCTTTACCGGCTTCGTCAAGGATTTCTTTTCCCTACCCCGGCCCCTCTCGCCGCCTTTGCACCGCATCACGATGTCTGGTTCCGCTGCTCTCGAGTACGGCTTCCCGTCGACCCACTCCGCCAATGCCGTCTCTGTCGCCGTCTACGCCATCTTATGTCTTCGGTCGCCCGATACTTCTTTTCAACCTAACACTAAGCTCACCCTCGAGGCGCTGGCTTATTTCTACGCGATTAGCATCGTCTTCGGCCGTCTCTACTGCGGCATGCACGGCTTCGTTGACGTCTTCGTCGGCTCCTTTATGGGCGCCGTCATCTCCCTTGTCGAATTCTACTACGTCCCCGCCTTGAATACCTATCTGCTTGAGCACGGCTGGATGAGCCTCTGTAGCATCCTTCTACTAATCGTTATCCTAATCCGAGTTCACCCTGAGCCGGCTGACGACTGCCCATGCTTTGACGACAGCGTCGCCTTTGCTGGAGTTATGATGGGTCTAGAGATCGGGACGTGGCATTTTGGGCGGTCGTCGTGGGCGGACGTGCCGTTCGATGCGGCAGCGATGGGATGGGTGGCAATAGCGGCACGGATTTTATTCGGTGTATTGGTCATTTTCGCGTGGCGCGAGGTTGCTAAGCCGTCGCTACTACGAGGGCTGCCGCATCTATTCCGCCTCATCGAAGATGCCGGGCTCAGCTTACCGCGACGCTTCTTCATGCCCGCCTCCGAGTACAAAAAAATCCCGCCCCGTTTACGCGTCGACAACGTCATGCCCAACGTAAGCGACTTACCTAACCTCATCACCGCCGTCCGCCACCCCGGACGTGGTCGATCTATTAGCGTCGGCCCCCAAAGCGCGGCCGATGCATACGAAACCCTGGCATACCGTGAGCGCAGGCGTCGAGAGAGTGTGAGTGCCGGCGGGGGCGGTTCTGGCGGTTCTGGCGGTTCATGTGGTGGTACAGATGGTGGCAGTAATGGCATTTTGCGCAATAGAGTTAGCGTACAAGACATACGGCAACACCAGCAACACCAGGACGAGACAACCAACGCCAGCGGTAATAGCACCGGTAATGCGCACCACCATATCAGTCCAAGCGACTTCGAGAAAATGATGGGAGAGGGCGTGGTGGTGGTTTCGCCGGCCGATGAAGGAGAACCGAATTTGTATGTGGGACAACAAGATGAGCTGGGCGAGCACGAAGTCTTCTCCATGCTGATTAAGCCGCGGGTACGGTACGACGTTGAGGTTGTGACGAAGCTCGTTGTCTACTGTGGTGAGTTTTGTCTTATTGCCTATTCTGCAACGGGCTTATAAGAAAGCACGTGCCGTTTTTCTTTGTGAACGAGTCTAGCGACCTTGACACTCAAACAGACCGAAACCCCTTCAATTTGTATTGAGTATTGGCTGAACATTTTTGCAGGGATCGGTTGGCTAGCCGTCGAAATTATACCCCTCCTGTACGAGGTCGTCCCCGGCCTAGGCGCCGGGCACCTCCGGACAACATGAGCGGGACGAGAAACGATGTTACGCGCTACTTCTGTACTTACATGCTGGGCACTTATGTGCTACATATGCGTGACGTATCAAGTTGGAACGTATTTGAGACGGTCCAACGGACACATGGTGGTGTCGGCGTTGGTCGCTGTCCCGCTCTAATTGCTCTGTTTTCCCTGAAACGGTATATATATATACATACACCTAATGTCTTCCACTACCACCACTTCCTTCCGCCCTTGGCTTCTTGTATATAGTTCTTGCGATATCGATAATATCACCCTTCGACCTATTTCATATTGGATGTGAAATCGCGAAATGGGGACGAGATTATTGGATCTGGCGTGAGGTGGTGTGAACTTCTCCAGGGCCGGCTGTATATAGGACAGCATTGGGAGGGCTCTGTTCCTGTCGCTTGGTAGTTACGTGTTTGTTCGACATGAACGGGATCGATATAATTAATCTACTTCGATGCTGAATATGATAGATATTCTGACATTTCACGGGTATGTCTGGCGATTATTCATGATTTTAACTACTCGGCGTTTCGTATTACCTGTCTTGCGTACTAGTCCGCAAGTATTTCCTCGGAATTATTCGTCGACGGCTTGGACTAGGCCGGTCACTCTTGCTACGTTGATGGGTTTATAGGTATATGTGATTAATCTCATTACAAAAGTTATTCCCTCCCTCCTTCCTGTACGGTATCATAACCTCAAAAAAGGAAAAAAAAGAAAATATAGTTAATATATAGTACATCCAATGGTAATAACATGTATATAACCTATCCCAAGAACCGATAAAGCATTGATTGCGTGATATAATAGGTAAACTCTGACCAACATAGAGGAAAGGAAAGGAAAGGAAAGGAAAGAAAAGAAAAGAAAAGAAAAAAGGAAATAGATTTCGTTGCGATGTTGCCGATGCGGATGGGTAACGGGACGTTTCTCCGGAGTATATAAAAGGGTAGGTGTGACCTAGGGGTAGGCCACTTGTTAGTTATATCCCTATTATATCTTTCTCGCGCTTTAAAAGGGGGTATAGGGGAAGAAAAAAAGGGAAGGTTACGACATGACTTACATCTTGTAAGATACCTAGGTAGTCAAGCAAGATAAAGCAATCCGAAAAAAAGAAAACAAAAAACAAACGAAACATCGACGATAACTCATTTCTCACCCACACCCCCTTTCTTCCCCCCCCTCCCCCCCCCTTAATCCTCAACGCCCCGCTACCGCCGCGACACGACCTCCAGCCGCCGCGCGTACCCGAGCCCGGGACATCGGTGCTGGAAGTACGCCGGCGGCGGGGCCTGCGGGGCGATGCCGTCGACGACGTCCGGGTCGACGACGAGGGCGTCGTGCGCATGCTGGCTGTACCGCGGCGGGGACCCGTTCGCGCCCGCGCCAACGCCGGCGGTCGCGGCCAAGATAGCCGCGGACGCGGCGTCGGGACGCACGATACCGCCGCTGCTCGCCCCATTGCTGCTGCTGCTGGTGCGGCGGGGGGCAGAAGGAGGAGGAGGAAGCGGGAACACGTAGTCCGTGGCATCGCTACCGCTCGTGCCTAACACGCTGATACCACCACCAATACCACCACCACCATCATCATCGTTAGTACTGCTATTACTGCTGCTACTGTTACCGCTATGACTACTACTCCTCCTCCCCCCGCCGCGCGCGTCCGGCCCGCGCTTCTCCCGCAGACGTCTGGCCCAGCGCCTGCCGCGGTCCGCGGCGACGCTCCAGACGGCGACGCCGAGGGCGGCGGGGACGAGGACGAGGGCGAAGACGAGGGAGAGCGCGGTGCCGGCGAGGAGGACGACGGGCCAGCGGGGAGGGGCGTTGAGGCTGTTGTTGTTGTTGTTGTTGTGGTGGTGGTGGGATTGGTGTGTGGGACGTTGTCGTTGTCGTCGGCCGCCACCGCATCGGGCGAGGGAGACCTTGAAGCCGAGGGTGAGGCAGAGCGCGGCGTAGAGCGCGATGGCGCTGTAGATTAGAAGCGTTGTGGGGGATTGCAGGATGGCGTAGGGGGAGAGGTCGATGGCCATGTTGGGTGGGTGGGTGAGTGGGTGTGTGTGTGTGTTGGGTTGGTAGGATAGCGGTATAGATGCTTCTTCTCTGGGAAGGGTGAAGAGAGAGCCTGGGGTTGGTTTGAGAGTTGGGATAGAGGTATAAGTGTATGTATGTGTGTGTAAAAAGGAGAGGGTGTATAGTAGAGTAGAGTGCAGAGCGTAGGATGTTTTGTTATAGATAAAATGATTGTTATTCTGTAAATGTAGATCTTGCTGTCTGTCTGTCTGTAGTCTTGTTCTATGTAGGAAGATGTAGAAAGGAGAAAGCGAAGCAATATCCCAATTCCAAAAACCCTTCCTTTTCGAGTACCCCAGCGCTCGTTTTGATATCCGCCAGGTAGTGACCTAGCTACAACCCTTGGACATATAGAATTCGACGGCCAGAGACCTTGGCGCCACGCGCGAGTCTATGCTCTAGCTGAGAGCCGCAGGAGGCATGGCTACGGCTCCGACTGCTGAGCGCGTGGGATATTTACTCGGTATAGAGTTCCTGAGTCGTGGGCGAGGCGTTCCTGGCTTGGCTAGTGCCAGGAGAAGTCGGAGCGGAGGCCATGCTAGGCCTGCGCAAAACGCCTTCGAGTTGAGTTAACGTCCGGTCTATATGTATAAGGTTTATGGATTGTGGTCGTGGAGTTGAGCATGTCTCGTGGCTGAGCGCTTCTTGGGGCGTGGAGGTCGACTTGAGTTTGTCTAGCGGTTCGTTCGTCCAATGCTTATTTCCTAGATTTCAGCCTCGAGGGACAGGTTTCCGACATACTAGGTTAACTAAGCGTCTTACTTTATACTTCGTTGTAAAGACACCAGTTCACCCAGTAGAATACAGAATTATAGCTAACCAGTGTTTGGCTCATGAAACTCCTACGCTTACGTTGCGGACAACTAAAGGGGGTTGATGCAAAGACTTTATTGCCTAACGTACCTACCTAAGGTATGCGCCTAATTTCATTACGCAGCCAGACCATAATTGTTCTATCGATGCATCATTTAGGTACGTAGATGTCTTCAAAGGCATGATGGCAATGTCGACAAACAGGAAGTAGGTACGAAGATATTGACGTGAAGGCGCCTCTCGACTATATGAGTGTCGCGAACATATGACAAGCTCATCTCCATCGCCTATCGAGTGTTTAATTCCATGGGGGTAGAAGTCATGTTGGAAGAGGTGCGTTAATACGTCGGCTAGAGGTCGACAGAGTGCTGAATTTGATTAGATTTCGATAATTTTAATAATTGTGATTGTGCCGATGATGATGGTCATGAGAACTCCACGGCCTAGGACTACTACAACAAAAATTCCACCATCTGCCATTGCTGCACCTATATCTCTAGAGTCTTCTATATTGGTATATTATATACCGCCGTTACTCTTCTCAACTACAGAAACAGTAGGCAGGTCAGTGGTAATGTTAAACATTAGCCGTACTACTACCAGTAGAGACCATGTCTATGATAGGAGCAACTTCTCGCCAAATAATTTAGGTTACCTATACAACTACAACCACTTGTAAATAACATTAAATATACTAATGGAGAGATCTAGAATGAAAGTCAGAACACTCGAAAATGGCATTATATTAAGTCGTCAAGCCACCGTCACGAAATTATCATCATATCATCTCAATCTGCTGTAGCTATCTGAAACCAGCAACACTAGCCTAATTGCAAGCCTCCACACAAACTTGGGATAGCAAAGCATTAGAGATACGAATCCCTTCTGTGTAACTCAGAAATCCTTCACACGAAAAGATCATGTCACATATCAATCCTCCCTAGCATGATTAAAGAAAGGATAAAGCCATGATGGCTCAGAGAAGGCTCCCACAGCTTATAGACTGCGGTGCCCACTCGAAATTGCTCGTCCTCAGATTTAATTCGTGGTCGTTCAGAGATTTGCTTTGGTAAGTCGTCGCTGGATGAGCTATCACTCTGGGGATGTTTGATCTTTTTTTCCTCAGCGAGTCTAAGAATGCAGTGGTGAGCTACAAGATTAAATAACATAATATAACGTTGAAACTTACGTGGATCTCCGCTAGTCTTCCTCTCGTTAATCAAATGGTTCTCTCCTGAGAAAGGCCTTATAAGGAGGAGGTTGGTGGCGCGGATCGGGTTGACGGGAGGATGAACTCGTTCTGCAGGGATCCTTGGTGGTAGGTTTGTCCGGTTTAATAAGCTCACCTATGTTGCCACGACAAACCCCGACATCGGCTCAGCCCTGAGTTGCTGACCGTATCGTCATCGTGGATTCAATGAATTTTGATCATGTTAAAGAACCAGGATGGTTGAAATCATCAGGATCGTCGTAATCAATACAGTCAACGCCGTTGATGCGAACGCCGACCTGATTCCCGGGAAGTTCCTGAATTATAGCCATGGCGACTTAACTGTGAATAGAAGCGCTATCACCTGTGAAAAAGTAAGACAAAGCCGAAGTTAGGATGTGTATAGTGACTATGGGTATGGACCTAAAGGCTTACCAGAGAAGACTGGGAGTCAAGAATTACGCGTATATTATTGGAACGAATTCTTGGTGAAGATGATTGTACGGATGAGGTTGGTGTTTTTGTGCGAAGAAAAGAAATATGAAGAAGTAAAGAAGGAACACGCAACCCGCGTGAGGAATTAGATTATTACGACCGTTCACGTGATTGCTTTGTCCACTCCTGCCAGTTTTGATTAATTTCCCAGGCTCAACTTTGTCAGGAGAACATCGTTTATGTACCTACACATTAGCAGCATATGGAACATTGCTGTAAGTTGTTAGATGGTATTGATGCTGAAGAAGCATATATATTTATCTTTGTGGGATGCTTCTCCTCTGGATTCTTTCCATTGCGGTCCTTTTCTTTGGGATCCTCCATGTACATGTGGCTTGGAAGCATTTGATTTATTCTGCTAATACCTTGTCCACCAGGTATGCATATTATACTGATTTAATATTCATTCCATGGTGACATAGATAATTTGAAGCCTCTCTTATAAATATAAGCGCGTTATAAATAGAATTATTTCTTGGAGCAACAGTCGAAATAACGGGCATCTAGGCTTCGCCAGCAGGATATTTACCGATCAGATCTCAACTCTATTGACGAACTCGCGCTACACCTTCTATTTCACAGCATGTGCCATATCGGGAGAGCTCAGCTCAAAATAGCAAGCGAAGTCGTAGAGAGAAAGGGTAGTTCAGTATCGGAAGGAGTACGGTGACAAGGCACTTATCCCGCGAGCGGGTTAGCGTGAATGGTGACCTTTTCTATCGAAATCCTCTCTTTGGGCCGATTCTTCTTGTCGATTTCGAGAGCCTCTAGCTTCGCCAAGGTAGAAAGGCTATCATCTCCGATAAGTTTACCGAACACGGTGTTGAGCCCGTCTAGATGCGGTGCTTTGTCAAAGAGGATGAAAAATTGCGAGCCATTGGTTCCGGGACCTTTATTTGCCATAGACACGATTCCGCGCGCATTATGTTTAAGAGCCGGCCGGATCTCATCTTCGAAAGTTCCGCCCCATATCGACCGGCCACCTTTTGGATTATCCGGTGTCGGATTTGCAGGGCCACCTGTTTGGACCATGAAGCCCGGGATCAGGCGGTGAAATGGTGACTGATCATAGTAATTTGACGCGCAAAGTGCTAAGAAATTCTATCGTATAATTAGACACCTGTTATTCTTCGAACCAATGGAAGAGAATTTATATAAACGTACTTCAGTAGTCTTAGGCACGCTTTCGCAAAAAATCTCAATCTTGAGGTCGCCCAGATTTGTACGTAGAGTGACGGACATGATGTCGATGGACGTTTAAGACAGCATAGCGCAAGGTCGAGACTGAGATAGTATAAGTCTCGAGACCTTAGAAGCGCTATGGAGAGGATGATCTATATTTTGATAAGAAATAACATGAAATAAAATGAAACATCGAAAAGTTGAACTTTTGAAGATGAACTTTTAAAGATAGAAAATCAAAGTTTAAGAGAATCAAATAAGAAGTTGCGTTGCTGTGGAGTCCCGGAGTGGAGGAGGCTAAAATATCCAAATCCAGGGGTCTATGCGGGGCTGCCGAGCTTTTATATGAAATCTAATTGGACAAATAATTCTTAAGGCTGTTTGTTGGGTAGCAGAGGGATTAATCATTAGGTAACAGACTTGCATCACTGTGTAACCCATTGATACATGTACGGAATGAATCTGTACATGTACATATACAACATATACATGTACATGTACAAACATTAAAGATGGATGGATCTATTGATGTACAATCTATATGCAGGTCACATTTATATGAACCAATCATATTATATTATCTCGTTGTTGTTTTTATCCTACGATCGATATGGACAGAGAAGCTTTTGAGACGGCGAAGCACGTGAGATCGGCGCCTGCGAATCATCCCATCGGTTTTCTGGAATGCCTGGAATTCCTGGGTTGACGTTCCGGCGCAGTGATAATGATGCACTAATGGGTTACATTGTTTGGCGGCAAAGACGCAATGCGCAGGGACACGCGATGAATATGCACCAGGTATTACATTGCATGGATATTTTCAGCATTTTCATATGAGTATTTTCAGTGTTTGTGTTTGTATTGAATATTACATGGCGTAAGCGCTAAGCGCAACTGAAGCGAGCCGATTTGTTCTATTCGATGAGTCTTTTGATTTATGTAACGTACCTAATGTATACTTCATCTAGGTAGTTATCATGCAGCGCGTAAGCCGTACATACCTCTTATACATACATATATCATATATAGCCTACGCAGTTCCTACATACATGTACTATATGACAAGGTAACTACCCTGTAATGTAACTACTGAATTAAAAAAGGGACTCTATACATAGTATCTACCTTTAGGCAGCGTTTTTGACCCAAGTAGAACTTTTATGTATTATAAACATTAATCAGCACTTATCATCTGGCAGCCTCACTTATATAAGTAAAAGACGTTGCCAGGTTCGGGCTCCTGTTCAGCCCCCTGTTCGGCCCCCAACACCCATTATGTACATATCTCCGCATGCCTGTAGTAGACACGCCTTCGAAATGCTTCTATGCGAAAGGGTACCTAACCTACCTAAACCTACCTCATCTCTCTCTTTGAGGTTATGCGCATTGCTACACTTCGTACATACATGATACCCTTTATATTATTAGACTACAGTTACATACCTATGTATATAAATATATATTGATAAACGAGGAGGTTCTAGAATTCTGCGTTAAGTACTATCTTGAGATTTAGTATCATAGGTATTATTTCAATGGGTAGGGCTATTTGAGCGTTAGTTAGGTATGCATGCGTACTTACGAATACCTACCTTGTAAGCATTTGGAGCTTTAGATCAGGTAGAATGTTGTATGGATATGGCCTTATGGTTAAGGACTTGTCCGCGTTGTTAGCCAACACAAGTAGGTACTTTAACTAACCCTGCTATCATCAAGAGCGGGATGCTCACCAATTTCCAAGGTTAAGGGAATGGAATACTTACTTAGGGGTGCGGTATAAAAGATAAGCCTACCACCTTTGTTCTGAACCAGTCTTAGACTATGTTTTATTTTTGATAGATTAAGATGGAACATTTTGTGCACCTAGGTACCTATATTTATATTTATATTGATATTTATATTGACATAGGTATATATATGACTTATATGATAATTACCTGTTACATAAAGTTATAAAAATGACTGATAGGATTTGATAGTTGTATGTTGATGAAAACGTGTTTATGTACGTGTATAGGTTTATACCTTATTATACCTATGCGAGGAGGTATGTAATCCATGATCCGGCATGTTGACATCTTTAAATAATCAAAGTATTATGTGAAGTCCTAAGGTACTTAGGTAGGTTACCCCACTAAACATTCAAGGCCCCCGAATCGGAACGGTCGTCCATTGGGCTTAAAATTGAATTTGGATGGTGCAAGTCTCCCCCGGGCTCTCCAACTTCTCGTGCTCCTTCAGATTATAGATTACAGCTGCCAATTTCCCCTTTCAGCTTTAAACTTTCGGGCAGGTAGTATCTGTCACATTCCCGACCCCATTTCTCCATCCTTTTTACCATCTACCCACCTATAGACATATATATATATGTGTATATGGAGGGTAGCTACTTCCTATGCATCGAATATATAACATAATCCATTCAAGTACACATGTATATACATTAGTCCAAGTACCTACAAATTGTAAAGTGCAAGTTATTAGTTTTAGGACTTGTGGGGGGGTTTTCTAGGCTGGAAGTGTCGATTTCCAGGTACATACAGATAGAAAGAACAGGGCAGAAATACGGTGCCAATCATTCACTTTACTTCCGAGAATGTAATAAACTGCATCATCATCTTAAATCTTATTTCTTTACTTTGCACTTTTTTTCTTTCTTTTTTTTTTTTTTCTTTTTTACAATTCTTTTTTCTTTCTTGTTTCTTACCTTCAAAGTTGCTTTTGCTTTACTTTGCTTCGCTTTACTTCATTTTACATCACTTCACTTTACCATACTTTTACCTCTACCCTTACCCTAGGTCCATCCATCCATCCATATTGCGTACCTCTCATACACTCGGACGTCGCCTACAACCTTAATACCTTTTCTTCCCCTCTCGACGTTGAACCTTTCAACCTTTCGCCTGCCTTGCCCGTCTTGCCCGTCTTGCCCGTCATCTGCCGCGTATAGGTTCAACGTCAACAATATACATATACACCCTACATCTTACTTTTGATTTACATTCTAAATTCTACGTCCTCACACTCCACGGCCTACATCCTACAGACTACGGCCCACAGTCTACACATACATATACACCTACCTCTATCCTCTATAACCCGAACCTATACTTGTTTTTCTCTCTAGAGCTATTTAACCCATCTAGTCCTCGGTATTAATATACTGTAACTCGGCTTCTTCTCGTTACTCGCCCACATCCACCGAGCTGACCCTTTTTTAAAAAAAAATAAATAAAAAATCGAAACGGCCTGTGACTTTACCGCCAAGTTAACTCCGCGTCCTCACCTCAGCCACCGTCTCCATCAGCAACCAAGCTTAAGCCTGGGTAGCCTCCTTCGTCTCTTTTACCAATTGCTGTGTCCCACCTTTTATCAAACCCCCCCTCCCCTACATTCAATTTCCTCGGCACGCAAATACCAGGCGCCGTCATTCTAGGCGATACCTAATAAGATAGCAACTTCGACCGCAGATCGCGCTTACGCCTGAGTCCCGGCCACATTACTGCGACTGCTATAAGTTTGACATGTAGCACCCTCCATTACCACACTGCGGACTCTCCAAAGAAAAAATCGCATTTCGCGGGCAGGTGTCGGCTCGTCGCCGTCAATAGGGATAGATGCGCTCAGCCGACTCCGGAAGCCTGTATTGCCTACCATTAGCCGGACACGGCGCGCGACGAGGATGGCAGATCGAGTACAGGCTTTCGTCCGGGTTTCCGGCCCCCCAAACAGCAGTTTTCTGGTCGGGTATCCTGGCATTTCGGCGACGCTGGTAAGTTTGCTCTTGACCCTCGATCTTTCGACCTTTTGACCTTTCTATCTTTCCCGCTCGTTGCCGCGTCATTAGCTGCGCCCAGATGCCAACACCATGCACAGCTTCAAATCCAACGGCTTTGACTGACATGTGTACTTAGCCGCGCATTGAGGGTAAAGTCGAAATCAGGCCGTCTTCAGGATGGTCTGCCCCTGTCGCCATTTCCTTAGTACGAATATGTCTACAAAGAAGAGAAACAATTCATCCAGCAGCCGAGAACGTAGCGAAACGCCATCTCGGCACCCCTCGACGCGATACTACCGATGTGGTTGGAAAAGAACTCTTGTTATACAGGTGCGCGACGGGGAGGGAGTCGGAATCTGTAATGGCCATGGATCTACCCTTTGTGTTGTTCATCCCGTACGGGCGAGGCGGTGAAGAAACGAATAGGAGAATACCGCCGGCGTCATTGCAGCTCCCGAGTAGGACTGCAGAAACATACTACGAACTCGTGGTAACCGTACAGCAGGGACAAAGTTTGCAGAACAAATACGCGTTTCCTATCCCTTTGCAGCGGTACGACACTCTGTCGACCTTCGGAATGTATAACCGACCCGAGTCGAAGGTTGCGACCGCCGATAACATAGTTACGCTGGGTATTTCGCTTCCGAGATGGAGCTATGGACCTATGGATCCGATTTCAGTATATATCAAGCTTGCGCCGAATCTTGACTGGTTGTCGAAGGCGAGGAAGGTCACGATACAGAAGCTCGTACTCACCATAGAGGAAGAAATCACATACAATCCTGAGGGAGACGAGCCAACTAAGAAAATAAACAGGCTACACAAAGATACCCAGATGGTGGGAATCAAGTTGCCTGAGCAGGGTTATGTCACTCACATGGGCATAGTTTTTCCTCACAAGGACTTGAGAGACGCCAACGGAATCATTCGAAGGGGGCAGCCGGCCTTTCCGAACTATGAGGTTACATCATTTACAACAACGTCCACGCTCTACAAGATCGAGTTTTTCTTATCTATCAGGGTATGTTAGCGTAACCATGGCGAGGGACCACGCACAAGGCCATTTCCAAGTCATTGCTAACGTTTTCTCTCAGGCGCAACTGGCGTCGGCCCGTGACATCATTCTCCGACAACCTATCGTCATATGCCCTTTAGACCACCAAGCCTGCAAAGAAGAAATGAGTGCTATCGAGCAAGCCGCAAAAGACGCCTCTTCGGTTGACCAGAATAATCCGATGGTGCCGGCTAGAACAATCATCACAGCTGATGCCCCCAATGCTCTAGCCTCGTTAGGAATTTGCATGGTGGGAGGACAGAAGCGTCCATTAATAGAATGATATCATCATGCGAATTCAGCGAGGGAAGAATAAATCATCTTCCCGCTCACACGATGGACCTGAAGTGTTTACGAATCACCGAGCTATGCGATCAACCATGTGCTTTTACGCCCCCATTTTTCCCGCCCGGCGTCAGGATAGACGAGTTTTGCTCAGAGGCCCCTATATATCCTAAAGATCATATGCCGTTCATCATTTTCTGAACACGAATTGGTATGGACGCGCTTTTTGAGCATTGGTGCTACAGAATGAGCAGTGGTGTCAGCCTCATCTAACTCAACGAAGTCGACTGCTCACGTTACCGATACTGGTTGAGATGAATAGGTGCCTATTGAACCACCTGACTCCACCTAAGCTTTCAGCTAATACGACACCGTAAGTCGTACTTCTAACTAGAGAGGGGGTCTAGGAACACAAGCAGCTGCCGGTTAGTTTTTTTTTCATAACCATGACTATTTGATAATATCCAGGAATACGATATAGAACGGAGAAGGTGTTTGTGGATCCGTGTTTAGGTTGAGCAGTATGTGCATTTAACAGAAATAGCGGCCGTCGCACCGAATTTTGCGGCGTTGCGGGAATGAATCGCTCTTAAGGAGAGGGTTGGGATCAGTGGCCAGGGTTCTTGCACTTGATATTCTGGCGTTCACGGAGAGTGCGGTTCTTCATATGGGCCTGGCTTCATTTCATTCCCGCTTCTACCTGCAAGCAAGGGACTAACTTGCCGATATACGTATACGTTACTCATCGATGGATCGACCAGTGGAAGATATCTATCACATTAGCCAGCGTAAATACTTTATGCTACCGACAAGGCGTCCGCGTATCTGGGGAGCTACGACAATTTGCAGGCAAGGGGATAGTTCAAGTCGCATTTACATGTGCATAGACAGCGACGAACGACATGCGTTGTGTTGGACAGATCACAGATATGTTTGGAGAGCGCGTACCAAGAAGCATGTCAGGATCAGGGCACTTGGCCTAATCATGCTGTTGATGTTCATTTACATCATAGGTAGAAGGTCATTTTAAGAAAGCTATCCGGTCAACTTACGAGATTACATAGCTTGCTGGTTATGACAATCATGAAATACAAATAACCATTGATATTGAATATCCGATCGAGTTGAATAATGTGATACATTTGAAAAGAATTGCATGAAGCGTTGTTATTTGCTATGTAGTGCTTCGGAACAAATGCATACCAGTAAATGGGTCATTCAAATATAGAGGGTCAAGATGATGGACTTATGTTGAAATGATTTGATCTGTACCTATATAAAACTTATAAAAAGTGAAAAAGAAATAAAAAAGAAAGGTTGAGAGCTGCAGGATTCGAACCTGCGCGGTTTCCCATCGCGGGTTTCAAGGTGTTCTTTTGGAAGACCTAAACACGACGCCTTAACCACTCGGCCAAACTCCCATTTGCTGATGAAGGAACAACGGTCCAGTCTACATTATATGGAATCCCATGTGTAAAAGTTTTTTCTTAGTGGGGGAGGGGTTAAAGACTCATCCATTGGATGCCTGAGACCTGAACCTAGTCTGATTTAGGTTAAATGTGTGTGACCTTGCCTGCAGAGAAGTAAGCGCACATGCTTGTGAGTGGGGTTTGTGGGCTAGTGGGTTTACAAGGATGGTAGAGAAGCTTTATCGATTTCCTACCCATTTTGACATAATCATAAACTTAGATTCTGAAGTATTTGGGGGAGGTTTTTTTCTTTCTTCTATTTTATTCATCATCACGATACTTTTACTTTAAAGTCTCTACCGGAAACTGGATAATTTGAGTCAAAGTCCTGTAATCTTTCATTCTTGTTTAAAATAATCTCTAGAGCCGGCAAGACTCCGCTACATACCTGATCGAGTGCTATATTCTGAACTCAGTACATGGTAAATACCTACGTACCTCCTATAACCTACTCAAATACTCTTGGCTTTCCTTGTTATATCATATCACCACCTCCGAGTTATCTACGATATATAAGACCAGACGATGGCCTTCGATAACGAGCCATCCCTCGAGGATGCGCTCGCAGACGAGGCGCAGCTGGACTTCCGGCTATTTACCTCGTTCTTCGACAAGAAGCAGCAGGCTGGAGGGAAAGTGCTGCGGCGTGGGGAGAAGGACTTCGAGGCCCACGGTACGCGCGCCCAGGAGAGCGCTCTCGAGGCCAGCCGCGCCGCCATGCACGACGTCCTAAACTACACCCGCTCACACAAGCCGCGCGACCATGTACGTGCCTGGTACTTCCCGGACAAATGGGCCAATGCACCGGCTGCACCAGTCGCCGTGGCCTCGCCCGCGCCTACGGATGTGAAGATAGAGAAAGATGCCGAGAGAAGTGCCGGCATTTTCGCCAGGGACCGCGTCGTGGTCGTCGAGAAGGAGATCAAAAGCCCTCTTGACCAGACCACGGGCCGCGTGGTCACAGGCCTTAAGGAATATAAGAATACCCCCGGTGGGTTGAAGACGTGGCTATTGCCGGAGGAGGCGCTGTACCTCGTCGAGCGCGGCTCACTAGATCTCTGGTGGCCGGCGCGGGGGATCGAGGATGTGTTCCCGACGAAACAGGACGAAGCGGACGACAGCGGCGATGCTATCGACGAAGGGGGGCGGAAGTTCGAGGACTACGAGCTCGGCGTCCCGATCAGTTTACAGGCAGCCTATTCGCTTCTGATCGGCCGCGACGGCGAGAGGGGAAAGGTGAGCCTCGAGAAGTACCAAGTATACACCAACCTACGACGAACTGGATACAAGGTCGCGCGAGCTACCTCCGCGCCTACGCCCGAGTCCGCACTAACATCTTCGAATGCGCCGTCGCGGACGTTATGGCAGTGGCTGCTCTCCATGCTTCCCGTCGGATCGCAATCCCATCATCCGCCTCCCCACGGGCCGCTCGTCAAGCCGGGCCTCTACCGCTCTTACGACCCTATCTTCGCACAGCTCGCGCTCGTCCCGCGGCACACGCCTAGTCCGCGCTTTGAGCCGTCCGCTTCCCCAGCAGAACCGCAGGAACCGTTCGTGGTCCACTTCCACGTTTGGAAGAGCAGTACCGCGTACTCGAAGGCTCGGCCGCCGGCACCCGATTTCCGTGTCGCAGTCGCAGACGCGAGGGGCTCGTGCGTCCCAACGTTAGAAGAGCTCTCAGCGCTCCTGGAACGCTGCACGCCGTGGGATCCGCCGGAGGATCCACCGGTGAAGAACCAGGGGTTGGGGCAGGGGCAGATGGGAGGAGGAAGAGAGAGAGGTGGGAAGGGAGGGGGAGGGGGACCCGGGCTTATGTACCGCCGCCTCAAGCACGGTTGGCGCAATGTGGTGGTGGCTGTTGTGGACGGTGGGCTTATCAGCTACCTCCGGTTCGGGGAGATGGCGTTCGGGCAGGAGAAACTGTACGAGAGGATTGGGGGAGGCGGACGAGGGTCCAAGGGGAAGCGGGGAGGGAGAGCGGCGGGCAGAGGGGGGAGGGGGGGAAGGGGAAGGGGTAGGTAGTCTGGTTTGGGTATGCCGGATGTGATTGGAAGAATGTTGGCATCCCTTGAAAAGGTCGAGGTTGTTAGGAAAGGAGATACCTTCATCGCTTGGTGATAATCAACCTAGTACGAGATATTCAAGCTTGTTGCTAAGTAACTACCCTGGAAAGAGACTCAACGTCCTGCTGCATTTCCCATGGATCTCTCTCCTTGTCGTCCCACGAACCATCACGTCAACCATGTCAGTTCGCGGAATGCATTGTCGACAAGGTACGTAGGTAGTCGACCCAGACATACATAAAACCGAACCCAACCGGCCCCCTTTCCCTCCCTCTCCCCCCCCTTTCAAGCCTGTGTACGGCACGGTAGCTTGGTGGCGGAGGACGGCGGGAATTTCCTTTTAACATTCTCGGGTCCAGTTGAGAGCTTGTTTTTTTCCTGTTATATAAACGCACGCATACATATAGGTAGGGGTGCCTACCTATATAAGATATCTCCTGGCATATTTTCTTTTATTTTTAGTCGTTTTATGGTTATTTCCGTTACCGTCCCCGGCCGGCGTTGGCCTTCTTCATCCTTCGAACTCGCTTAGGCACCTCCCGCAAACGGGTTTATTCCCTTGTTATCATCATCGTCATCGTTATCATCGGTATTATAGATTAAGCATTATTAAATGGTGAGCTGCCGGGGAGGGGCGGCCTTCCACGTGGCCTGCGCCTTCTCGTCTCTTCTCGAATAATAACACTCTGATGGTGGTAGGCTAGGTAGGTACCTATTCGGTGAACCGTGGTGTACGAGGTAGGCGTCGGCGGGAAATGTTGCCCTCTTTACCTACCTACCTACCAGGGACTCTTATATTTGGAATTATAGGTGCCTGTTAAGATGTATGTTCGTTCGAGGATGTATGACCAACCTTGTTCATTAAAACGAATCAGCTTCTTTTTTACTTGAGTTGTTAGGCACGTTAATGGAAGAGTACCTAGTTTCAATGATGACTTGTCATATATTACAGTTAGAATACTTATTTTTTTCTCTGATAACACCATGAAGCCTTATTGAATTAGGATGTATTGTAGGTAGGTATCGAGAAAATATAATCATCATGTGTAACCCTTACTTGCATTATTAAACCAACTGATAAAGCGATTCCCTACCTTAGGTACGCATGGAGCTGCTGATCCGGTGGAACTCTTAATAGAAGGGAATTATTATGGGTTGAGCTCCACCGTATGTGGATTGGCACATACATAGTAGTAGCGTATTATGTATAGGAGGTAGTATAGAGAGAATATAAATAGGTAATTAACCTAATTGCCTTGTATCTATCCATACAACGTATAATTAGTCACTTGAAAAAAAAGATGCCAAGTTTACAAGTATGTCATAACCAAGTATTTCTATAAAAAAAGAAAGGGAAAAAAAACTGGCTATCCGTATCGTGGGGGAAAACGTGGCGCGGCGGGTGAAGAGAGGGATAGACTTGATAGTTACTTATTAAAAAAAAAAAAAAAAAAGAATAGTTACAGTACCTACTACGGTACCGTAATCCCGCCGCGAAGGGATCACAAACAATGTACGGATTATCATGTGGTAAGCAATAAAGGAGCCACACGCGAAGAGATAAGACAACGTGAAAGGGCGAGAGCTGTCAGATGGTACCTTGGGAGGTAAGGAATCGAGGTACATAGTAGGTTGCCAGTTCTTGTTTGCGTGTGTTGTATTCGTTTGTTTTGTAACACGTCGGCATCGACAGACATGCGCGTATCCTGTCTTGCTTGCTTTGAGACATGAGGAAGGAGGAGGAGGAGTTGTACAAGAAGATTATTGTGCTACACGACGATGACCAAGACCATGCTTAAGAATCGAGTTTAGTGGCATTGTTACCTTTTTTCCCTTGCTTATTTTTATTATTATCATATATTTATTTATATTCAACTATACCTTTTGAACTTATTGATAACAATGTTTAGTTTCTCGCCTGTTAATAAATAGTAGTCAATACCTTCCTATCATCTCATGGTTATAACTTATAAGAACGATAAGTATTAACATCCATGTCATTACGGAGTATTTGTACGTAAAACAACCAGACGTCGCTTGAACCTAGGAACCCAGAAATTCTAAAACCTGGTACAAGGCTATATAGAAGCTCGGTACATACATTATGTATTTGAAGGTAGGTATGTATGTAGGTACATGCGTACCCTGGTACGAAGTTCCAAGGTTCAAAACATTGGCTTATGTCCACACTACAATGATATATATGTATTATGTATGTATTAGAACATTTATTGATGAGATTGATGAGTCCGGCTTTACAGGGGTATTTTAGTTTAAGAAGGGAAGGGGGAAAACGGAGAAGGGGAAAAAAATTTGATAATAATAAAAAAAAAATTTAAAGTCTTGGCTTCCTTGTTTGTCCACCATACAACTTTCAATCACTAATCAAAATCATATCATCAATCCATCCAATCAATCGAATGAACTTGTCACTTACAAAGAAAGACCAGTTTACATGTACGGACATGGAGTTAGCCATACATATATTTGTATGTAGGCAAGCTGAGACTTGGATACTTTAGGTCATGTGCATATAATATTCGGATCAGCCCCAAGTTGTCGGTGCAAAGGTCGAAGATGAAGAAATAGATACATAGGTAAATACTTATTGAAAGAGGAAATAGTTACAAGTGAGCGGAAGAGAAGAGAGAGAGATAAAATAGTTCCTATCACTTAGGTTGCGAAAGCGAATGTAACCTCATTCAAGTATTGTAGTGCACTTCGTATGGGAAAGCTTTTTAGGCAATAGGCAGTTTTGAATTCCCTCCTTTCTCTTTTCGGTCAGACCGAGATTATAGATGAAAGAATAACTAATAAAAAAAGAGAAGAAGAAGAAGGAGCAGGAGGAGGAAGAGGAGGAAAGAGTCATTGATTTTGTTGAATTATTCACTCGGTCGAATCAACCGAACTTCGGTCGCACAGGGCACGTAATGTCTTTATCAGCAAGAGGATTGGTTCTTGGGTGATGACATGATGGCGTAAGATTTTGTGTATCATTTTGGCTTTCAAGGTTCCAAGGGTTCCATGTTCCAAGGGTTCTCCCGTTGGATACGTTGATTACTGAGAGACGACCTGCATATACTACTACCTAGGTATACCTCTTCAACATCTTTATAAGTATACTTGATGTAACAGTAAGTATTGAACCCTTTAAAGAAAACAAGAGTCTCAATTTGAGTACCTCTTATGTAATTGGTATAACAGAGTTAGTATAATATTATAATATATTTCTACTTGTATTAGATTGTCATTGCATCAACCTGCAAGCATGAATTCATAGTGTCGCGTACGTTGCGTACACGTTGCCTATCTTTACTCCCTTCTTCCACTTCTTCCCTTCTCCTCTGCGCCTTATTAAAACATCAATACCCATCAATACTACTGACAATACCAAGCACCTATGAATATCATGCATCAAAAACCTTTCGAACCCTTTTACGACGATCACCCCCGGCTACTCGTTACTCAACTTGATACCAAGCTATTAATTAGTTATTTGCGGCATCGAAACTTGTAAGCGGCCAATTGGTTCCAAGATTATTGGTAAGCTGATAATCTGCCGTCTAATAAGTGCTGACGGCGGGACATGGGGCCATCTGATTCTAATTCAAATACCATACACTACATCACAAACTACATGAATAAAATACTAGGTAGGTATGTATGTATATAACCTATACGTACGGAATACGGATACATATCTCTCTATATTAACCACCTTGGTTACATACCTAGTCTTGATAGTCTCGGCTAGGGCTAAAATGGACATCAACGCTATAATTCCTAGAGCAGAAAATTGTCTAATAGTTACTAACTACGAAGTAGTATTGGATTGCTGGGAACTACCTGGTTGGCTCCGTCCCATCTTTCTTATTTGCAGTTATGTTGGGGAGGATGAGCGCAGGCATCGCATACTAGGCTATTCCCGGACCTCTAATGATGGATCAAATGATCGATCTATGGTTCATCTACCTGTTAAGTAGTAATAGTAATTATAGTAGGTAGTACTAGGAATAGTTACGATTATGTAGGTAGGTATGTGAAAAGAACATCTACGGCACTGGATGAAAGCAAGGTGGTCGAGAAAAAAGAGTGACATGAATTAAAATAGACATGGAGCGTTTCCCTTTCGCCTTGAATCAACAAGTAAAAAAAAAAATACCGTTAAGCAGAAAGCCCTAGGCTACGGCGCGCAACTCGAAATGGAACGCAACCCAGCGGTTTAATGATTAATTCTTTATTTATTCATATATTACACACTCCTTACTTCGTACGGTACCTATTTAATTTTTGGTCGGGTTTTGTCTTAGTTGATTCGGTTTGGCGGAAATAACACAGGCTGCCTTTCGTTCGTGAGCTCGGGAGGAAAGGCTAAAGCTCAGGATTCCTGCGTCCGGTTGATTATCGTACAGCCTCGATCTTATACCTAGGTACGTTTGCCTATGTAGGTAATTGTATCCCTCGGATCCATTTATTTGTCAACCGCGCCGAATTGGTTGACTTGATGCTATGCACGTACGTACCATGTTGAGTGATACCTAACTCGTGATGGAAACTCATTTACTGATCTTCTCTCTATGCTTCCCTCTTTTCTCTTTTCTCTTTGCTCTTCCCTCTTCCTTCCTCTTATCTCCTCCCTGTACCCCGTATACCTCCTGAATGCGAGGTAAATCGCATCCCCATCGCATCGCATCACATATCAAATAGGTGAGGTAGGATTCGAGCAAGAACCGATGAAGGAATAATTTAACTCATTAAGCGTTCTACGTTACACAATGTACACAATGCAAAGCGACTCTACTATGTAAAGTCCGCCAGCCAGCCACACATATTTCCAACCTTCTTTTTGAACATGCTCCCCAAGTAGGTATAAGAAAGGAAAAGGAGCCTAATGGAGCTAAGCAAGAGAGATTGACAGATGACAGGAAGGTTATATCATCTAAGTTACCACATACACTAGCTTGGATAAGTGATGCATTTCGTTACATTCAACTTATATCTGTACTGTATGCATATGTGTGGTATCATGTTCACGCACGTAAATACATGTATTAAGGTTGCAGTCTAAGTATGTAACACTGACCATCACAGTGATGATAATAATGATAATGATAATGATAATGATAATGGGAATGATAATAATAAAAATGATAACATTGATGATGTCTAAGCTCGTACGTTCCCCAGGTCCTTTACAGATATATGTAGCTCGGATTACACATTACATTGCATTACCCCAGTGCCATTACATACATACATACCTGACAGGTACCCAATACTTGATCTACCTACTAATTACCTACCTTATATACATGTACGCCTACATTATACATTGCAATTACCTAATAGACATCATTTAGCTTGACACTTATACGACATTGAATGTATGTACAATTGACTACCTAGCTATATGTACATCTTATTACTGTGTAGGTATATTATTAGCCTTTCATACCATCCCAACTTGATACAACACTATGGCGATGGGACTTTAGCTAGGAACCTTAGTATGTGGTGTATGTATAATAAAAGTAGGTACCTATGTACATACACCTACCTAGCGTGCTGATGTTACTTAACTAAGGGTACTTGGTGGCTGGTTTATAAGAGAGTATAGGTTCGATTCCTATGAGCGCTATTGGTTTCTCGCTTATAAGCTCGTTATCTAGGGTATGTGTACTGTATATATGTATGTATGTATGTACATACTTAGGTATTAGCTAAGGTTGGCAAGTGGGCGGGTTTCCCTTGTTGTATTATCAGCGCCGTCCAATCAACTTAATCAAAATTCCTGACTTGTTTCCCCCCCTAGTCGCGGCCTTACCATAGTACTGTGTAGTAGTTTAAAAGAGAAGCCTTGTATATCCTGTCCTGTATTGCACAATTATTAACCCCCCTGTTCGGGTTTCCTTTGGGTCAGACAACTTTTGATTAACAACGCTTACTTTTGCCGGATTTCTCTCACAATATCCTTTTCCCCCCTTTAACCTTTTTCCCACTCAACTTTTTATTTTATTTTATTTAATTTTTTTTCTTCCCCGTCCTTGTCACCAAGTACGAGAGTACGAGAGAAGACTCTTCGATCCACACAAGATCATACATAATTCTTCTTCTTTTAGTTCTCTCTCTTTTTATACTACCCTTTCTTATACATGAATTTTTTTTTTTACCAACTTGATAGATGGTAATAACTTTTCCTCCTCCTCCTCTCTCACACTCCTTTCCATATCAATATCAAATTTCAAGATCTCGCAAACTGGACATCTTGTAAAACCCTGTTTCGGTAAGTACTGCAATATCTCAATACTGCAACATTACTCGCTCTCTTTTCTCCGCCGCGTATGTCCTTTTCCGTCCATAATTACTCATGCGCCCAATTGGACCCTGACCAGTCTCGGCAACTCGACAAAGTGTCATCAATTAATTTCGTTTTATTTTTTGAAACTTGCCGCTATTTGATAGTGGGAACTTGTCGGGTTTCAAGGCACATATCTCTCACACTGGCTTTCTTTCTTTCTCGAGTCCGTCATCTTCATCTTCATCCTCGTCATCATCACCTGTCCGTGATCGCACTTGGACCTTTTACACCAAACATACCTAACTTAAGCCAGTTCGTTACCAATGTACGAATCCATACGAATACGTACCTTTTCCTGCCTTTCTTCATTTGATTTTTAGTTGTATCTTTTAACCTACCCTTGCTAACTCTATACCCAGAGTTAACTCTCTTCTACATTCACTCTTTGACACCAAACAAGGCCTTCAGTTTCCTCCACACGGTCTCCGGTTAATATACTGTGTAGAGTTGAGTTACAACCTGCATCAACCCTGCCCGTCATTCGGATAGAACAGCAAACAAGTCTCCTTCGTGTCTTGTACTAAACACAATTTCTTTCTAAGTCTTTCACCCAACTTTTAACATCAACCACTTGCGTATTCGACTTGTAAGTTCCGCTTTTCTCTTATACTATCTTTACTATCTTTACTACCTTAAGTGTTGTTGAACCGATATACTCGGACATCGGTTTATATCTACAACAATCAGCATTGTTGTACATGTCATCAACGTCGCCGCCGAGACTATCCACATTATCTCTGCATGGCCCCCTTCGTCGCCCTTCATCGCCCTTCGTCGCCTCTTGTGGACCACTTGGTCGATGATTACATTAAAACGGGAAGTTACGCAAAGTCACTGTGTTCATCCCACCTATCTTCTCTCTTAACCTTTTGCAACTTCCTCATCACGTTCCGACTTATGCTTTATTAATTCAATTCACCGAAGAAATTTTTTTTTCTCTTTTTCTCCTTTACACCTTTTTTCCGTTTCTTCTCTCATCTTCTTCTGCGAAACTCTTCAATTAACAACAACTTCTCTATAGAGACTCAATTACCTCAATTGCCTCAATCACTTCAATCACCTCAATTACTCCCACATCCTACATTTTCGTAACATCTAAACTTTCATCCATGTCACAGCTTTCGTCAATGACCATGGATGGGGAGGATGATCCACGAAAGGTATCATCTATTGATGATGAAATGAAAGAAGCAGTTAAACCTGCATCTCACGATGAAGAAAAGTAAGTATATCCGCTTCTTCTTCTTGCCATGTACTTCCTACCATTCCCTCCATTCCCTTTACATCTCTTCTCTCATCTTATGACCCTTCTACCATCACCAATAAGCATGGTGCGCATCATCTACCTCTATGTATTAAGTACATCTTTCATTTGCGCACTGTTGTGTTATATACTACAACCCTTTCCTCTTGATCTTATCAACATTTATTTCCATTGTAACGTCAACCGAAGAGTTATTCTCGAACGAGCATTTCTACACTTTCCATCATATGCTCAATCTACTATTATTATGTCTCTATCTTATATCATTATCCCTCGCGCAACCATACCTACCAATCATCGCATGTATTATTAAATACCTTCATCATACCTCGACGTCTACTTCAAAATTCACTAACATATTTTATAGGCGCGATAGTCCTGTGCGACAAAAGGACTCATCGCCTTTTGAAAAGGTGATCCCAGCGAGCAACACAGCTGAGGATACAAGCGAAGGAGCTCCTGAGAACACCGGCGAGGATGTAGCCAATGACGGTGAACTAAGCTCTCTTCCCGACAGCAGTTCGGTTTCCAGTGTTAACCCCGACATGCTGGGCGACGAGATAGTTGTCGGCACTCGTGCCAACGGCAACAAATCTCCTTCGCGTCGGGTTCCATCCGAGCGAACAGATATTGAAATGCGCGATGCCGAAGAGGACGAGGAGCCCGTCTCACATTATCCGAAGCGTAAGCGCGCATCTATGTACAGTGAAATTGGTTCTGGTGACGACAAGGCGGATAGTAGCCTGGCTAAGGATGTAGACGATGACGCCGAGGCTGAAACTTCTAAAACAAAAATCCAAGTGAAGCAGAAGTACAACGATGAAAAGCATGTGCCGGTTGGCTATTGGCGATCATCGTCCGTCCCCCAGGACGAAGAGAAGCACATGGTCGTCGGGTTCATCGACATACGTGATCGTTTGCGAACTCGCATCATTGCAAAATCCCTTAGTGGAAGCGCGGTTAACCTTCGCCTATTTCCCGTTCCTGCTGGCCCCGGCGGTAGTTGGACGACATTCTCTAGCACCGTATTTCTCGACCACCTCGTGGGGCATGACCACAACGTTATCAAAGAATATGTAAAGGTCCGAGCCGAAACGCTGAGAGACCGCTCGAAGGAGGCTGATCTAGCCGCGTTGCGTGATGCTAAGCGCCGTCTTCAGGCCAATCCTCCGCCCGAGACAGCACAACCTCCGTCTGTTGCGTGGGGCCGAGACCATCCAGAGCCGGCACAGGGCGGTCGACCTGGTGCGAAGCGCCGTCGTTACGGTAGCAGTGTTGGCGCTGCTTCTGAGCGCGTCGATCAGACCGAGCAACCCGAGATCGTCGAGCCAGTTGAGCGCATTGAACGTCGCCCCCCTATTGTTCCCCAACAGCAATTAGAAAATCCGCAAACATCGCGAAAGCCGACTCGCATCCTCGTTGGTTGCTGGAACAAATCGACAGCACCGAACGACAAGGACAAGCTAGCCGTCTACGGTATCCTTGGCGCTAACGATATGTTTCGCGTGAAGTTGGTCCGAGAAACGATGGATGGGAGGTATACGGAGGACGATTTCCCTAACGGGGCGGGCGCGCTGTGGATATCTTACGACGAAGTCATCTTCGTCAACCATCTAAAAAATCTCAGTAGACCTGAGGTGAAGGAGTATGTCCGTCTTCGCCAGTCCCAGATAGATGCTGGCGAAACGAAAGAGGAGCAGGTTGCGAACGAGACCCAAGCTGTTCACGATGCACAGCTTCGAGCGGCGGCTCTGACGCCGGGTAATAATAATAAGACTGCTGCCATGGTTAATGCGCTGGGTCTTCCGTCGTCAAGTCATGCGCGGGAAAGTGGTCGTGACGGGCATGAGCTCAGACAATCCAGACGCGATACGATGTCT
Organism: Hypoxylon lienhwacheense; assembly: GCA_902806505.1. Lineage (NCBI taxonomy): Eukaryota > Fungi > Ascomycota > Sordariomycetes > Xylariales > Hypoxylaceae > Hypoxylon > Hypoxylon lienhwacheense. Next base: position 57,374 of record CADCWW010000029.1, read on the forward strand.
CGAAACGTCGAGCCAGCCCGCTCACCGAGAAACTCCCATGCGGAGGTTGAAATTCGCGATGGCGGTCGTCGTACGGGTCACGCCACGATCGAGCGTGTTCAGAACTTTGCCAACCGCGAAATTGCTAGGATGGAGGCGGTGCAGCAGCGTACCAATCGTCACCAGGCTCATCGCAATGCTACGACTAGCCCGGGAAATGCCGTGGGCGCGCAAGATACCCGCCGTGACTTCAACGAGAACTTGCAGAGAATGAACCATATCTGGCAGGCTCAAGAAGACATGAGAATGGGCCCAACAAATGGTAACGGCAACGTGAATGGCGTCGGCGATGTCATGATGCACCAAGGGGTCAAGTATGAGCGAAAGCAGAACGGGCCATTCAAGGACCGGCTCGTTAGTCAAGGTACTATTATTAACATTGACGGCGAGGACTACGTTGAGTACCGCGTCCTCACGAAGCCGTCTTTCTTCTAGACCCGGGCCGCCGCCTTGTCGGCCATGTTGTCATGATTTCTCAGACACATGAGCCTCGACAAGAAGCCGGCGCCTGCGGGTCTTGCTCTCTCATCTGGCTTTTTTTTTTCTACGTATTCGGTTCATGCTGCTTTCGTCATACAGTTTCTTACACGCCTTAGCCAACGTCGGAATCTCGGTTTTACGTCGTCTGAACAATACGAATGACGCGTAACTTAACCAAAAAAAAAAAAAAAGAATACTGACTGGCATGAGGGGTGTGAGCTATGATAACCAACATATTCGCTGCCTTGGGCTTTCCGAGGAGACTGGCGTTAGAGGGAAAGGAAAAAGATACTCGTTGATTTGCGGCTGATGTGCAAAAGGATGCGTGCAGCTGGTCTCGTTTATACCAGGAGGGTCTCGCGGATCAGGGTGACTTCTGACGAAATGGGTTTCGGCGTCGCTAAGGGGGGTTAGTCTGCGGTGGCATGGAAACACGGACAGGCGGCGTGTTGCGGATGGGGACTTTGCGATGATTTACTTCGGCCACAAGGGTTGATCAATACCCAAGGATTTGCATTGCGTGGTCTTCGCTCATGTGCTTTTTAATAAGGGCTTACTTCTAGTTCTAGTCTTAGATGCAAATGAATCCATGCCTTATACATTACATCGAGGTCTTTTTTTTTTTTTTTTTTTTTTTTTTTTTTTTTTAAATAGCGCGACGGTTCATAATTGCTGTCTCTCGACGGTGGCGTTTTCTAAGCTCGTCTCTCTTAATTTCTATCTTCCTCGTACGTACGGGTTTGTATGGCATGTTGGGGAATCTACCTCTTGATTCGTGTAATACGGCATCTGGTCTCTATTGCGTGTCCGCGAATTCGGCGTCGCTTATGAGTCGCATGTCTACCGCAGTCCAGGTCCTTCTCTCTCGTAGCCTCATCCACGCGGGTGCGACGCCCAGGTATATGGGAGCCTATGTATGTACCTCCTACTTACCTAGGTAGGTACTTACCTAGATACTTACCTTATACCCCTAGCCTACCTCCCTATATAGGTAGGTAACGCCACCGAGGGGTTTTTATTTATTTATTTATTTTATGTACTCATTATTGTTACCTGTAGGCAGGTATTACTTGGACGAACGGGAGAAGGAGCCTTTACCGAAACTTTTTTTTTCTTGCTTTTTCGATCTGCGTAGCCTGCATCTTGACAGGTTGGCGTGTAGGTAGGTGTGTGGGTAGGTAGGTAGGTAGGTAGGTAGGTAGGTAGGTAGGTTACGTGGAGTTGGGTTTATCTCGTATTGGGAGCCAATCGGCGTAAAGTGGTGGTGGTGGTTGGTATATTTTTATATATATATTTATATTCAAGTTTTAGGTGTAATATTGTATAAGTGATGTCTATTGTGTGATTCTGAATGGATCGCTTTGTGGTTGGCGAGGTGTGCATGAACTGTTGTATTAGAGAGAAGTAACCTCTATATGTATGGAAAGAGGATTACATATACTTAGAGACAGGGTTATAAGAGAGCATACCTCTCATACTTACACTGTGTAAGTAGTCCATCGTTCTAGACCGAGATCATGTGACTTGGCGTCGTGTCCGCGGGTCTTTGTGCGTGATTTCGACAAAGAGATCGACGCGCCTTTTGCATGACATTGCGATGAGTCACGACGGCGGCCAGATGTCCATGACTCGATATTAGTTTTTCTTTTTTCCTGATTTCCTCAGGAATTGCCACTTTTCACTATCTACTTTAGTATATATTGTCCTGCTTAAGAGCGTTATTAGTACTATATCTCTCACGTCCCTATATATCATCGGATTGCCAGCAAGATTCGATTCAATACTGGAGTCTCTAGGATCAAAGGACTCCGACCAGGTCGACTATCGCAATAAAATACTACGCGCCAACCTCCATCATCTCAAGCATAACTCTCTCTACAGATCTTAATCAAGCACACAATGGCCGTAGGAACGAAGCGCAAGCGCACGGGGAAGCCGTCCAGCCCAGACCCCGACTCCGCCGTACCCCTGCGGCGAAAAATCGCCAAGGCTACCTCTACCACTCTCACGAAACCGGCCGCCGCGGCCTCTGCCAAAACCGCTGCTCCTGACGACGCACTTAAGGTATCCGTCGCCGTCCCGGAGGACATGGGCCCGGAGCTCCGGCGCATAGCAGAGTCGAACCGGACGACTTTCGAGAAGAAAGTGGTGCGTCTGCTCTCTTTTACTTACTACTGCCTTCTTCACATACCCACTCACCCACCCACCCACCCATACACACACACACACACACACATACACACACACACACACACACACACATACACACACACACACATATATATATATATATATATACATATCATGCGCTTTCACATTGAACTAACCCTCTCCAGTGGACCCTCCTCTGCCAGATCCCGCGGGGCCGGGTGTCGACGTACGGGCAGCTGTCGCGGCGGCTGGGGTCGTCGCCGCGCGCGGTGGGCAACGCGCTGCGCCGGAACCCGTTCGCGCCGGCCGTGCCGTGCCACCGCGTCGTCGCCGCCGGCGGCGCGCTGGGCGGGTTCAGGGCTGCTGGCCGCGCGGCGGCGGCGGCGGCGGCGGCGGCGGCGAGGGCACCACGCTCGACGAGAAGCGCGCTGCTGCGCGGCGAGGGCGTCCGGTTGGATGATGGCGGGAGGGTGCTGGGCACGCCGTGGGATGGGTTCGTGTTGTAGGTAGAGGGGGGCATGGGGGGGGAGGCCATGGGGTATGGGGAAGTGTGAGGTTAGGTATCTCCTAGAATCGGTTACGCGTTTGGTTAAGGGAGGAGAATGGAGGGGGTGGGACTTGTATACCTACTGAGAAGGGTGGCTGGCTTGGTTGGTTCTTGGATTATGGCTGGTCGTAGGTCGTTGTTAAGGCTATCTAGGAGGTATTATTGGTGCTAACATGACAACGGGTGTTCTTTACTATCAGATGAATGAGTTTCTTAAGGGGGAGGTATCAAGATCTTGATTAACAGTACGTTTGATCGCATAGTGGTACTTAACGCTTGATTTCAGTAATACCTACCCCTAGTGAAGCCGAGCATGAAGAGATCCAGCTAGAGGTATTCAACAAGAAAACATGAAGTCACCTTCCTCCAATAAGCAAGGTAGGTAGGTAGCTATACCGCTTGCGACGCGAGTAAGCCTCACCGTCCCCGGATATTCCGTCTGAGTCAAGCCTGCACATACGTCGGCGAGCTTACCGTGCTTATAACGAGTAGTATCCGTCTTGTCCAAGGCCGTTGCAGTCAGAACTGAGATGATCGACGTTTGACAGATTCCTACCTGGTTTCAATTATAATATGTCATATGGGTAGGTAGATTCTAATACTAGCAACGTACCTACACACAGTAGCTAGGACACAGCGTTACGAAAAACCTCTGCTGCGAACGCCGAGTCCTCGTTGTGCTCTATACCTCCAAGAAGTACCCAGTAGCAATCTTCTATTTATCCTGTACAAATGCTCATATTTATATTGCACAGTGCTATCTTAAATAGGTACCTATCGGTATGTTGTCCAACGCCACATTCGCGGGGAGGCTTCATGTGTTGGGGGCCAAACGTCGTATCGGAGTTATGTATGTCTGGGTAACCTCCCTAGGTAGGTTAGGTAGGTAGATATAACTTGATCGAGATAAATGAGCATGTATACGTCTTGTTCGCTTCGAGGTACGTACGTTTGCGCTTTTAACTAGCGGGACAGGTTGAGTTAGCAGAATACCTCTAAATCGACAACGGTTCCTATATAAGATCGTGTACCTTACTATTGCAAGAGTCTTGGCAAGTGCTTTGGTCCGCAGGTCTACAGAAGATTCTTCATAGAGATACCTCGCTGGTTAAAGCGGCATATCGGTTGAGATACGAGGTATATCTTAATATACCTAGCCGGTGTTATTGTTCGATTCTGATCGATGATTTAGCTTCTTACGACGTCTCTATTGGAAATTCATGTTACAGGATGTGGTGGTATTGATTGTTGTTTGGTGGATAGCAATACATGAGCTCTTACCGACTTGACGAGGAGCAACAAGAGTATTTCAAGAGCACAAGGAAAATTTTCGTCTGCTTACCCTTGATGATTTCGCCGAGACTAAACATCGGAAAACAGGTTCAAAATAAGGAGGGGTTCTAATTCGTCTGCGCTTGACAGTTGCTTTATTGAAATAGCTCGAACCAAGATTGTCCTTAGCCGACCGACTTGGGCCCCGTTCCCATGCGAGACGACCCCGTCTCAAGCTGAGATATTGATGGTGCTAACTCATATTACGTACTAGGAGCCCTCGGGATTTGCGAGGTTGAACGTAGGGTCTGGGGTTGATGTGTCGAGACCCCGGACTCTTTATTTCGATCACTTCTCCAGAAAGGGGTATATCTAGGTAGGTAGGTAGTTCGATATCACTAGCCGTCTAGCCTTTACGGAGCCTCGTAGCACGTGAAGCCGCCTCCGGGGGACCTCATCTGGCTAGTTCAACTGGTTATGGGGAAATGGCTCATAGTAGCGGTCGACAACTGGTATGGGTATTTTGTTGTTACAATGTGGCTGCATATCATAATATAACGTCATCGCGGGATCACACCTCCCTGCACTCACGTCTGGAACCACGTCTACGAGGAGGCTCTGAGGCTACGGGCAACCTTCATGTTATCAAATCTTACTGCCGAAGCGACGAAAGACACGGTGAGCTAGATTTTCCAACTTGTAGCGTTCAACTATTCATGCAAGGATGTCGCAATATTATTAACGAGTCTATTAAGGGTAAGGTCTTTTCTTTCAGCCGACTGGCATATCGTCGACGGAGATGGAGAGAAGGCTCCAGGACGCTGGGTTTTGGGGTTAGAAAGGACGCCGATGGTGTTACTATCCCGGGGACCATATGTAACGCAATGACACCTGGGTTTTCTTCACCAACTCAGCCTCACATCGTTTTAGTACAGTTCCTCCCTCAATGGGGGTAAGCCAAAAAAACGAAGATGCATTTTCTACCGCCACAAGGATAAAAAGCGGTTTGCTACAGATATAGAAGTCGGCCTGGCGGAAAAACGATGAATAAAAATATCCGACTGGATGACCGTAGATAAAAGATGTCGCTCATGACTCCCAAAGCAGGCTCATAACCAAGCTTGGGTTGCTATTAAAGGTGCTTTTTCCCCGGGTGGCTAGGTCTTGAACTTTCCCCAGGTTCTCCTCAACTCACACCCTCAGGTCCCATACGTGATCGGCCTTCAAAAATGATGGGATGTCGGGCGAGGCAGAGTGGGTGCCATGCGAAGCAGCCTGCCTGCCATGGCAAAAAGACGTGCGAGGTCTCGTGCTGTAGACTAGAGGTGGAGAAGAAGGATCAGTTCTGTTCTAGGTATTGTAAGAAGCGTGAGTCTTTCATTTGTTGCATTTGAGGAACTGGCCGCGATCTTTGGTGGCTTTGGTGGCTAACTATCCAAGATACATGTCAACACTTTGCGGAGCCGCTCTTCGGATCACGTTGTCAGAACCAGAAACCTGCCGAAGACTCGGTATGCTCTCAGCGTAAGTGAGAAGAGTCGAAGGACAAAGCAGAAGTTTAGCTAACTGGTCGAAAGATATCAAGTGTATGGAGCTCCAGTGCACGAATGGGAGGATGCAGTACTTGGCTTCGACTGGGCAATACAAACGCCAGAATTACTGTTGCGATCGTAAGACCTGTCCACGCGACGTCTCAGGCGTAGGAAGCTGAAGACTGATCTGAGATAGACAAGTGTATGGACCAGCAGTGCCCAAAGCAGCGTGCGTTTATACAGGCACAGAATCGATATCGTTCATTTTGCGATGACCGTAAGTCACAACTCCTCAACGAGATTCATGAGATAGGCTAACATACCATGCCAAAAAAAAAGATAATTGCCACTCACCCACTTGTTCGAGTAGGGCTATAAGGGGGACGAGGCCTAACTGCTGTGAAGCCCGTATGTGGCGTGCACCCAGCCATACTTCTATTTAGATGCTGACTTTGCTAGATAAATGCCGTGCTATGAATTCGACATGCATGATCATAGCCCAGCCCAATTCTCTCTTCTGCCAAAATCGTATGCATCACATTCAGCACCTGTTTTGGCTCCATGGTTAACACGGACGTCCACCTAGACAACAAATGCGAGTGGTCACCGAGCTGTAATAATACGAAGGACAGGGGCTCGCGATACTGCAGACAGCGTACGTATTCATGACATCGTACTGGCGGGGCCGCTGACGGGTATTAGATCTTCAATGCGAGACAACGGACTGCAATCAACCGAAACGAGATGGATCGCTGCATTGCGAGACGCATACGTGTCGGGAAAGGGGCTGCAATATCTCAGCGGGGGATTGCGAATTCTGCACAGAGCGTCAGTGTAACTCGTTTTAGTTATTTACTAGTGTAGGAAATAAACGACTGATCATTGGCATTACTAGACCGGTGTGAATGGGAATGTTGTATGCACGCAAGATCAAGCCAGAAATATTGTCCTCTGCGTAAGTACCTAGCTTTATCCCTTCGTAAAATAGGGTATTGTATCTTCCCCTTAAAGGGCGGAACTAACCTCTTGACTAGATTCTTGTCGTAGCACGGGCTGTCCAGAGAGTATCAATTTCAGCGGCATATTTTGCAACACTCGTATGAATGACTGCCTGCCGCATGATGTTGATTTACTGACGCCGTATGATTTACTACCTAGACGCTTGCTCAAGATGTGGGTGCCAGATAGAGGCCAAACCGTGTCAGGATAACAAGTGCTTTCACCGTGAGTTGCTTACCCCTAGGGAGTGGTTCATGACTTTCTGACGTCTCCATTAGACTGGAAAGAGGACCTGACAGCATGCGAGAGGGCACAATGGATGTGTGAGATGAATTGTCTAACACAGAAATTGGACGAAAACCAGCGATTCATGCAAGACCAGGAAAGGCGTCTCCGGGAGCAACATGATGAGATTTGGAGGCTGCAGAGTCGTTAAGGGAATTAGTTGGGGATTCATCATCACCTTTTACTTCCACCCTTCATGTCTAAAAAAAAAGACGCGAGTGTAGTGTAGGTAGGCCTTCCTTGGCTGACAGAGACAATGGGTTGAATGTTTTGTCGTCTGATATCTATAACTCGAGGTCATATGGCTTATTAGAGCCCACACATAGTAACAAGAAGACCTAGCATGTAATCAATTAAAAGCTGCTTTGAAAACACGGATACGGACATACATCAATCCTACCATACAACGTTAGGGTATAAGTAATACATAGACACATATATGGCTGCACACAATTTTAGGGGGTAATTTTCGACATATCTCGAGCGTCTTGATTCCTCGCTTAATCACCAGTGTCGACTTCCAGATCCAACTGGACTCCGTTGCTAATCTCGTAGTCGGCGAGGCTAAGTATGTCCTTGAACGGCCGCTGTCCTTGTCTCTTCAATAAGATCTCGTGAGGTTCTCGTCCAATGCGCGCTGCGACCATGATCTTGAACTCCTTGATACGATCTGACGCAAAGCACGGGATAGCTGCCTTGGTGCCTAATCGGTCGTTCACGTGGACTACGATCATCTCCTCGCCACTTCCGGTAGCCGCTGCGGGTGGACGGACGGGAGGCTGGGAAGTATCCCCACCGCCAGATTTGGATCTGGGTTTCTTGGTGGTAGAGGTACCGGACTCACGGTCACGGTCACGATCACGATCGCGATCTCGCCGGCGCGGGGATGGCGAACGGTTTCGGTAGCCTCTGAATGAACCACCGCGTCGATCGTCATTCTTGCCATCCAACTCATCTCGGCGCTTGTCTTTATATTTGAAACCTCCAAAGCCCTTCTTCGGTCGAGGCGGATCTCGATTGATACCCTCACTCCTGCCTACATCTCGTCGATCTGAATCCCTCCTGTCACGGTCGTCGCCCCGTCTTTCTAGGTCATGTCCTGATAGGTCAGGTCCATCTCTATTCCTGTCTCTTCTGTCCCTCCAAGAGTCGCGCTCCGAGTTTCGATCCCTATCCATGTTACGTGATCGGTAGTTTTCGTTTCTTCGATAGTTATCCTTGTAGTCATCATCATCACGTCGATCACGGCCGCGACGACGTGGCGATCGGCTTCGATCATTACTTCTAGTTCGCTTCTGAGGCGGCGGTGAATCGCCTCTCGAGGGACGTGGAGATGTAGGAACTTCCGACATTAATATTTTGTGTATCTTGTTGCTGAGTAGATGGAGATTGGGGGAACTTCTTAGGGGATCTTATGCGAGTAGATAGAAATTAGATGCGTTGCTGTTTATATTCGGTTTGGACGTTGCTCGATGAAAATAATAAAATTGAAAAAGAAGAGAAAGGAAAAATATAATTGGGTACGTACCTCTAATTTGAGATCAAAGATTATGTCAGCAGTCATTGTTTCGGGTTAAATAAATATGGGCTTACACAGTAGAGCTTACTTAGGTACTTATATATGTACTAAAGCAGGTAAGAGGTACTTACAAATATACATGCTTATTTTTCGTGATCGGGAACATACAGGTACATGGTATTAGTGTGCATCTCGGCTAGATCTAACCCACCTTCCCCACCTTCCTCAGATTTACACAGTACAACGTACGGCCCGGTTCCGATCCGGGGGTGTTTATTTCAGTAGCTAAGGCCCCTAAACCACTTACCTAACCTTACCTATGGCAAAAGTCTGCACTTATACGGATCCGTACTATATATGATACCTACCTTTTAAGCCTACTCTTTACCCTGTAATATTAGTTGACCTGTTAGAAGGCTAGATAGGAGGTATCTACATACTTGAGCTATCTCGTCTTGCTCTTACTTGAGAAGCTACAAATAAATAAATATCAGTTGTCATGAACGCGAATGTATAAGGTGGAAAACAATCGTATTATCTATAAACTATCATGCAGAGACTCAGAGCTCACCGTCCATCCCCTAGCAATTTAGCAGCAGTAGTGACAATGTAACATACAGGAACTCATATCCGTTCTGTCGTAAGAGTTGCCCTTTTTCACTAATACTCTTCGGAATGTACCGCAAGCGAGCAAATGCTTCGACCTCAGACTGTACTGTTCCACGGCACATAGTGCAATTAATCCTTAAGTTCAGTGATCTGTAGCCCAAGTTGCGTCGCCGTTCCCTCGTTCTGACGGCTATTCCACTGATCGGAACAACATTTGTCAACCCTCTCTACTCGTAGCGTATTCAGATTCGGGAACGGAGTGTAGCGAGATTTCACGCAGATCGCATCTTTGAGACCGCGGAAAACGGCAAGGTCGTGCTTCTTGACGTAATCTCTCTTAGGTACTCTCTCTTGTGCGGGCGTCTTCATGGCGCAGTCGTCCGTATGGCAAACCTGAATGGTCAAAAGCCATGTATTCTCAAACATGTCGCCGACTATTCGCCAGATATGGTCCCAGTCATCATGATACAGGCTGCCTTCGTCAACAGACACCTCGATCTTCTTCACTCTCTGCATTGACTCGGTTGAAAGGGTGTGATGATTGCTCCAAGGCCTCACGTTCACGGCGTGCTGGTCGAACCAGTAAACGTTATCGCAATAAAGCCAATGGGTCATGTCGATCCAGTCCTGAAGATCAAAGTTCGGCCTGAACGTAACCCCATCCATCGCTCCACGCTGGCCGAATCGGTCTAATTTCTCGGGGTGGATCACAAGGGTGTCTAGTCTCGGGCAGAAAGGCAACGCGTCTTTCTCGGGCGTTCCGTAATGCTCGATCGCCGTCTGTCGGAATTTCTGGCAAATCTTGAAAACGACCATTTCAGCCCAAATGCGAGGTCTATACATGATAAGCTGTGTCGAGAAAATGTCCTCTATGCCATTGTGGCAGATTCTTAGGGTATCAGCCTCCAATTCGTATGGTCCTACCACCAAATCGATGATCATTGAGAAAATCTCTTCGGGTAAATTGATGAGGTATGGATAGTTCTTGGATCTCTGCGAGCGTCTCCATGATCGGGGGAGTCTGTGAGTACGCTGTGAGTTTTGCACGCCCTGCACATTCACGACAGTCCAGTCTGCCCTCATTCCCTGATATTGCAAATATGTTAGCACATACATACGATAACTTCACCGCCAAGGGTACCTAGAAGTGCTTACCAGTGTATTCTTAAGAGCGGTCCAAGCTAGGGACATGTTGGTCTTATGCGTCATATGATTTCGCTCATGGAACTGGTTCTTGTTGGATAGTAGGTAATCCTTTTTAGGGTCGTTCCTTTTGTTGCATCCATTGCTGCATTTGATAAAATTCAGAATGCATCGCAGGTTATCGCCCCAAGTCTCGGGTTCCTTCGTATTGACGTACACTTGAAGTGTACCGTTATTGATTGATGCTACCATCGTGGATGGTAGGCGAACAGTGCTTTGGCAGAACTGATGATAATCAAGGAATGCCTGATGAAAAAAAAAAAAAAAAAAAAAAAAAGAGAGAGAGAAAGTCAGGAAGAAGTTAATTAGAATTGACCATTGATTTATTTCCACTAATGGTCAGGTAGCGAGATGGGATGATTAATCGAAGTCGAGAAGGCATTGAAACTAAGTGTATTCGAACAGAATATGCCGAGTAACGGTCTATTCCTCTACTGTCCGTTGAAAAGACACGATGTGGACATACAATACCTCGAGAAGTCGAATCGTGCGTATATATTCTTACTTTGACAGCAGTGACCAATATCATATACCGCCCTGGTTGTTACACTTGTATTAGTTCAGACAAAAGTTAACAACAACTACTCAACGAACGTTACCTCAAACATCAACGAGGACTACCAACCATTCAAAGCTATACTTTACCTAGAAACAAGTGATTGTTTACACAACAGATGATGTCAAGTTGAATTTCCATATGGATTTGTAATATATTTATGATACCTATATAAGAGCTAATTGCTAGGTATTACTTGTTAGAGTGCTTCATAGGTCTAGTCATAATTCTTTGTGATTTAGTTTATAGTAAACTCTGGCGAGAACACCTGTTTACTAGGGACTTCGAAAGCCCGTACAGAAGAGTATCTTATAATCTCTATGTGTTCTCCTGAGCTTTCGAAGTGTTACCCAACTGCCTGATAATAGAAGAAAAGCTGGATCTAAGGGCTGCTGGCCAAAGTGTAGGCCGACGCCACCATGTAAATGAAGAATAGAATCAAAGTATCCAGGCTTCACCATAGAGATGTGTCTGAATGGGACGACCTGGAAAATATTCAATCAATCAAAAGACTGAATGAAACTTGTATCCACGTAATAGAATGATGTCTCTAAAGCGTAGCACGGCATTGACATGGGGAATACTCACTACCCCCAAACTAGGGGGTTCTTGAATTGAAAATCATTCACAGGTATATTCCAATAGCGAGAGGATTCAAATGTGTCATTCAGAGAAGCAAACTACCAGGTACCCACGTAATTTAGTTTCCTTTTCTTTTGTGAATACCTCTGTAGCTGTTTGCCCTGATGTGCTGTAAGTAGTTCCTGGGTGAATAGAGCATAAATACATAGGGGGTGGTGAATAATAAGTACCCTTCCAGAGCCCCCCCCCTTTCCCATGGGACTAATTCAATATTTTAATAGCTAATTGTCTAGGTACATTCACTATTTTCCTAAATCACCTTGCTTAGGGTTCCTCTCTTGGGCCCATAGGTTTGATATATATACATCCTTAATTACTAGAATTCCAGTGTGGACTTTCCTCTGTATCATTAGATCTTTCATCTTTGGATTCTTCGACTACCTCGACCAATCTTCAACTCGACCAAGGACAGTCACTCTTTTATAACCTCGTCCTTCATTACTCTCTAAACCTTGACACATTTATTACATACCTCTCATCCCTTCCATTACTTCAACTACTTCCATTACTTTCATTGAACACAGCAAAGATGTCTGCTGTATCCTCTTCCTCCTCGTCTTCGGTCTCTTCGACCTCTTCAGCCTCTTCCGAGGGACAGGCATTCGATGCCGCTGTGGCATCGTCGACTGTATGTATAAATACCCCTTACATCTGGCTCTCCTTAACCTTGGCTACATTCTCCGATTCGCCCATTGAAAACATTCTAACGTAACCATTGTAGGCCCAGCAGCAGTCCTTCATCCCGTCGGAGCAATTGACCGGGATTACCAACACGAACCGTCCTTCTAACAGAGGGGACGGTAACTACCGGGGGGACCGCAACCTCCCGATGAACAGGGGCGACGACGTCCCTGAAGACGAGAGCACCAGCCTGTGGATCGTTGGCCTACCTAGGGCCATTACGGTCACCGAATTCCTCGCCGCAATCACCAACATAGGCAGGGTTCGGTCGACGGTAATCCATCCGCCTACCACTGGGTCTCGGGGCTCATCCGCCGCGACGGTGAGCTTCTTCACACGAGCCAGTGCAGAAGCCCTATTGCGGGCCATCCAGGAGAGGCGAATCTCCTACCAGGGACGATTCCCGAGGGGGTTCTGGGACCGAAACCGTATTCGGGAAGTCCAGGACGTTTATGTCAGCCGGGTCCTCCTTATCGCTGGAGACCCTGAAATCGTCAACCAGGTGTTCCTGGACGACTTTTTCTCGCGGAATTTCACCTATGAGATTGATCGAGTGGTCAATCACGGTGAGATCCAGAGGCACGGCGTGACGTACGGGCGGTACGAATACCGGTTCGGCTCCTGGAGAAACCAGGCCCAATTCGCGCGCATAGCGATTGCCAGGGAGCTCCGCGGCATGGCTATGGCGTTGTATGGAGAAGATCCCTGCGCGGTTTAAAGACCTGCGGGAAGCTTCCTTACTTTGGCTTTCTGCATTTTCTTTTAGAAGCTTGAGGACTCCAACAAATTGAATACTAGGTTTTGTATCAGCTATATCAATATGACTTGGGTTTGGAGACTATTCAAGAGAACGGCTGGGTTAGAAGCACATAGACATATACACATTATAAATACAACCAGATCATAAATTTGCAATCTATGAAATCATCAACCATGTCAGCGTCAACTGTGATTAAGAATCTTATCTCTCATATAACCCTATGCTACATTTGGTTAACTTGTCTATATGAATCTTGAATAATAGAGATACTATGAGTTAATATTGATGGTACCACAACAAAGACTCAATCTAACGCAATTTCCGCTGATCTTGTTCATGGACCTACCCCTGACAATAGACATCCACCGCTCCTGCTTCATGCGTCACCTTAGCTCGTTGTCGCTGGCTGACTGGATCAAACCATCAAAGTCGTCCAAATGTAAAGCTGCTGGAGACATAGCGAACACGTAGATTGGTTAGGTATCGTCTAAATATTTGCCTGATTCATTAGCCACGGGAGTCTCTACTGCTTGTGCTGTTGTATCCCCGATTGTTGGATAAGACTGGCTGGCGTCATCCTTCCATGTTCATTTAGTACATTATCAGCAGAATCCACTGGAGGCAGTCGAATTTGGCTCATTCTATTTCGCGTCACGCGCTATACTACTCCAAGAACGCAATGGTGATATTAAAGGTACAGAGACCCTCCAAGTGAGCCCAGTGTATTGCAATGTTCGAGCGAAGCAGGGCCATTTGTCTCGCGGAATGGTAGGCAGTCTCCTGGTCACCATGGAGTATATGGCCCACTCGTATAGTCTCAATTCCGAACTTGGGAGATGCTCCGGACAAATACCATCATATAAGACACTTGCCTCTGCGCAGTGTGGCTGATTACACCTTTTCGTCTCATACTCTATAACAGGAAATGGAGGCATGTGTGGCAGAATGTTATAGTGTGATGAGATGGTCTCTAGAAGAACTATGTGCTTAAAGGATAACTAGTACGGTCTGTGTTGGGATGTCTTAGTCTATACCTAACTATATGACAGATGGCCAAGTATTATATAGGAGGCAGATATAAGACGATGATGCATAGTGGTGGCCACGAAGATGTTATAGAACTTCAGGAATATATGATGTGAAAATTGGACGAGCAGTTTCCCGCTATCAATGATAGAGTTCTAGAACGAATTGGGTAAGGCTTTGACTGGAAGAGTTTGAATTGCAAAACAGAAACAATGAATTTTTCAATTTCGAAGAATCCTCTATATCTTGCAAACACTTGGCTTTGTTTCAAACAGGGCGATGAACGTCATAATTCCCGAGACAACATGTGGTATAGGTCGACCTTGTGTGTACATACAACGTTCAGTGAAGATAGGTTAGTACGGAATTGAAGTAGGCAGTTGGGTCGAAAGGTGTAACAAAGGGGCTCGTGAAGATCTATGATCAACGGTCTCCGTCTTGACCTAAGCAGAAGTTCCTTGTCTTTTTCACGTAGTATATAACTAGTAAAAAGTATTTGTATCGGAGGTGAAGAGGGACTAGAAAGTACTTTTGTGGCTAGTATAATAAGACTAGTAGACTGGGACTCACAAATCTGTAAACTGTCTCATAAAAGAATGTGCATAATATCCTCTTTTGTTTATTGCTACTTACTTAAAACGGTAGGATAGCTAGCCATCTTGTCATTGGTCCTCCCCACGCACATCATTGTCAAAAAGCGGAAGGTCGTAAAGATAGTCGAGCACATAATAGGCTGGTGTTCCGGCAGATAAGCTACACTAGTGACTAGCCTTCTATAGGGAGTCCGTGTAGCAAGCCGAGTGAGCACGCAATGTTAATTTACCTACCATATCTACAATATATAAGATGTAAAAAGTTTCCGTTGTTATTTAGCAACCCTACCTACCTCTTCTACGTAGGTGCTTAGTGGTTGAACGGTAAGCCACTGTCAACATGAAGTCCCTCAAAACAACAGCTCAGCTATTGCTGGCAGCCTCGGCCAATTTTAGGAAAAATAAGTCTGGCATGCAAATCGGACCTATCGACGTCGACACCGTCCTCGAAGCTAGCAACGGTACGGCTGGTTGGGGTACTTTCTCTCAGCTGCTTGATCATTCTCATCCGGAGCTCGGCACTTTTCAGCAGAGATATTGGTATGGAACACAGTTCTGGAAGGGTCCGGGGTCGCCAATCATCCTTGTCAACCCCGGTGAACAGGCTGCAGATGGTTTCAATATTACCTATACTACCAATCAACGTTTGACGGGGCTCATGGCAGAAAAGATTGGCGCCGCGGTTGTTGTCATGGAACATAGATATTGGGGTGAATCCTCGCCCTTCGAGGAATTGACGTCCAAGAACCTCCAGTTTCTTACTCTGGAAAATTCTATCAAGGACAATACGTATTTCGCCAACAATTTCGACGTACCATTCGACACGTCCGGAAATAGCACCGCCCAAAACGCTCCATGGATTTACACGGGCGGATCATATCCGGGTGCTTTAGCTGGCTGGATCGCGTCTAAGGACCCCGGCACGTTCTGGGCTTACTACGGTACAAGTGGCGTAGTTGAGACAATCGGAGATTTCTGGCAGTATTTCGTGCCCGTGATAGAAGCTACGCCTCAAAATTGTAGCACGGACTTGACCGCTCTCATCGATCACGTCGACTCCATTCTCTTGGGTAGCAGTGCCGCGGACAAGGCAGCGCTGAAGGATAAGTTCTCTCTAGGTAATCTAGAAGACGCCGACTTCGCTGCTGCTCTCGAGAACGGTCCTTGGACGTGGCAGTCGGGTCAGTTCTACTCTGCTCCCATCGACGGATACACCCCTTACTACCAATTCTGCGACTACATAGAGAACGTTTGGCCAAAGTCCAACAACACCGTACCTGGCGCTGAGGGGGTCGGCTTAGCCAAGGCTCTAGACGGGTATGCTAAGTGGATAAAAGAAGTTCTAGTGCCCGGATACTGTGAGAACTACGGCTACTTCGAGGGCACAAACAATACCGACTGCTTCCAATCGCTGAACGCTTCCAACCCGATTTACCACGACCTATCGCCAAGTAACGCGGGCAACCGGCAGTGGAACTGGATGTTATGCAACGAACCCTTCGAATTTTGGCAAGACGGCGCACCACTTGATCGTCCTACCATCGTCTCCCGGCTTGTCAATCAGGATTACTGGCGCTCTCAATGCCCGCTTTGGTTCCCTGAGTTAGGGTATGGTATTTCAGAGGGTAAATCGGCCTCGGATGTGAACAAGTATACTGGCGGCTGGTTCGAGACTAACACAACTCGCTTAATGATGACCAACGGTCAGTGGGATCCCTGGCGCGACTCAACCTTGAGTTCCACGTTTCGCCCTGGTGGTCCACAGAATAGCACAGCTGACTTCCCTATCGCCGTTGTGGAGCATGGCACTCATTGCTCTGACTTCTACGGTCAGAATTGGGGTGTTAACCCTGCCCTCAAGGCTCTCGTCGATCAGCAGATTGACGGCATAGCTACATGGGTGCAAGACTACTACGATCAAAAGCCTTAAAGAGAAGTCAGCACAGACATAGGTGTATATAACGATAATTAAATTTTGATTAAGCCGCACGAAGATAGGTAGTCTATGAGCTGTATAAATGATAGAATCCTGTGATATGAGTAGGTGGTTTATTGATCATTCTTGCTATTTATTTGAATCTAGCTGTGTTCCTGCTAACCAGATTACCTACTTTTAGACCACTAACACGATGGCATTTAATAGGGAACTACATACCCTCTCGTCCCTGCATTAGTGGAAGTTCCTCTTCTGATAATCATTTGTCATACGCTCATGTCCTTGGTGTACTTTTGTCGAGCCTAAAGTCCGTAAGGGCTTGTCTAGAACTGGCCTAAGATAGGTTGAGCAAAGATCGGCGGCATGTCGTGGAGCTACCCATCCTGTCGGGTCCATAGCTCGATATTTGCTACTACTCTACTCCATACATCATACGTAGCTGGTGCTACTACCACGCCAATGCCTCCCTTCGGAGTGAATTCTAGGGTGACATGTTTGCATGTAATCATGGTGATACGTGCTCAAGTGCATTGCACGCATGGTGGTCATGATTATAATGGGTCATTTTCACTGGACATATTTGATTATACCATCAGCGGTCAATTTTTAACGTCCTAGTTGTCGAGGTAGGTTTGCGCCTTTGGCCGCAGGGCATTCCCGTCTGACGAGAGTTGGATATCCTGTGCAGCCAGGGAGAATTTATGATGAGGGTAAGAGTAACGGGCCGTTCTGTCGACTTGGAGCATGAATTCCTTGTTGACCTATTAATATCTCGATGATAAGAAGCATTCTTAATGAGACATTATGTTACTGATGAACCTCTCTTGTGAGGTAAGCTTCCCGGAACTCTTAACATGGAACTGTGTCTAAAGATACGGTACAGTAAGTGTCATACGGATTTTGTAATGTTCCGATGCTACGTGGTATCCAATAGGGGTCCCGTTGGGTTATTTATACCTAAAGTCTTTCTTTTAAAGGTTGATCTTGTTTTTCCTTTTTTTAGGGACCTTAAGAATTAAAACTGTTTATTAGATTAGATGAATATTAGTTATTCTAAGTTTTTTATTAAGACCTTTATAATAATATAAACGGTTTTTCCTTGAGCAGATCCCTTTTAAATATCTGTATTATAAATATTTAGTATTTCAAGTTTAATATTTCAAGCGATGTTTAAGAACTTATATTTGTCTAGAGGTTTATAGTTTGTTTACCATTTAAGGTTAGAAAATATTTTATAATTATTTTAAAAGGATTGCGGATAGTTTTATTACCTATAATGATAACGAATTTATAATTGCCTAAAAGATTATAGATTATTTACTATTAAAAGAAAGAAAAGTAAGAAAGTAAGAAAGATAATAATAAACTTATAATTATCCTAAAAACTACAAATACGAATTATTATATAAGTTTTTCTGAAGTATTATTATTTAGATTGTTTAAGGATTTATAATAGTTCCGAAAGAAAAGAAGATAATGATTATAAATATGTATTATTATATAAGCTTTTCTAAAATATTATTTAGATTATTTAAGGATTTGCAATTACGTATATTTCGAAACCTTTTCCCTTAAAATTGCGAATAGTGTTAACCCCGCTCGAGACGAGCTTTTAAAAAAGAAGAGCTGGTATCATACGGATTTTATAATATTCCGATGTTACATGGCATCCAACAAGGGTTTCGTTGGGCTATTTATATCCAAAGTCTTTCCTTCAAAGGTTAATCTTGTTTTTCTCTTCTTTAGGGACCTTAAGAATCAAAACCGTTTATTAGATCAGATAAATACCAGTTATTCTAAGCCTCTTATTAAGACCCTTATGACAGTAAGATGGTAGGTAAGGCACACTTTCTCGTACTTAGGTATACAAGTGCGGTATCGCTTTCGTCGAATATTATTTTAGTTTGATAAACTGGTCTTCGTTCCCATAATAGCAACCTATATTTCTAACGTGATAGCTGCTAGGACATGGTGCCTCTGCTCTTCTATGTTTCCTATAAATTGACATGTAAGGGCTGCTTGGTACAACAAAAAACAGATGAAGGCGAATATGATCAGCAGTTCATATCAAGTAAAAGATGATAGCGGTTAAATATTACATCTGAACTAACTTGAAATGTTATATATCATAGACAATCCGTATCTACTTACCCTATAAAGTAGTAAGTTTAAAGGTTTCTCAACAATGGCTGCTCTCTCTTGTAGGAAAATGCTAAAGGCTGAGAGTTCATGATGAATGTAATATTCGAGTCTCGAGTCAGACTTGATTGGTCGCAAGAATTTGGTAAACTGGAAGCGTGAACTGTTTATAGACCCCGCAAACACCTGAATACTGGTATTCATAAGTGAGCCTTCTAAGGAACGGCATTATATAAGTCCTTTCACCCGAACTAGAATACGGCTGAATAAAACATCGGCCGTTATGGAGCGGATCGCTCTATCATGGATACAATGGGCCGAAGTCTAGAATACCGCAAATAAAAAAGTAGTTTAGTTCTTCGAGGCATCACAAAGGAATTAAATCGACATCTCGTAAGATATCTGCAAAAATAATCGAAGTGGATGTGAATTGAATTTTATATCTTGAAAAGTGATATCAAAAAGGGGGGATAAATGGTATATAAAGACTTTGGCCTGACATATTTAGTCTGTTCCGTTTAATTAAGGGAAATTAGTTACTAGATGACCATGGATCGCGTATGGAAACTAACTGATGGTGCGTGAATCTACTGCCCAAGACTACCTAGCGGGATTCTGAGCCGCTCTGCACTAGTGAACAAGCACAACACTGAAGATAATTGCTGGATAATCTTGCATGGAAAGGTGTACGATGTGAGCTTTTGGTAATCCAGGAACTTGATCACGATCGTCGTGCTAACATGAGAAATACAGATCACCTCATTCATCCCGGAGCATCCCGGGGGTAGAAGCGTCCTCCTGAAGAATGCGGGCCAGGACGCTTCAGAGGCTTTCGACTCCGTCCACCCCGTGGAGATACTAGACGAATATCTAAAGCCGGATCAGGTAATAGGGAAGGTCGATTCTACGGACGGCACAGATGGTCCCGCCCGAGACTCCAGGACTAGCTCTGCGTTAGGGCCTGGGGGTCCATCGTCGTCCATGTCGCTGCCACTTGCATCCATGCTCAGCATATCGGAGGTCGAGTCATACGCAATGCAACGACTATCGCCTAAAGCGATATCATACTACGTCTCGGCGTCAGACGACCAGATCACAAAAGCGGCGAACGGCACAATTTATCGCTCTATCCTCCTACGCCCACGTGTTTTCGTAGATTGCACCGTGTGCTCGCTGGAGACGTCAATCCTTGGCAACAAGGTTGGCCTACCGATCTACGTCTCCCCTGCGGCGCTAGCCCGCCTGGCCCACCCGGCCGGAGAAGCCGGGATCGCGAGCGCGTGCTCGCGATTCAACGCGCTCCAGGTCATCAGCAAGAACGCGTCCTTGTCGCCGCCGGCCATCGTGAGTGCGGGCCCGGGCGCGGTCTTCGCGTGGCAGCTGTACGTGCTGAAGGACCTCGCGGCGACGGAGAGGACGCTGGCGCAGATTCGACAGATACCCCAGATCAGGTTCATCGTCCTTACCCTGGACGCCCCGTTCCCTGGCAAGCGTGAGGCAGACCTGCGCTTTCAGATGGCTGAAGTGGCCGGTGGGGCGCCACCCAAGACCTGGGGGACGGAGTCGGCGCTAACGTGGAAGCAGACGCTGGACTGGCTGTGTAGACACACGAGCTTGCCGATCGTCCTGAAGGGAATTCAGACGCATGAAGACGCTTATGCCGCTACATTGTTTCCCGCCGTCAAGGGTATAATACTCTCGAACCACGGGGGCCGAGCACTCGATACCGCGCCTCCGCCGATCCAAGTTCTGCTGGAAATTCGGAAATTCTGCCCGCAGGTTCTCAACACCGTCGACGTGCTAGTTGACGGGGGCATTAGAAGAGGTACGGATGTGGTGAAGGCTCTGGCTTTGGGAGCGAAGGGCGTGGGGATCGGCCGAGCTGCTTTATATGGACTCTCAGTTGGAGGGGAAAAGGGGGTTGAAAGGGTGCTTGAAAGTAAGTCGAGACTGGTTTCGACGTGAGTGGCCTGTGACTAATATCCGGCCATAGTCTTAGCCGAAGAGACAATAACGGCGATGAGATTACTGGGCGTCAAAAAGGTGTCGGAACTTGGCCCGCGACATGTAAGACTTATGGCATCTTCTTCTTTCAAAGGCGTTATTAACTAATATCTACTAGGTAAACACGAGTGCTCTCTCTACAAGTCTATTCGATGGGCCTTCGGGGCTTGAGGAAGTCGATGGAAATCTTCGGTCTAGATTGTGAGACTAACTCATCTGCGGTTGAAATCCGATGATTGTACGCATCTTAAGAATATGATTTATGACAGTTCCGAGACAGTGCCCTTTACTTACCTGTTAAGTGATTAAAAAATAAGCTAATCGCTATGATATATACATAACTGTGTCCTTTTTCCTATCGAGCGGTAAACAAATTCCCTTGGGAGTCGTCATCCATCAAGAACGAACCCCAGTCTAGCTCAGTACCAAATGTGAGTTGTTCATCATACCAGCCAAAGAAGTTAGAGTCCCCATCTTGCGACGGAGTGCGTCCAGCACCTTCAGCTTCACCTGCTATTGCGTCGTATATCGCGGCTACAATATCAGGGCCTCGATCGGAGGCCCGCATCCACGGTTTCATCTCCGAGAATGTCTCGAGGGCCTTGAGCAAGCTCGCGCGAGCCGAGGTCAATGATTCGGCGTTGTGATCGGGATGCGAACTTTCAATGACTATGGATAACAGAGGCACCATACAAGCCTGAAAGAGGTACCAGGCTGAGTTCCACACGTGTATTCGATTCGGCGTCCAGTAGAGTGCGATCGAATCAACGGCTTCGCCCGCAACGGTCCGACAGGTATCGATTATGCGAAGCTCCTCAGTGCCGAGTTGGGCCTTTTGAATACGGCTATGAGCAAGGTATAATATTAGAGATCGCATCAGGATTAGACGGATGTTTAGGTATCGATTCCGCATGAATTCTCGGGCGATAGTCAGGCGTGATGGGGAATTCGTCGGAGATCGAAGGACCAGGGGCAGCGACTCATACCATCCTTGGAGCTCTTGATCGAAGGCGACGGCTTCGGAGATTGTCAGACGACTAAATTGCGCAAACCGACCTTGTACACGGTTACATATAAGGCAGAACTGGGTGCTGGCGCACAACGACAAGGCCATGTGGTCATTATCCGTCATAGGCGTAGGGAGTAGAGTGTCCATCGTAGCACTATCCCATCGGCCACAGGTTGGGCGACCGAGGGTCATACTTGCCCATGTATCTAGACAAAACAGACTCCACCATGTCCTACGTCTGGTTTCGATTCGACTCGCTTTTGTCGGTGTGATGACCCCTTGGACTTCGGTAGCATTGGTATTACGACGTCTAGATTCTCGGTGCAATCCCAAGGCGATAGCAATGCGATGTGCCGCGCCAAGGACAGCGTATGCCATATTTGGAGCATTTCGGTAGTGTAGATATAGCCCACCAAGCAAGCAGAGTCCCTGCAGGCTCTCCAAGTTGCCTGTACCAAAGCTGTCGAGATCAAGAAAGGTTCGAGCTTGCTCATAGTACTGTTCGTGAAGAGTATCACTGCCAGACGCTATAGAGCCGATTGTGATGACCATGTTGAGAAGACCGAGCCAGCCAGGATCTCTTCGATACCCTAAGGAGTAAGATTTCCGGAAGTCATCCTCGTCCAACATGGGCACGATTGGGTGGACATGCTCAAAGTAGAAATCTATACAGCGTTGTTCCTTTAAAAGATGAGAACTCACGTCTCCGCTTAGAAAAGGTACAGGCTGGGGTTGAGCAGAAATTCCAGGCCATCCCTTAACCTGCTCAGCAACGCGCTGTTTCGCTGAAGGACAGAGCCGAAAGACAGTGCGAAGAATGGCGCTAATCGAGGTCACTCCTAGATAAGAGCGGCGATGCTGATCAGTTGCGAGATTAATAGCGTTGATATCGTCGCCGGCCTGGAAGACGGGTTGTTGATGACTTGATTCGTGCCATTGCCGATCAGCTGCGGCCTCACCATTTTCAGACACGGGAGCAGAGTCATCTACAGCCTCGGGTTCCTCGGGGGGGTGACTACTCGGTTCCTCTATTTTCTCTTTAGGCACCGTGATACTTATACGAAGAACATCGAGCAACTCGTCCCGACTCTTGCCAATAAGTTCATCCAGAGCTGTGTCGGGAAAGAGTCGTTCGAGGACCTCTGTCCGCAACTTTAACCTATCCGAAACTTCATCTAAGGTACTATAACGAATCTTGTCAGTTATCTTGTCCACTTGATTCAGGGGGGTTAAGGAATGTGGGATCCTTAAAACCGAATACGCAATAGGGTAGTAGGTACCTTTTGCTGACAGCATTCCGCTTATTACGTTGGCGATAACTACATAAATGCGACACTTTGTAGTATACGCAGGAACTACGAGATATTATAAGTCCGTGGTGACAGTAGATCGGGACGTACGATGTGAAGGCGAATAGGAATAAGAATACTTACCTACACGGATGACCACCATCACATTTGACCTTTCGCCTGTTACAGTTACCCAAGCCTTAGTAACCGAGTCAAGAAGGGATCTCTTGGCATTGGCATCACGTACCTTGTGCACTCGGAACACGATTTGTTGAGACGAGCCGGCGCAGGCGGTGAAGGGCTCGTTTTCTTATGAGTACTGAAATTGTGGAACATGAACGTAAAAGGGCATGGTCACTTATTTGTGACCACTCATTCATCAGGGGCTTGTGTATATAGGTAAACTGCCCCCAGACTCCAGAGGCTCTGGACGACAAAGTGGAGTATCATGAAAAAATTGGCCTTCATACGGGTT
Source organism: Hypoxylon lienhwacheense (assembly GCA_902806505.1). Classification (NCBI taxonomy): domain Eukaryota; kingdom Fungi; phylum Ascomycota; class Sordariomycetes; order Xylariales; family Hypoxylaceae; genus Hypoxylon; species Hypoxylon lienhwacheense. The sequence continues at coordinate 81,120 of CADCWW010000029.1, forward strand.
TCTCTCACTCGAGTCTTGACGCTCCTGTTGGTCCTTTACTACAGCACCATGTATGCAAGAATCGAGGATACGTTATAAACGATGCTTACCCCTGAGCTCCTCCCCGCACGAAGAATTGAATCCCCGTATGCTAGAAATAGAAATGCCTCGGTAGTTAGGCACTTATACAGGTACGTTAGTGAGAAGCTTCGAGCTCGAGTATCGTAACGCGAAAGTGTCTTGTATATACTTAGAACTTTCGTGTTCCTTCACTAATAATTCAAAGTACTGCTTTGAGGTCTTACGATTAATAAATGACAGGGGCACCGAACATAAAATTTAAGATGTACAGGCTAACATGGTATGTACAAAAGCGGGAAAGGGCAACGACGAGCCCTTTTAATGTTTCTCAAGTTCGTCTCAGAAGTTTAAAACTTCTACTTTATCCTCAACTACCTTGATACTATACCTTCAAGGACTAGTGGTAAGGAAACTATTCTACCTAGCTTCTCATCGACATTTTCATAGACATGGCTGTCACGAGGCATAACCTCGACCATGGATGGTCCTTTCGGCAAAGCACCAGTTCGTTAGAGGATGACTGGCTACCAGTACGGAAAGTCCCAAGTCAGGTTCATGTCGACCTCCTCGAAAATAACAAGTAGGATCAAGGTTCTCTTCCTTAACGTGAAATCAAGAACTAAGCTCTTGACAGAATTCCAGACCCGTACATCAATATCAACGAACTAGCTGTGCATTGGATTGCAGAGAAGGACTGGTCCTACAGAGTGCGGTTCAAAAGGCCCACGCACTTCGTGGGAGATGGTTCGTTCATTACCGATATCGTCTTTGAGGGTCTCGACACCTTCGCAACTGTGATCCTCAACGACACTGAAATCCTAAAGTCGGATAATATGTTTCTGTCTCATAGAGTAAACATCTCGAAGCTCCTGAAAGATGAAAATGTGCTCGAGATCAAATTCGACTCCGCTTTTATAAGAGGCCAACAATTAGTGAAGGAACATAGCCACGAGCACACGTTCTACGTGCGTCAAACGGACATTGGCCGAGTACCGGTGAGGAAAGCTCAATACTGCTGGGGTTGGGACTGGGGACCCATCCTCATGACAGCTGGGCCTTGGCGACCAGTTTACCTCGAACAATACATATCAAGGATCGAGGACGTTTGGGCTCATTACGAACTTAGTGAGGATTTGAAGGCATGTTCGGGAAGTATCTTCGCCAAAGTTACTGGAACAGTCTCGAAAACCGTCGCTCTCTCGCTATCGTTGAAAGGGGTGGTCGTTTGGGCGAAAGAATGCTCTGTTAGCTCCGACGGGCTAGTGGAAGCAGACTTGCAGATCGACAATCCGGAGTTATGGTACCCATTCGGTTATGGCGCGCAGGTTCGCTACGAACTGAAAGCGACTACGAATTTAAGCAATGAGATAGTAAAACTTATTGGTTTCCGTCGAAGCGAATTAATCCAAGAGAAGGATGATTTTGGCAAGTCGTTCTATTTCCGCCTAAACGGGATCGATATATTTTGTGGTGGGTCGTGCTGGATCCCTGCCGACAGCTTTCTCTCGCAAATTCCTGCGCAGAGATACCATGACTGGATGAAGCTTATGGTTGAAGGGAATCAGAACATGTTGAGGATTTGGGGTGGTAAGATTCCAATGCGATGCTACTTGGTTCGATTCTAATGCTAGTTACAGGCGGAATCTACGAGAATAACGCTCTTTTCGAGGCGTGTGATGAGTTGGGAATTCTTGTCTGGCATGATTTCCAATTTGCATGCGCCAGTTATCCGGCGTATCCCTCCTACTTAGAATCTGTCGAGCAGGAAGCGAGACAGAACCTACGTCGGCTGAGGTCTCACCCATCTATAGTGATATGGGCTGGAAATAACGAAGATTATCAAGTCCAAGAACGATACCATCTTGATTATGACTATGAGGGCGACAAGGACCCTCACTCATGGCTCAAGTCAAGCTTCCCAGCGAGATACACGTATGAATATCTACTGCCCAAGATTGTGAAAGAGGAGGATCCATCAATGATCTACCATCCTAGTAGTCCGTGGGGTGACGGGAAACGTACCACAGACAAGACAGTAGGAGACATTCACCAATGGAATAGTAAGTGATATTCCATACTTTATATCGGTATCTGTGCTCATCCCATCATCTTCCCGGCTAACAACCTGAAGTATGGCACGGCGCTATGAAAAGATACCAAGAAACTCATTCGCTATCGGGTCGTTTTATCAGCGAGTTCGGCATGGAGGCTTACCCGCACCTTGAAACGATTCGTGGTATGATCACGGATCCGCAGCAACGATATCCAGGCTCGATGATGATGGATTATCGCAACAAGGCCATCGACCACGAGCGTCGAATGATCACATATATCGCCGAGAACTTCCAAGTGAAGTATGACCTTCCATCGTACACGCACCTCACACAGATCGTGCAAGCGGAGACCATGTCTTTCGCCTACAAGGCCTGGCGTCGGGAATGGGGTAAACCCGGGCAGCGAAAGTGCGGAGGCGTGCTGGTATGGCAATTGAATGACTGCTGGCCCACGATGAGCTGGGCCGTAGTCGACTACTACCTCGTCAAGAAGCCGGCTTTTTATGCTATAGCAAATGCACTAAAACCACTCGTGGTAGGCGTGTCACGAACGTATCATGAGTGGACATCGGGTCATGCGGATCCTACAGCCCCGGCGCGGGATACGAGATTCGACGTCTGGGTCGTAAGTAGCAGATTGGAGCCGGTTCAGGTTGAGATCACCGTGCGTTTCGTCTCGATCCGAACGGGAAAAGATATCCAGTCACCCCTGAAACTCAAGTCCGTACTCGCGCAGCCAAACTGCACGACAGATATCTTGCGGAACCATGATATTCATGTATCTGACGTGGGGTTGAACGATGCGACCAAACCTTTTGATCCGGCGACATATGATCCATGCGTGATCTACGCCGCCGTTAGAAAAAATGGCCAGATCATCGCAACCGACACTGCGTGGCCCCAGCCGCTGAAGTACTTGAACTTGTCCGACCGAAATATCGGATTTAAGGGGTTATCTGCTAGTAGAGTGGCTATATCCGCAGCTCGTCCAGTGAAAGGGTTCGTTTTTGAAGAAACTCGGGCTATGAAGCTAAGCGATAATGGATTTGACCTTGTCCCGGGCGAAGAGAAGGTCGTGGACGTGTCTGGCGCAAGTTTAGGCTCTCTACGCTATACGTATATCGGAGCGCCGGAGGGATCTATAAAAGTGCCTGCATCGATCGTAAATGCAGCACCGAAGTCTGTCCTCTAAATATCATATATGTTAGTTAGTCATGTTGTCTTGACGGCCAAATGAATATATCAATCAAGATGCTCGATGCTAATTCGTCATGTCGATTCTTTCCCTTCGTATACCCCTGTAGGCACCGACGATATAGTTATTTGACACAACGCTTGGCGTCCGATCGAATACGTAGGTAGGTTCAAGAAGTCGCCTGCCATTATGGCTTAGAATAGGGGGCGATCGGCAAATCCTAATTAATATCGTCTAATGTTCAATCCCACGTGCTCAATGTTAACGCCAGGTGTCAGCTTTAGACTCCCGAGGGATTTAGATGTTTGAATAAACTAGTAAGTTGCTATAACTAACGTGCAACCTCTATACCAAACCATGGTATGCGTGTTAATGTCTGGAATCTAGTTTTGATGGTATAGTCTACAACTATAATACATTGGTTCTATACACCCAATATCACACGCTGGCTTCTATGTGAAATGGGGCCTGTGATTCATTGGACAGCGATATGCTGCCTAATGATGGCAATTATGGGTGTTTCTTTTAGTAGGTAGGTAGGTGGATAGGAGGTAGGTAGTGATGAAATCACATACTCAAGGTGTTTCTAGCCTCAAGGCAGCACCCAGTCCTGGGAGCCGCAAGACGCGTCCATGCGCGCGACATACTCCTCGACCCGGTCGACGATCCAGCCGGAGTCCGCGTGCTTGTCGTTGTACGGCGAGACGAAGCGGCCCAGCATGAGGGACTGTGACGTCTTGCAGGCCTGGCTCGAAAAGGAGAACTGGAGACACTCCGGCTGGCTTTCGCACGTGCTGCGGCACTCGTCGAAGGAATCGCGCGGCCCTTGGTCGTCCGCGGACAGGTTGTCCCAGTCTGCGTGCTGCGACGCGATTTGTGGGAGGACGTAGTGTCGGAGCACGTCTCCGTGTCGTAAGAGCGAGTTATTCTTCTGCGAAGCGGGGGAAAAAAAGGAAATCGAGCGTTAGCAAGGAATACTTGGAATCGTTCGGAGTCGGTCTGCTTCTCAGCTACTTACCTGTTTATTCCAGTTATTCTCGAAGCTGGCGAACTTTGTATATTCCGCTGGGGGAAGGTGGTGATAGCTCGTGGCGTAATAGCACCAAGGCTTCCGAAACGGGCCGCCGAAGGACGTGTTGAAGTCTATGTCGGCGGGTCGGTCGCCGGCGAGGGTCGGGAAGGACCATAGGAGGTTCACTCCCACGTCCGCCAAGGCCTTGCCCAGGACGCAGTCGCCGGCCCAGTGGGCGCCCGTGAAAGAGTCGTAGAACTGTAGATGCTCCTTCCGGTGTGCGACGACCTTGGCTAGCGCCGGGTTGGAGATGACGAACCCGCCGCCGCCGTACGCGAAGACGACGTCGGCGATTTGCATCTGCATGCCCAGGTAATGCGGCTTGGAAGGGTCGAAGTGCGAGAGCCACTTGAGCAGGGACTCCCACATCATATAGGTGTCCGATTCCATGAAGATGAACCACTTCGCCTCGGGTCGCTGGCGCAGGGCTTTCTCCGCTAGGGGTAGGAACTTCCATTTATCTAACCTCCAGCCCGGGCTGTCTCGGCCGGAATTCGAGTTCCCGGCCGCAGCCCATTGCGATAATTCCTCCTCCGAGAAGGCATATCTACCCCCTTCTTGAAGGCGGCGGTAGTACTCGAAATCGGGATGCGTGTCAATGATTTCGGGGTCGACCTCATCCAACGCATTATAAATATGATGACCCTCGAAGTCTTCCTCGTAGTCGGAGTAGATGGCGTAGTGAGGAACGCAACGTAGAGTGGTCGTCCAATGAGCCGACAGTTTCGTAGGTACATCAGAGGCACCGGTCCTCAGTAGAACAAAGACGTCGTCAAGCCCCTTGAGGGAGTCATCACACGAAGATTGATCATCCTCTCCGCCCAGAGACTCCTCAACTACGGATGCTGGCCTGCGGAAATAAAGATACTGCTGGAGAAGGAGAAAGATGAGGATGACGGCGAGGATCCGCGATCCCGGGCGCATAAACGAGGTCGGCTGCGCGGAGAACATTATGCTGTACGAGCCTACATCGGAGGGTTGCGAAGGTAGAGAAGCTGGCCAAGGCCAACGATCAGGGCTCAAGACGGCCAAAAAGCAATGAAACTCGGCAACATTCCAAAGTACGGCATTAAATCAAACCAGCGCGTCAGATAGACGCTACGGAGGCGAAGGAGAAGCTAGTGGAAAAGAACGCCTCAAGCGCTAAGTGTCGAAAAGGAGCAGGAAAAAAAAAGGTACACCAATAGCACCAAGGTAGGGGAAGGGGAAGGGGAAGTGATAACTACTAAGTCCACCTAGGGGATGGAAAATAGAAAGTAGGGGAGGAGGAGGAGGAGGAGGAGGAGGAGGAAGAAGAAGAAAGGAAAGAAAACACAGAACGGGTTTGTTCTTCGAAACAAGAGACATAGCTTCTTGTTAGCTGAGACGAAAATTGTAAAACTCGAACTGTCGGGTTTAGTGTCCGGTTTGACGACACAAGGCTGGCTACCGTGATAACCAACCATTGCTAACCATGACAACCATGTCCTCGAAACCCACAAATACTTCTATAACACACGTCCCATCCAGACAAGGAACACGCGTAAGACTAAGCCCACTTCGGATCGTTTGCATGCCCTCAGAGAAGATGAGGAAGGGTTGCAAATAGGAATGGGGGAGGAAAATCAAAGACAATCATTATCAAATGTAGAAATCGGTGGCGTACTTATTTCCGGCCAATAAAGGGGAGAGATTTCAACCTTGTTTTCTTCCTCTCCCTTCGTGTTGATCAACATTATTTTTTAATCGAATCGTATAAGTAGGTGACTGTAGGTATGAAGTATTATTTATTTTTATTCCCCGAATCCTTGGTTGGTCTTTATCTATCGTGGCTTAAAGACACATACCTACAATATCTTTGAATGGTATCACTTTTAATGACATGCTTGAGTTGAAGGTAACGTCTTTAGTTACATCGAATTCGGCATGTCAGATTACGTGCGTCTGAAATCTTTTTACTGCAGGTTGAATCATAAAAAAAACAGTGTGAAGCGAATAAAAAGAAAACGGTCTTAAAATAGTTAGTGTAACTATACAGATTTTCATCGAAGTCTTTACACAGTATGTAAATTCATTTTAGCCCCTATTTCTGTAAAGAAGATAACCGATATGGATTATCGCATACCGTTATTGCTATAAACGGTCCCTAGCTGAGTTTTCAGATACGTTAAACGATTAACTGGTTGGTGGATTCTTGGATATGAATATTTGCACAAAAAACGATCGGCATAGTGTAATACCCCCACGTTTAGTTACGAGATATACTACAAACAAGGGACGGATTACGGGCGATGCTTTCCGCTAAGAAATCCCGTACTTACCTGGTAACGTACGTATGTACGTACGTACACTATGTACGGATTACAATACCGTTGTAATATACATAGTGTAGTACAATAAGTTAATAGGCTTACAATGCGGTCAGCCCTCGTATCCCATACAGGTGGCCGACAAATGGCTCCGGAGGAATGTTTCTTTACTTATAACACAATAATAATAATAATATAATAATATCCAACGATATCTATCACACATCATGATTAAGAAACGGCCTAATGTATCACTTATTAGATAGAGTATGTACTCCATCGATGCGATTGGAAACCCAACTATTCGACCTAGTTCCTTAGCCCATACTAGTATGTACGTTGGTTAATCAATAGTGCACAGCCGTACGCACGATTAAATCACGAGCCGATTGAATACTAAGATCAGAGCCATTGACGAGATAAATTAAGATCGAGTTAGACGCGAGGTCAAGGCACAGCGTTGCACTCGAAGCGCTCATGCTGACATGGTGTGTAGGTAGGTCACTAACTACAGGTAGGTAGGTATGTATTTAGACAGTAGCGCTCTTAAGCTACGCCTTATAGGGCTATTATATTGTATCATCCCGCCCCTACGGGTTGTGGATGCTTTAATTAGAACATGGCAACAATGGCCCAGCCGTACTTTATCGCAAACGTTCTTGGCGGACACTGGAACCTGGAACCTGGAGAAGCAAGTTCCTTCTGGTGCCGATGAATGGTGAGCATTAGATCGCCTGTAATTGTTAAGTGTTGGTACATATTGGGGCATTGGAGGGGTAAGAAGTACACGGCACTGCCATTTAACGACAAGGTCGTAGCGCGAATCGAGAGCGTTCATCCACTTAGTCCTGGTAAACGCGCGGCTAAATACCTGCGAGCCTCGTTCGGTGTCAAATCAAGCTCATCATTCATCAGTACATCATGCATATGATCGTGGACTGTCCGTGATATATGAGGGAAGAAAGGGATGGCCTACCCCTAAAAAGGGGTCGGTCGAATAGAGCTACTTACGCTTGTTGCTTCCAAGTTGAATACGCATAAGCACCGTTGATAGGCATCTATATAATGACTGCTTAAGCAGGTACTATATACATGATGATTTAATCAAAAAATCACAACGTTCGTTAAGTACTAGCCAACAAAATATATTAAGTCATTCCTCTTGCTGAATAACCTCATCGTTTTAGAAGCATTCTAATTCTCATCACCGCCCTAAAGTAGGTAGGTAAGGAACTAGTTATAGAGACTTATACATTCTAATCACGCATCTCAAGAGGCACGATTTCCGCAGAGTTTACAGGCATATCAAACCCTCCAAATAGATCCACAGTGCCGATATCAGATGTACATGTCCGCTGGAGCGTTTTGGGGTGAAGAGGCATCCTAAGATGGCTCATCATCCGGTCCACTTCACCGTACGTCAAAGCGTCATCCGTCGATGAATTCTTGAAGAGCTCTGTGTACCATATTGTCAGCTAGAAGGTATCCTGCTTCGTTAGCAGCGCACTTACGGATTAGAACGGCAGGCAGAGTCCATATCCTCGAGAACTGCTCCAAGAACAACATCAGGATATTTTCGGCCCGGGCCAAGTCGACTAGCAGCGGTGACGCCGTGTCTGGGATGCATCTCCGATGTAGGTTCGTGATCCAGAGCGCCGTGAATATTATCAGACAGATTGCGGGATCGACGCGGGACGAGAACCGGTTGTTCCACTGTTCGATGACCAAGATGATCTCCTGGCAGCTCTCGAGGCTTTGTTGCCAGTCGTCTAACCATCCGGCCTCGTTGGTCTTGGAGTTGGAGGGAAAGACCGTGACAAGACGTGACATGTACAAGTGTAACATGTTGGTCAATCGAGTGCTGTGGTCGATAGTCGACTCGGCTATAAGCGCATTGCGACTCGGGTTCAGATATCGCGATGGCAGGGCTAGACGGAAGGAGGTAAGAGCATCTTTCAAAGTCGAAATCCTCTTGCTCACACCCTTCCTCGTCGTCCTCAGCCTTAAAATGTTTCCTGCCTGGCGCAATATCGTAGTGGTGAGGATATGGACGTTATAGTCCTGCTCGCAGGAATTCGCTATCACGCCTTGTAACGTGGTCCAGAGTTGATCCATGTCATCGGCTAAGAACACCTTTGGCAATTGCTGGACTCCACCATCAGCGAACGATCGCCGGATGAGTGCGGTGCTGATCCCCTCCCCGTCAATTACGAACGGCGTCCCGAGGGAAATATTCGAGTACGAGTCGAGGCAGTAAACGAACCACCAGACGTATCTCCAGTCCTCCACTTCATCCTCGGTCGCCAGCTCGGAATCGTAGGCGGAACACAGATCAGGGTTATCGATCTGGTTGAGCCCCAGCGCGTAGGCTTTGCGTGTTAGCCGACTGATCCTCATCCAAGCAGATGATCCAGGAAATTGGTGGAATTCGTAAAAGGCAAGCAGACACTCCTGCCTAAATGCATTCAGACTCGTCAGAGAGCTTGGCGAGCCATCTCCCAAAGCTGTTGCTGTAAGTAGATAGTTTATGCATACGTCCACGTCTTCAGGCGACCAGAAATGAATCGGCCCCAATATCTTGGCCGCAAGAGCGTTCATAGTTACGATTAAGTCGTGATGGGCGAGGCCTTCATCGTGCAACTTTAGAAACTTGACTCTTTGAAATAGGGGTACAGCAGAGTGCACGTCGTCGAGGAATTGTAGTAAACTTATGCGTGTTAGAGTACTATAGCCCTACCTTGCAAATAGGGGATTTAAGACTGACAGTTCTCTTTCCTGGTTAGGATCCAAGTAGTAACCTGGGACACTGAAATTTTCTACTGTAGGCGTCAATATGGATGGGTGTAGTAAAGATTTAGGGTCTTGGTCGTCCAAATTAGGCATGAAATATTGAGAATTGGCATCCCTATCAATCCAGGGGCTCATTGGCAGCGGAGAATGCGACTGCGAAAACACCACAACCGCCGACCCATCATCGTTCGCTTGGTCTTTCGACGAATTAACCGCGCTCGAACCAAGTTCTCCGGCCTTTGCAGCTTTAGATCTAGCCCTAGAATGAGATCCCCGCGGCGGACCCGGCTTTCGCCTTTCTCTTGAATAGGCACAGGGGTAGCCAGCCTCGGAGCAACGAGAACACTGTGGTTGCTGAAGGTTACCTGTGACCGACAGCGTTAGTTCATCTCCACCAACTTAAAGGATGGGCTTGTCTGTTTCACACTTGACTTTCTTTCTGCAGAGACGCATTAGTCTCCTATATGATGGCTTACATGCCAATATATACTACAAGCATGTGAGGATGACAAGTAACAGACCTGATGCATCGGTCACAGACTCGGCTGTTACCGGTTGACATGGTGATGAGAGGCTAGAGGCGAACCAAATATAACAGGTTGTTAGAAATTATGTCAGTGCTGAAGGACTTTCTGCTCTAGTATTTATTGAATTAGATAAAGACGTGTTATCTTTCATCGTGAGTTTTCGTACTCATCGAGTTCGACAACAGACTTGTAGTAATTAGATTATTAGAGTCACGTATTGCTAAAGATCCGCGTTCCCTTTGCTTATGTCCTGATTTGCTGGTAATCTCTGTGGCCAGGTATTACTGTACAGCTGTGGCTTATTTGAAGACGGAATTTGCCTGGTTCCATATAAACCCTTGCGCATATGTACCAATTATAATATGCCCCTTTTACCTCTAGCTGAACTCCGCTAGAAAATCATATCAACGACAACTTCAAAATTGTAAGCCTTTGAATCTAAACAACATAGTGCTTCAGTTCGAAGATTTTCAACATAAGGCGCTCACTTATATCCCGATGTAAGGCGACACCTACGATTCATATCATTATCTCTCATTCATACCTACTATGTAGCTATCGAACGCAATCTATTCCCTAGGCATTTTCCCCCTCTGGCAACCTGCAAGGAATTATATACATCCTACCTTCGCGGCGATATCCCTAGCGTCTGCGCACTAGGGAAGTTCGTTCACGAGACGTCAGACCGCAAATGCGCTTCAGCTCCCTAGTGCAATAGGCCAACTCAACTCCGTTCTTTGCAAGAGCAAAGATAAAGAAGTCGGGCCGGATGATGGCATATTTTGTTCTCCAACCTAAACGTCGCATGTAGTTCGAGTCATCGTATCCAGGCTTGACGGCGAGACCGAGTTCATTCAGGCGTTGGATCGGCGAAGGAAAAAATACTGTGGCTAGTTTGGAGTAGGGCGACGCGATTAAGCCACTCGGTGAGTAATATTCAATGGACAGCCTTGAAAAAAAAGACACGTCCAAATTGGCCTCGTTGAGGATGAGGCGAGCTTCTTGGTATGACGACTCGTATTCTTCAAAGTCTTCGACTATGATCAGCAAGGTCATCACCGTGCCTGTACGCCGTATAAAGTCATCTGAGAGCATGGGAGGATGGGTGTCTGACTGCACGTATATCTGTGCCAAACGGCCTCCGCCTCCAAATTTTGGCAAGAAAAAGCCCCCCTCCACGCCTCGGTATCCTTTGTTTTCTAAAGGAGTAGTAGGGTCAGCGGTACCTAAGAGAAATGATGCCTGCCTCATGACCCAGATAAATTTACGCACAATCCAGAAATAAAAGCTGTCTCCCTTATTGCACAGCCAGCCATTTACGTGCGTGAATTCTGCAGCGTTCCTGACACCCACGTTACGCTCTCGTTCCCAGGAGCGTAGAATATCATACTGCAGAGTAGCATCACGATTGGGGAAGCGCACTAATAGGGAAAGACGCCAGCCAAGCTGATGGGCGTCCCGGAACCCGCTCGCAATGCCCTGGCCTCCAAACGGCGGAAACACATGCGCGGCATCTCCGATTAGGATTGTATTACCGGCGTACCACTTATTAACAACTTTGTGCGTAAAGTGATATGGGCGGCATCTGAGAACCTCGATACAGTCGATCGGATATGTGACTTTGCCGCTGGGGAACGGCTTTTTCAGGCTATCCCTCTCACGTGTGAGCATGGGCTCAATGTGTTCCAGCAAGATCTTCTCGGCGTCCATAGAATCATGCCAGTCGCCCTGTTCAATCTCTTGGCGCCAGAGACGCTCTTCATGAGGGCCAAATCTCCCTGCAGCGGCGGCCTTGCCGGGTGGGCTGCAAAAATGCCAGCCCTTCGGCCAGAAAAGATCGTAGACATCTTCGGGACTGAACCCAAGCTTCCAAAGAGGGAAATCGGGATGTGTGTCCGGCGTCGGCAACTTCATCTTGAGATTCGCCGCAATCCATGTGCCGCTATATTTGTAGCTGCCTTCCACCTGGTTGATCCCAGCCGACTCTTGAAGGAATCTCTTTCGTACCACGCCTTTCTTTCCGTCGGCACCGATGACAAACATCGCTTGGATCTTCTCGTGCTGTCCCTTGGTGTCCACGTACTCAATAATCGAATGTCCATTTTCGTCTTCTTTGCCTATTACCTCGCAACCACGGCGCAGGTCACAGAGCGGTCTCTCAGCAACCTTCTCCTGCATTGCGGTTTCTACAATAATGTTAGAAGATCTATCTTAGTAGAAAGACGAGCACTTGGAAGAAAGCTTACCTAGTCTCGGTTGCATTTGAAGAATGCCATTGGGGATCGTATGCCAGAATATGTCTCGACCCTGGTCAAAGACAAAGAACGGTTTGTTTACTAAAGAGGTCCGGTGGAAGTTCATAGTCGTGACCTCTTAATCATACATGTTAGATAGTCTGGCTCGTGATAAGGTAGAGATGGGAATATATATACCATGACCTATCTCTTCGAGGTTGTCAATACCAAGATCGTATAAAATGCGAATAGAATCATGAGTAAGGTAAACAGCTCTAGGGTCATTTGTAATTTCTAGATCCTTTTCGAGAATGACCGACTATTAAGGTATGTTAGAGTGTTGTCCCTTCGATATATCTATCTCTGAAATTACTTACGCGAACCTTGAATCTAGCCAGAGAAAGTGCCATGGCAAGACCGGCCGGGCCAGCGCCTACTATAAGAACTTGTGTATTTTCCATCTTTTATGCCTTGTTACTGATGAGGGTTAGCTGAAAGACAGAAGGCGATAGTTTTTCGTCTCTCGAAAGTTTCTTGGGTGTAACTCCGTGTTATTAAATACTTGTCATGAGAATATTTAGGGTAGTTGGCGAGCTTGTGGGACTCTAGCTGGGTGAATTATTGAGCACAAGGTCAGGTGTGTGCGATGAAGTGAATACTCCAACACGTTCAAGGTAGCGTTAAGCGATGGTGAATTTTTAGATAAAAAATAGGGGAAGAAAAAAGGGAAGAAAAAAAAGAGCAAGAAGCTTGTGTTGTCACTTGAATTTTTGGCGAACCAATGCTTGGATACCAGTACAACTTATGAGTAGTGACTTCTGCTCGATGAGGTTACACCAATGTAGTCCGCGCCGTGCTTTGCTATTTCCATGTGTATTTTTAATTAGGTATGTGTATCGCTTTTAACGAAATATTGAGAAACCTGAACCTTCGTCAAGTGTAACAGCTCCTTTTAACATTAGTTAAGGTGGTACTATGTTCGTTATGGTTTTTACCTAGCAAGTATTATAGACCGAATATTCGGAGTTCCTCCGCGGAGGATCTTCCGTATTAATCTCGGGGCATCGCTAAACCCGTGCCAACTTCCCTAGGGACCAATTGTAATGAATGATGATATCGGTATTATAACGAGTCGTTTTAAGTTGCTTGAAACTTTTCCTTTTTTCGTTTTACGGAGAAGGATTGCATGAATGTTTAATAAACATACGGCTTCACTCAACATAACTTACCTACAATATCGTTCATAAAACTTACCATAGTCGCTACAGTGAAGCAATGCCAGCTTCTAGTAAAGGTGTAGTTAAGTGGCCACTCTGGGTGGAATATATTGGTACGATACATAAACGCCTTTTCTATGGTAAAATGAGGGAAATCGGCCAACCACAATACCGTAATCAAACCAATTCTGATTCCACGGCATGCCGGTAGACATCAAATGCTTTGAATTTGACCGAGAAATGTATTAATAAACAACTATGTTGGCCTTCCAACTCTTCCAGACTTCCTCTTCTAAAGGCCCCTTACTTGAATCTACTCAAGGCAACATCAAGCGAATTGACCAACACTGACATATGGGCAATAAGAGTGACCATGCTGTACGAATTCATAGGAGTTTCGAAATGCCATATACCGTATGTTGTAGTATGTCTTTAATACTATGATAAATTTTAACCAGAAAAAACATTTTGCCCAGCTAACACATATAAAGGGGTTGTTAGTGAAAATGCTCCCGGAATGGCCAAATCCATGTAACCATCACAACAAAACTTGTCTGCGGAAAATGTATCTCTCGACGAAATAATAACCAACCGGAGAACAGCATCTGGCTACCTTGTAAGACTTAGATACCTGCTCAGATTCTTGATAGGGAAACCTAGGTAACCTCGGTCATATACTACATAACACAATATAATAAGTTTGCTACCTACATACTACATACTAAAACAGAGCCGAAAAAGAGGGTAAGTTTATAATTTAAACAGCCAGATCAGCTCATCTAACAAGCAGATACACGCCATGAACTGAGATCCAAGCTTCCCCGAAGCGAGAGAAAGCTCACGTCCAAAAATATGTACCTAGGTAGGTATCTTAGAGCTGTATACTGAACCTAGTCTAACTACACACGAAAAGACCCTACCTAGTATATTCAGGTATAATCTCATCGATCCAACCGTCGAGCCCCAAACCTTCAAACCCATCCCACGCTTGCATCTCCGACACCGCGAGAAAAAAAGCAGGACCCCAAAAAGTCATTTAAGTCGTACGAACCCAATGTACACCCATACGTACGTACGTAAAACAGCTATCACAATCCCCCTTCCCCCCCTTCCCCCTGTCCCTTTGCCTTACGCGTCCTCCCCCCCGCTTCGCGTCCTGCGCCTGAGCCCGATCTCGAGCGCGAGCGGCTTCCTCAGGAAGCCCTCGCGCGTCTGCATCTCGCCCTGGCGCAGGAAGACGTCGTAGCGGCGGATCCAGGTGGCGGCGATCATCTTCATCTCCATCTCGGCGACGTTGCGGCCGACGCAGGCGCGGGGCCCCGTGCTGAAGGGGATGAAGGCGTTGCGCTGCCGCGGCGTCGTGCCCTCCCACCGCTCGGGCCGGAACTCGTCCGCGTCCGCGCCCCAGATCGCCCGCGCGTGGTGCATCGTGTACGTCGGCACGCTGAGCACCGTGCCCGGCGGGAAGTAGTGGTCGCGGATGCGGACCCCGGCCGAGTCCGGCGGGATCACGCGGGGCAGCCCGATCCCCGACGCGCTGTGGATCCGCAGCGTCTCGTTGATCACGTTCTGCAGGTACGGCAGGTTCTTGATGGAGTCGTACGCCGGCACCGTCGTGCTGCTGTCCGGGATCGCCGCGTCGAGCTCGGCCTGGAGCTTCTGGAGGACGCCGGGAGTGCGCGCGGCGTGGTACAGGAGCGCGCAGGATGAGTTGGAGGTCGTGTCCGATCCGGCGATGAGCTGTGTCAGCGCCTCGGCCGTCAGCTCCTCGAAACCTAGCGGCTCGCCCTTCTCGTCGCGTCCTTCCTGCAAGAGGGCGAGGAGGTCCCTGCGGTAGATGTCGGGCGGGTTCTCGAGGCGGTCCTTGACGCGTGCGATGGCGATCCCGGCTAGGTTCTGCACGGCTGTCAAGCCCTTCCTGAAAAACGGGTCGGGGAGCCATTGAGCATAGGGCTTTAGTTGCGGGAGGCAGCCAAGGGTGGCGGATACTTCGCCACGGCGGTTGAGGATCTCGACTGCTGGCGCGAAGACGGGCTTAGCGTCGACTGCCGTGCGTACCTCGGCGATGTCTGCGCCCGCTTTCAACATGCCGAACGGGGCGCCGAATGCAAGGTCGCCGATGGTATCGAAAGCAACATAGTTGAACCATTTCAGGCAGTCGATGTACGCCGTCTTGGCCTGTGGAGCATGGTCGATGAGGTCGTCCCATCTGTTGACAAACATCTCAAGGTTCTGATGGATATAGGGCTCGAATTGCGCGACGGACTTGGGAGCGAAGGTGCTGGACACCATCTTCCTCTTGCGACTATGTTCGGCACGGTCGCGAGTGTTAAAGAGGCCGCGCCGGATGGAGACGAAAGCATCATAGAAATCGGATTTTAGGAACCCATTGCCGTGGCCGTAGATAGTCTGGATGGCATCGTCGTCGGCGATGCTGATATGATTCGGCTGGATACGTACGACGGGACCTAGTTTCTTATGAACTTCGTCTACCATGAGGTAGCGTTTCCCGCGTCTGCATGTGTAGAGGAGCCACCAATTGGTGAACTGTGCTGGGAAAGGTGCGGGAATATCTCGAAGGTGACGGAGCGTCACTAAGTAAGTGTAGAGATAGGAGACCACGAGAGCAGCACATGCCACGGCCACCCCCCAGGGCGACAGGACGTAGTCGATGATCGACATTATAGCCGTGATTCGCCGGTGTTGAACATGTAAATTTGATGAGCTTTGGACTTTGGGCGTTTGCGAATAAAAGTAAAATCTGATTTTGGAAAGGGGAACGCCACGTCGATGATCGAATCAGATTATCACACCGCTTTAGACTGACACCAGACACTTTCTCTGATTCTTTCCTATGTACCTAGGTAAGCTTCTTATAGATATCAAGACCTTTCTTACTCTCATAAGTTTATTATATAGTATGTATGTAAGTATGAGGTAGAGAAGGAGGTAGTAAATAAAGCCCACGGGTAGAATAAGTTGGATTTATATATTAAAACGTTGAGAATGAACGGGCCGAGTGGATGACGGGTAGGTCTACTATATAACCTACTACTTATACTTAATATTATACCTACCCATATATGATATATGAGGTACGCATTTTGACACATAGGTATGGAATAGAGGTACTTGTTATTCCTTACCGATAATTCCTCCCGAGAGTCAGGCGACAAAGCCGATGATCGCCGTTGCATCTTAAAAAAAAATCGAAAAAATCAGTGGGAAATTCCCACAATCTGTATGCGCTTACCTTCCTACCCAACTTACTAGGAATCGGGACCAATGATGTGTAGGAAATAACTTGAGATTCAACAGGGGATGTGCTTATACCTTGATACTTTACGGAAACTTGCATATCCATTAACGAGTCCTGGTAAGGCGTCGTTTTTCCATTGCGACTTCATCTAATCTTTTTTGCTGACCCGGACGGAAATAAGATGCATCTTATTGGCGACTTTGGCGTTTCTTTACCCGAATTATCTACCGATATGGATACTTCAGACTTCTTCAGTACGGTTTAACATATATGAATCCTAATATAATATGCAAGTAAAGGAGTGACGATGGTTACACAACGTATATCAACAGCTAGAGATATTGGAATTATCCAATTTAAAAGTTGGTTCCTTTTGATGCATAACTACTCCTAAATGCATATATTCCTCAGCTCTGTCGTTGTCGTTGTTGTCGTCGTCCATTGCAAGATATCATACCTACACTACACCCTTACCGTTGGTAAGTATCTAAATCCGAGACTCCACACATGTTAGCAAGTTATCTCCTAACACGTATTCATCATAATTAAAAAACTTCGTAGTATATGAAAAATCTTAGAAGTTATAGCCCTCCCTTAACACGTGTCGAACCATTCGCTATTATTAGGCTACTTCGCCATCATGGAAGCGTGCTGTCCCGATTCCTATCCCGATTCCTCTACTATATGATCTGTCAAGCTCCCGCACTCGTACTCCAAAACCTCACCAACATATACACTAAGATATTGTCATAAGTTAGTGTCAAGTAAGTTATCAAATAGCCCTCCCTGATTAGCTCGTTCTCGCTTTTGATATTTCTATTCTTAAACTCGACTGTTAGTGAT
The DNA here is from genome assembly GCA_902806505.1 of Hypoxylon lienhwacheense. Lineage (NCBI taxonomy): Eukaryota > Fungi > Ascomycota > Sordariomycetes > Xylariales > Hypoxylaceae > Hypoxylon > Hypoxylon lienhwacheense. The sequence goes on from CADCWW010000029.1 coordinate 98,659, forward strand.
GTCATTCCGATCCTCGGCTATCTGTCTTGAAAACCCTCGGGACTTCTATGCTAATCTACGACAAGCACACGGGAGACATTAATGCCGATTCGTAGTGCCGTTTGCGCCAATACTACGGGGTGAACAGTGCAACACAACTAGCCATAACCAGGTCAATAGGTGGATAATTAATGGATGAATTCAAGCAGAGTCTCTCGTATTTTTTGGGTCATTAGTGACTAATCAATATCTACGCACTAGAACTGTGCCCGTCCAATGCCTCCGTGACCAGTGGGTTGGTTGGTTGGTTTATAGCTTCCCGGCTGTGCGGAAATCCTCCAGTGCCTCGATAACACGAGCCTTCATCGTCTTCTCTCCTTCCCTCACCCACACGCGAGGGTCGTACTTCTTCTTGTTTGGCTTGTGGGGACCCTCGGGGTTGCCAACCTGAGTTCGAAGGTACTCGATGTTTTTCAAGATATAGTCTCGGTGGCCGACCAGGTAAGCCCACTGGAGATCCGTGTCAAGATTGACTTTGACGACGCCATTTGAGATGGCTTCCAGGAATTCCGCCTTGCTTGAACCGGAGCCGCCGTGGAAGACGAAGAAGACCGGCTTCGCCTGACCGTCGCCTAGCTTTTGGGCAACGTGAGCCTGGTGCTTGCCTAGCAATTCGGGGTGCAACTTCACGTTGCCTGGTTGGTAGACGCCGTGGACGTTGCCAAACCCAGCAGCAATGCTGAAGAGGTTAGAAATGGGGCTGAGGGCTTCATAGATGGCAAGGATGTCCTCTGGTTGCGTATATAGGGAGTTGTTGTCAACATCCTCGTTGTTAACACCGTCCTCCTCACCACCTGTTAAGCCAACCTCCATCTCCAACCACAAACTCATCGGCGCCGATCGCTTCAGGTACTTGCTTGTTGTCTCGATGTTGTACTTGACATCCTCCTCTGATAAGTCGATCATGTGGCTGCTGAACAAGGGCGTGCCATGCTCCTTGAAAAATGCCTCATCAGCATCGAGCATACCATCCAACCACGGAAGCAGCTTCTTGGCACAGTGGTCGCTGTGCATAATGACGGGTAGACCGTAGACAGGAGCAATTGAACGGACGAAATGCGCCGCAGCAACAGCTCCCGCAATCGAAGCCTCTTGGTTCGAGTTGGGAACCGATTTTCCGGCAAAGAAAGCGGCACCGCCATTGGACACCTGAAGAATGACAGGAGATCTTGACTCCTTAGCCGCTTCGAGGACGGCAACTACAGTAGAGGATGAGGTCACATTGACGGCTGGAAGTGCGAACTCGTTCTCTTTCGCATATTGGAACACCTAAGGGGAAAGGAAGGGATCGTGAGCATACAACACTGAGGTATCTTTTGGGTGTGACATAATTGGAAGAATTGGAACTGGGTGAAGAGTTATTGACCCTACGTACCTTTAAAACATCCTGGCCATAAATGACGCCAGGCTTGAGGTTCAGCTTATCCATCAACCCCATTGTGAATATAATAGGAAATATAGACAATTGAAAAGAAGGATAGTCCTTGTCTAATACACGAAAAGTTGAAGAATCTTAGGGGAGATAATATGAGAGATAAAACTGTTGGCGAAGGAACAGTGTTTGTTGTGAATTGGGTGAGACGTCTGAGGGAATAAAAAACAGTGACGACAAAAAGTTGTTGAAAGCAAAAAAAAAAGAGAAGAGGGGTGAAATAGGGAAAGTATACGGTATAAAAGCTTTGGTGGGGTTAATCGGTCAGATTTGATCCACGGTGACGCAGAGGCCGAGAATTATTATGGAGGCAACTACCCGGGTTATTTCGTAGTGTACGGCTTGTATCACCTTTTTAACCTCGAATTATTTAAATTTAAACATTCTAACTTTCCGGCTAGAACTTCTTTTTCTTTTCCTCGATGTACCTTTTACATAAATGCATGCATCAATACATACCTGTAAACATTGAAGGTAATATCTGGATAAATGTACAAGTACATAGCCCACCCTTTAATTCTTAAAGCTTACACTGAAGCTCTGCCGTCCCGGGTTCACGGATACACTTTACGGAACGAAGGAACTGAGCTCAAGATACCAGGTAGGTAATATACCGTATGTACCGTGAGTTTGACTCAGGTCCCGCCCGGGAAGTTCCAGTGGGGTAACCCGTCTACTGCAGGTTGAAGCTATAGTCAAGCAATGCTTTTACTGTCTGTTATCTTAATTACCTTTATTTAATATTATGTTTCTCGTCTTCTATAGTACTACTACATAATATCTTACTAAAAAACAGCTGTTTGTCATTTAATAATCTGATGTTTAAAGTGCCATTTTTATATAAAGCTTGTATACACCGTTGTATATAGGTACATTAGCGCGCCAGGGTGGGCCCTGGACATGGTCTCTAGGATAGTCATAGAATTTGAACTCAATTTCAGGTTTGACGTAGTCTCCTGACGCTATTGTAAAAAAACCATTGTATATTTAACAACGTCTCGGAAACCTGAGATTGTTTCCAGCCTAAAATAAGATTAAAAAAAAAATAAAAAAATAAATTTATATATTAGGTATCTAGTATTGTATTGAAGTGTTATTCGTATTATTTATTTGGTCATAAGGTATTATATAATATAAATTTTTACTACTCGCGATGAGGTTCGAATTATAGGTTTATAGGTATAGATTACGTGATTTATTATTAAATTATAAGGTTTACGTATGTGTGAGAGGATTATCCTTTATTTTAGTATATAGGTAGGTAGGTAGGATAAGGTAGGTTATACGTAAGGATAAGTAGGTTGAGGCAGTTGCAATAGAGGTTATACGTATACGAGGTAGCGACGATGGAGGCTACGGATAGGATCATCGTTTCGAAATCTAGAGATTATTCCAAGAATTGAAAACTGTCTTAATCTTAAGCCGTTACAAGGTTTCGAATATCTCGAAACCTGGAGATTATCTTAAGAATTGGAAACCGTCTCAATCCTGAACCATCATAGGGTTTTAGATTATTTTATATATAAAATTATACTAGTGACGGTTTTGAATAACCAGTATTATATTAAGTTTTTTTAGATAATTATATTTTGCGATATTGTTATAGTGACCATATCCAGGACCCACCTTGGCGCGCTAATGTAGGATACCTTTTAGTTACCTAGGGTCCTAGATATGTTCCCTTATATTACGTAAATATGATTACATTATTTACGTACTTATGCTCCACCTAACTGACAGTCTGACGTACACAACAACGGTCAATCACTTGAAGCCCTTAACTTGCAACCTGAATAATGTCATCAAAATACGTTTAATATGTCTATATCTGAGGATATATTTTATTGTTAATTGTAGAAAACTTCTTAGATTTGTTGCACCAGAATACTTGCGGTATATATCGTTGGTAGGATAATTCTTGATTAATAAATAAATAATCATCCCATTTGACCTCGAGAGGCTTCCATCACTACTACGTACCTAGGTACCACGCACCCACAATTCTTGAGGTTATGATGATGTAACCTTGACCATCCTAATCGCCGAAGAGTACTTCGTACTTCATAGGCCCTTCTCGAACTTCAGTAATTCGAGGCCGAACTGACCTGATTAAGATGCTGGTACCGATAAGTTATCGCTACGAACTTTAAATGATAAAGTCTTTATGAACATATTTTATTTATTTATGTATGTGTTTCGACGAGGTGGGTATCTATGTAGGTATTAGAGGATACTGTCATGTGACCTGCAGTCATATGACTCGTGTCTTAGATATGCTCCTACCAGGTAGGCATATATAATTCGTTCCTTATTCCTAAAGTCATAATATACGATGTTAAATACCTACAACCAAGGTTAAATGTTTTGAAAGAAACTTGATTGCAGCATAGAGGAGCTAGGACTATCACCTTACGAAAGGGGACTTCATATACTTATAGGTACTTACCTTTTATTTGTATTCTCGAAACTTCCAGGCTATCACTGTTTCAATATATACGTATTCCAAGTATTGGGTATGGGCACCTCTCAGTATGAAATTGTATATTACACCAGGTAGTATACCGAATTCTTTATTTATTAGATAAATGAGTGTGCTAATAATTGTATAAGTGAGTGTCCAAATTCCAGGTCTGAGTCCTTTTTAAGATGCCTAATCTTTGGTCCGTGAGATAGGATGCCGAAGACCCTATTCTCATATGTGGACTTATATCATTTCGCAGTAGCTTGTGTTCTTTCTTCAACTGCTAGTCTCGCGAGCCGTTGCGTCGGCCACGGTGAAGGTGACTGAGATCAGGTTAGTATAAACGATATGGTTAAACGTGTGAGGTTGCTATTTACCTATCAACGGATGGTCGGCGGGGTTAAAGGGAGACGTCATGGTCTGAATGGTGTCCGGGTGAGTAGCGTTGACCTTTGCGATATTGGTCTGTCTGTTGTTGCACTTGAAGACGAAAGAGAGTGATTTGTCTTGTCCCCCAGCGGTATACTTGTAAACGAGCTGTCCTTCAGATCCGTTGTCGGCTGTTTTATATAGGTACAATTAGTCAACTTTTCTTAATAGTTCATATGGGGGTCTAATAACGAACCATTTTCAGAGTTGATTCGAATCTCCGCAGAAAGGGCACCAGCATTTACATCGTCAAGCTTGCCAACTAGGGTTCCAGAGGTGATCTCTGCCTTGCCGCCAGTTAAATTAGATACGAGGCCATTCTTAATTCGAATAAGGGTATAGTAGGTAGATGCCATTTTGAAATATAATTCGACGTCTGAATTGGAGGTGTGCAGTTTTCGGGTTATTGGATAATGTGACAGGAAGCTGATGAGATCTTGAAGAAATATTATCTGTCAAAAGGCAGGAATGAGGAGGAATTTATACCTGAGAGATCTCTTAGGTATATTGCATCCTCTGTTACGTGAATCTTCGTTGTTGTAGTATACCTGTGTACGCTCCGTCAAAAAGAGCCATCACGAAACGCCAGTAAATCCTATTCGAAGTTGCCATTCGTATCTTGTTGTATGTAACCTACTCCACCTCTCAGCAGTTTTTTCTGGTAATCTTCATCTTCTGGGGATTTCAGCTTTGGTCCTCATTACGAATGAAGCCATTTTCCACGCGTGACCGATGTTAGGCATACATTATTGCGCGTAGGAATACATTTCAAATTGATATAATAGGAGTTCAGATGGAATGGGTAAGGTGTATTGTTTGTTTATAAGCTGTCAAAATCTTTAGAATAGGCAGAAGATCAGCAAGAAGTATCAGCTGAAATGTCATTGCATATATGTAAGGAAAAAGAATTGTGGTTTATTATTATACGCAGAAGGAAGGACGAATTGGCTATTCAAGTGCGCCTAGGCAGCCTGACTCAGCAATATATTGCATCATACGTCATGCGACGTGACGATGTCAATAAAGCGCACCGACAAGACTATACCTACCTGGTAGGGGTTGGTATGTCTACGCCTATCTCAGTGATTTGATTTTAAAGCAGTTAATTCTCACGATATCTGTTCATCTAAACCCCAGCCGTCCTATGTGCTTTGTATACGCGCGGAGGCGGGACATGTACGTTAACAAGGGTTAGGAGGTAGGTAACCTATCCTTTACAAAGACGTAAACAAAATTATCATCATCTGTTCATCTGAGGAGCGTGCAGTATTCTTATTACTTCGGATAGTTGTGGATTATATATAGCCTTCGATTCGATAATTTGGTAGGTAGTTGAAAGCTATAGCGAATGCCTAAATACACAGAAAAAGGTTGAGTCTTATTGTCTCCTATCATTAGGGATTTTATCAAGACTCCATGGACTCATTTTCCGAGTCTCCCAAGTTACGACATGACATACTTTACCCCTGAGCCCTTCGAGTAGGAGATTCGATGTATCTATATCTGTACCAGTGTTCTTATTTTTGTGTTAGCCGAGTTTGCCGTAATTAGCGATCGTTCCACCCTGATCCTATTCTTGTTTGGGGAAATCGTGGTAAGTGTAGTAGGTTAGTCGTAACGTAACAATGTACGGCTAGGTAGCTGAAAATTTATGTGACTATTAGTGTGGCGCCCTAGGTCCTAGGACATGACTCTATATTTCGTGACGCTTCTCTGGCCGTCTCTTTTTCGATATGACCTTAGAGATCACTTTCTGACAGATAGGCATCTATCAAGTAACGATGTCGACTTAGCCGTGCAACGCGTTAACGATCTTGTTGCTACTTTTTCATTGCTTCTACTCTATTTGACCGTAGAGATGACACTGCCTTCAGTTGGCTTCCAACCCAGTCGCTTTCCCTTGCAGCATAACATCTCATTCTTAATAGTACGTTTTCAGCTTTGAATATCAAGATCACCGAAGTCGGTACAAGGGTAATGAGGGAATGCAATAGGTTATGCAGTTCTATAACGTAGATGACATATTGGTTTTATGAATTGATGGTATAGTTGACTTAACCTAAATTGAATAGGGGTATGCTACCTCATTTTCTGACCATATGCCTCTCACCTGACAACGACTAGTAGAGAAGAATCCAGACGTTGCATTCGAATGGTACCCATTCAGTCATTGACTTCTTTTTGAGGCCTTTCGTTATCTTAAAAACTATAAACATAAGAGGGTAGTTAGATTGTATCAACATTTTCGCTGCAGCATACCTAAACTAAAGGTCCTCATAATCATCAAGGGCCTACTAAGAGATAAATTGTATTCTAGGTCTCTTTCGAGGTTATACTTTCATTATTACTTCCTCTCATATCGTATGCCCACTTAGATAGAGCACTAAAGCTCTTGCATTGTCGCTGAATACCCGACTGTTTGATTCTATTCATCCCTCCTTCGATCGAGTCCAAATTAAGGTCGGGATTGCACATTAAGACCTATTACGCCTTGTTTGTTTGCTGCATGTTAGGTTTATATGCTATATGTTGAAATAGAGGCATGTTGTGAGGGTTATCATGTATATTTAGAAGGTCAGGTTCATGGGAGTAGGTACAGGTTCGTAGATATTACACATATGCTTCTTGTGGGTACAGGGCGTGGGCTCCCAGCCACCTAATATTCCGACACCATATAAACCTGTGTACTCGGTAACTCGAGAGAGCAATCTCACTACCTGTAGGTAGGTATCAACGATGTCCATGCTGATGTTACGTTTATATTTAGATCATCGCCGAATGTCTAGTCGAACTAGAATGCCCTGATCTCTGTCGGTATCAAAATAAGTTAGCGATCTATTTTATCTCATTTGATCAAGTTTCGCGGATGGTCATAGTATACTGATAAGTTGGTACGAACGCGTTTAGATCGGATGGATTTGGAAGATATTAGTTACTTTCTATTCCGATAAAGATAACAGTCAAAGAATAGACCCAATGACGAATGGAACAACTAGAGGGACTTTGCTGGAGATGTAGAACGGTTAGTAAGTTTGCAATATGGGCCAAATGTTTATTAAAGACATGTTGAAATAGACATAGGTTATGAAAGTTATCTTATATATTAAGAAAGTTAAATTATATATATAAATACAGGTTCATAAATATTACATATATATTGTTATAAATATAAAACGTAAGCTCTTAACCATTTAATATTCCGATATTCCCATTTAAACTATACCTAAAAACTTATAATATTTATATATCTTTAATTTTTCTTATATATATACTTTAAATATAACTCTTATTAATTAATAACTCCTATTAATTAATAACTTCCATTAATTATAAATATATTATTATAAAATTATTTTTTTTAATTATTATTATTTTTACTCGTTTTATATATAAAAATTTAAAACATTTTTAAAACGTATAAAGGTGTTTTTTAATAAAGGTTTTATAAATTTATTAATTATTTATTAAATTATCTTTACGTATTTAAAGTTGATTTTACTAGTAAATTATCTCTTTTATATAAAGAAAATGTTTATTTTAATATATTTAGTGTATAAATAAAAGTTTAAATTATTTACGAGGGTTAAAGCTTTTTAATTATTATTTTAAATAATTATGGCTTTTATATTATCTTTATTAATATTAAATTCTTTTAATAACTTTCGTAATTAAATAACCTTTTTTATAACGTTAACCATATTTTTAAACTTTGATTTATATGTAAATATAACCATTATAAACTGTTATTTATTAAATTAGTTTAATGTTTTACTTTTTATATTAAAAATATATTTTAATATTAACTTTTTAATTTAAGTGTATCCGTTATAATCGGCATTTATATAATTTATAAAATTTTTAAAGTTACTTTTATATGTAAGTTTATAATTTAGTGTGTTTTTTAAATAACGTAAGATTTAATAAACGGCAATTAAGTATATAATTATAAAGTTTTTCATATAACGGTTTAAATATAAAACAATATAAATAATGTCCGGTTTAATACTTATTATAATATATATTAAATACTTTATAACTTTAATATATTATTAAACATTTACTTTAAAAGCTTTATAATTATTAAATAGTTTAAATATTTTATTAATTTTTATAGGCGTGACGTTAAAATTAATTTCCTATTATTTTAATTCCTTAATAATACGTTTTAGATATACCTTTTAACTTAAAGTAATAATTTTATTAATACGGTTTTAATAAATTATCATCTTTAAATAAAATAAATAAAAACCTAAATCCGTTATTTTAAATTTTTTAATAAATTATTATTTAATTTTATTAATTTTTTTTTTATAAAATTAATAATAAATAAATTGTTAATATAAATAATAATATATGTTAGTACATATATATGTAATTGTATTAAAAGGAAATAAAATAAAATAAGTAAAATAGTAAAAAACAAATGTTATAAAATTGTTATATTAAAATATTTTATGAGGAGATAAAATTTTTTATTATTAATATAATTAAGAGATTATATTTTATATTAAAAATACATAAATATAAAGATACGATAGTATTTTTCTAATAATATAATTGTTATTTAATGATGTAATTATTATTTATTTTATTTTTCTTTTATAACGAAAACGTTATAAATATTATCTTTAATTTTATTTTTATTTCATTTATTTTTCTAATTTAATAATAACTTTATTATTTTTAATTAAGGTCCTCATTATTTTATTCGGTAATACCTTAATTATAATGTTAATTAAGTTATAATAACTTTAGATTTATTTAATATTATTTATTTCTTTATTTTTATAAAATTGTTTTAATGTTATTAAGTTAATTATTAATTTTTTTTTATTAATATTACTTATTTATACCAAGTATTAATATAATAAATATGAATTTATATAAAAAATAAGAAGAATTTTAAGAAAAAATAAGTGTTTTAAAATATTATTAATAATAATATAAATAATATAATCTATATTAAAATTTTATATTATTTTGTAAATTTTATTTATTAAAATGTTATAAATTACTCGCTTATATTTTGTAAATAATTAATATATAATATTTCTTTTAATAAAGATCTCGTTATTTTAAATAATCGGTTCTTTATTATTTATTATAATAATATATCTTATTTATAAATTTATATCTTTATTATTAATAAATAATTTATTTATAAAAACGTATAAACAAAAATCTTAAAGATTAAATTAAATATAATGAAATTTTCGGTTTTTATTATCCATTTACTATTTGATTTTTATATTTAATATTTTGGTTTTCTTTAGCCCGGGTTTTATATATTATATTATAGTTAAATAATTAAATGTAATTTCAGATTAATATATCGAAAAAATATAAGTTTTTTGGGTTTTTTATTTAATATATTTTTTAGTTATCTTCGGTACCTTTAAGTTTAATAATTTTAATTTCTCGACTTAACTTTTTTATATGGTAGAGATATTAAATCCTTCCTTAACAATTATAAACCATAATCTGTTAAAATCTTTAATTATTCTAATTTCTAGAATTTTTTAAGGTTTAGTTTTAATCTTTACTTAAGTAAATATTTTATCTTTTTTTGTTAAAAAATCTTTGGTATTGATGTTAAACGTATTATCCATTTAAAATTTAATAATATTAAACGGTTAACCAATTTCTATAATAAATAAATATAAATTAAATGTTAAAAAGGTTATATATAATTTCTTTTAATAATATTTCGAGTATGTTTCGAATTAATATGTATTTAATTTTATTAACCTATATAACGATTTAATAATACATAATAATATTCTTTCGGGATATTTTATTTTTAGTTTTTTTAATAATTATACGAATATAATCTATTGTATCGATATTTTTGATTAAGTATATGTTATAATAATATTTTAAATTATGATTTTTATACCTTTTTTTTATAATATAAATATTAAAATTATAATTAATTATTAATTGGCCTTTTAAATTATAAAAGTATAAATTATAATAAATTTTTTATTAAAATTGCTATAATTTTATATAATTAAACGAAATTTCTTATATGGTATTTTTATATTTTTAATTTTAATTTTATAAATTATTTTTAATTTAAAGATTATAATTTTATTATATAGTTTAATATTATATATAATTGGTTTTAAAATATTATTAACAAATAAAACGTTAAATTCTTTTATATTTAATATTTTATAAAGATTTCTTGAGATTATTATTTTACCTTTTATTTATAGCTTTAATGCGAGTATAAGATTGTTTTTTTTTTTATATTAACGTAGATAAAATTTAAGTTTTCTTTAAAAATAATCTTATACTTCGATAAATTAAAATGTAATTTAAGTAATTAAATTTTAAGTTTTAATAAAAGCTTTAATTTTTCTTTAAGTTAAATATATAATTTAATATAAATGTTTCGGAACGTTAATATTTCTTTTAAAGCTTTAAATGTAATAATTACATCTTTATCCGTAACTAAAATAACTTTATATGGGTTTTTTTATCTATCTTTTTTTTTATATATTAGAATATTATTCTTTAATGGTAAAAATAATAATAATATTTTTTATATATTAGGTCTGTTTTTTATATTAAAGGTATCTCGGATTAAGTGTTATGTTTTAATTTTTTTAATCTTAATTATTACCTTTTAAATTAATTAAACGTATTATAATTATAAGAGGATAAATAGTGAGTTTATATTAATATAAAAATAAACTTTAAAAATTAATAAAGTAAGGATTAAATTATTTAAATTAACCATATTATTTATTGCTTTAATAGCCATTTATAATCAAAAGGTACATATTACGTTAATTTCTTTTAAAATAATCTTATATACTTATTTAATAAAGTTATGGTATTTTTTAACTTTCCCGATTAATTAATATGTTTTGGTAAAGATTTAATTATACGTTATGTTTATTAAATAAGCTTTATTATAAAATTTAATATTATTGAAATTAATTCTTATATTATATATAATAATATTTAACAAGCTTAAATATATATTAATTTAACATTACTTTAACAATTTTTAAATTTTTTTAATAAAAATTATTTTCATAAATTAAACTATTTAATACTTTATAATTATATTAATAATATATAATATTAAACATTTGTTTAAATATATAATATCGATAATAATTTTATAATTAAAATTAATTTCGGGATCTTTTAAACTAAATTGAAATCTTTAAAGTATTTTTCTTTTAACTTAATAATAATAATAAAATTTAATAATTTTTTTAAAATTATTAATTTTAATATCGTAATTTATTTTATTAAATAAAACATATATTTTATTAATAAAAAAATATCTAAAATAGATATAAATCCAATATAATTCCGTTTTTATAAAATAAATAATATTATTAAATTAGAATTATAAATATCCTTATTTATATATAATTATAACCATTATACCGTTTTTATAAATTAATTAATTAATGATATTATTAAGATATACATTTATACAATCCATATTTTTAAACGATAATAAAAATAAAGTATTAATTTTTATTATATAGAAATTAATTAAGCCGAAAAAAATATTAATTAATATAAAGCCAATCAGTATTATTAATCATGTTCTATAAAAGAATATTAAATCTTATGAAATTTAAGATCTTTAAGGATATATATATATGATCCTAATTTATACTTAATTTATAACTCTTTTTTTTTATCCCTCATTACTCTTTTTATCCATATATTGTAAACCCTTAAAATCATTTACACCTTCTCCATATTTATCTTTTTTTTTTTGTATTTAAATTAGGCTTTAACCTATTATTTCCCGTTTAATATAAAAAAATTTTACCCGTAAAATTTTCTTTAAAAATTATCCTCCCTTAATTAATAATTAAAAAAATAATTATACGATATAAAATTAAAATCGTTTTGCGTTATTAATTTAAGGTAAAATATTATATTACTAAATTTGGTGGTAATAAGAATTATTTTTAAGCCGGTAATATTATCTGAATATTAATTTTAGGTATATGGTTTATTATTTTATTTTTAAATTCTTTTTACAGTTATGGCAACAATAATAACAATATTATTATCGTTTATAACTTATTAACCTTATCTTAAACTTTTAATTTAAACTCCTCCAATTCTAACAGCTTTTTTTTATCAAACTTCTTAATTAATTATATAACATTCTATATTAATAACTCCCTTAAATACCACTAATCATAAATTATTAAATAACCTTTCCATTTAATTAGATATTCCAATACTAATCTACCACCTACCTTATTAATTTTACAAATTAATAATGCCTTAATTTTGTAAGATATCTATTCGTTATTATCCTTTTTTATTACTATTCTACCTAATTAAAGAATATATTTTCCATATAAATCCTTATCCTATAATATTTTATATAAATAAACCACCGAAATAACCTTATATATTCTCCAATAAATTAATATATTTAATTTATATACTAATTCTCCCACACAACAAACTATTAATAATAATCCAACCTATTATATTAACCACTTCCACAATAACTTACCCAATAATATATAATCCTTATATAACCATAAATATACCATATCACCTATTTTAAAATTAATTAGTGAATATTTCATATTATATTGTATTTTAACATCTACAGTGGCAAAATCGATTGTTGTTTTAGTTTTTTTTTAGTAAATTTTACGTAATATTACAAAATCAACGACATTTTCCAATACTGCCATCATCGATAAAACCGTACGAGGCTTAAATCTGTATACTACCTCATTTAATAATCGACACAATACCGATAAAAAAAAATTATTAATATTATATTATAATATAAATAATATATCTGTTTAAGGTTGGTTATTAGGCAATATTATTATATAATATTATAATGTTATTTTTATATCTTAATTTTTATATTTAATTTACCCATTTATTTATAAATAATAATTAATTAATATTATTAATTTGGTTTTGAGGTGTGTAAATAATATTTGTTAGAATTTAGATATAAATTTTAGGTCCCGGTCCGAAATTGTTTTCGCGGGTATATTTTAGTTATAAAATATAAGTATTTGTAATATATATGTTATTTAATCCTTTACCATATATTTAATATTTCCTGGTATAAAAATTACCTTTTTGTTAAATTTATATATAATAATTATTAGTGTATTAAATTATATATATCTTTTGGTATATTATATTATTTTCTTAGATAATACCTTAAATAATTCCATAATAAAATCTTATGTGATTGTATGATATAGGATCGACATTAAATTAATTATTATTAATTATCCAAAGGACTTGGTTTAATCTGTATAATTTTCTTAACATGTTGGGCACTACTCGATATATTCTTTAACTTTATGTATGAAATTTTATATTAATATACCTTATAATTTTTATAATATCCTTTTAGGTTTAAAATGGTGATAGTTGTTATAAGCCACTTTAAATAACTTTGCCATGTATGAGGATAATATTAATAACTATCTTTATCCTATTCTTATGATGTTAAATATTAGTTTATCCCTCATCTTGTGATAATATTATTTTGTTGTTTTGTTAAAACTTAAATTTATATTTATTTTTTCTAAGATTTCCTTAAACCATGTTAATTAATAATCATAATTATAACTAACAATTATTTTATTTTTAAAATCTTTATTTATTATTATATCCGTAGCGAAATATATAAAATCTTCCACTATATCTTCTAAAGTTAATTTAATTAATTCTTTATATTCCTTAATATCTTATAATAAATCCTCTATCGGCAATTATAATAATATATTAAATATTAAATTTATTTTCCCTAAAATATATTTAATATCTAATTAAAATTATAATAAATAAATAAAGGTAACCATTAACTTATTATTCATCTTATTAACATTAACCATTTTTAAAATCGTTTACTTTATTATATCTTTCATTGTTATATAATCTGTAAAAATTACCATATATTATATACACAATTGTAATTATATTCAATTTTAACAACATAACCATACCAAATAAGCCATTTTTATTTCCATTAACCCATACTTTATTTTTATTTTTATTAGAATTTTGGATAAAAATAAAATTAGTTTAACTATATCGATATTAATCGGACCTCTATCCCATTTATATAATATATAAAATATCATAATTTTGTAACCTTAACATTTAAATATATTAATTTTTATAAACATTATAACATTATAATTTTAATATATAAATTTAATAAAATTAAATAATTCTTTTTATAATATTTCGAATACCTTTTTTTTAACCTCGATCAATTTAAATATAATTTTTATTATATATTGTTTTTTTGTTATTAGTTATAAAAGGATTTTCTTTTTAAACTTACCTTCTATTAATATTACTATCTTATATATTTATAAAAATTAGATCTTTTGTTAATATTATAAAATATATTTTTTTAAAAAATTTGTTATTTTAATATATATCTTTAAGTCGGCTAACATCTTCGGTATTTTAATCTTTAAAATTACTTCCACTTATTTATTTATAATTAATATCCCATTCCCGTCTACTATCTAACCTAATAATTTGATAAAAAAGAATCCAAAAAATAACTTTTTCGATATGATAATTATTCTTACTTTATTATATATGTCAAATATAATTTTAAGATATTTATAATATTTATTGGTTATATTATTATAAATGATAATGTTATTAATATATGTTTTAACGAATGTGTTTATAAGTTAAAAACACTAATCTATAAATCGTTATACATATACGAATAAATTTTTAAAACCCATTAATATCATATTTAATATTTTAAAATTTTTAGGTAATATTATTATCATTCGATCTTTATATTTTTTAACGATAGATAATTAATAGAAAAATGTTAATCTATTAATAATTATTATATATTTTTTATCTCAAATATATAATATAATTTATTCCTAACATAATAACAGATATATATCAACTAACACACACTTATTTAATGGTCGTAAATTAATCACAACCCGACCCTTATACTTACCATCCATAATCCTCCATACCACAAAACATACACACCTAAAAAACATCGGTTATCTCATCCAATCCATTTTTTTTATCTTATATATCCTACCAAAGATTTTGTTAAGAAATTTCTAATCTTACACTTCTAATAAATATATATAATTTAGTTTATAATAATCTTGTTAGTTATTTATAAAATCGACCGTCATTTTTTTATTCTCCGGTATTTTAATTATACCCCGATTTTTTTAAATATCATATGATTTGGTTATTTTAATAAACTTTTTATTAATACTTAAATCCACATTATAATAATATATTCTGTCCTTAATAAATCTTTTTATATAATTTTCCGGTTTAATTATTTTTAAGGATGGTTTTTTAATATTAAGGAACCTTTTTTTGTTTTTAAATGTTTTTTATATTTTTTCGGAAGTTTTATTTTTAATTATAAAAATGTCTACAATATTGTTATCCATGTTAAACTCTATTATTAAATTATTTCTACTTTTTTTTATCGAACCTATTATTTATACTATATTTGTTTTTTTTTAAATGGTAAAGAAATATTTATTTTCTAATATATTATTTATATTGCCTAATTTTTTTTTATAATATATAATTATTAATTTATTAATCTAATTTATAAATATTATCATTTTAAATATCTTAGCATTATGGTAATTATTTATAGCTCCTTTATACGTTACCTGAAACTCGAAGTCTTGTTTGTATGGCAGGTTAAGGAATTTAATATATACTAATATTATAAAATACAACTTAACCATGGTTTGTCTTTTCGCCAACACTTAATAACAGATAGTACCCCGTTTCTTCAAATAAATCATTAATATTATAATTCCAGGATATATCTTTAATATTATTAATTACTTAATATAATTAATAAGGATACCATATTTATTATAGAATTTACTCCTTAATAATAGATTAAACTTTAATTTATTCTTATATATTTATACTTCGACTAACATTTTTATTATAATAATATAACCGGATTAATTTCTGCCTAACATATTAAAATAAAACCATATCTTTTGGTAAAAAATTATCTCTCCCATTATAACATTAATTACAAAAGGTTTATCCTATTCAATTATTTCATAATCTTTAATAAAATTATTTAACCATTTCCTATTAACCATTCGGTTTATTACGCTTATATTAACACATATTATTAATTTCTATTTCTCTTTATTAATCATTATGATTTTTAAATATAAATACTTTTTTAGACCCTTCCTTTTCTTTTTCTATTAACATTATATATCCAAAATTTACATACCGTCGGCCATTAAAAAGGAAAAAATTTCTATCATATCGGTTTTAATAAAATCAAAACTTAATTTAATATTTAAAGGTTCAATCTTAATATAAATAAACATACCTCGCACATCGGAATTATTAATGTTCGATCCCCCTTTCGTCACTAACAACTACCTGTCCTCGTTATTATTTTTAACAATGGAATATAAAGATACTTTTATTAACCTTAATTTATTAGTTAAGGTTACCTTAAACACGTTTAATTTAAGTTTAAAAATAAACTTCGGCTTAATTAAGCTATATTTATTAATATATATATATTTAAAATAATATATTTTAAATTCGAATTGTTTACCATATTTATAATAATTATACTTAAAATTATAATCATAATAATAAAAATATTTTAAATAATAATATTTAAACTTTAATTTATTAATATTTATTTTATAATTATTTATTAAAAAATAACTATCTTTTTTAAATTTATTTTCTTTTTTCTCTTTATTATTATCTTCTTAATTAACAATTACTTTATCTTTTAAATAAAATATTCTATTCTTTTTATTATTTTTAATCTAATAATAATATTAAATATATTTATTATTGTAACTTCTATAGTAACAATCCCGTTTATTATAATCGTAGTTACAAAAACCTCCACTATAACCTCGGCCGTAACAATATTAACAATTATAATCCCGATTATAATCCTTAAAATCTCTATAATAATTATATCTGCGGTTATAATTATAATTATAGTTATAATTACGGGATCTTTCGTAATTACAAGGCCTATTATAATCCCAGGGGTTATTATAATAACAATTACAATTATAATTACAATTACTTTTATACCGGTTATTTTAACTTTGATTTCCCTAATAATTATTTTCTTTATCTAATTCGCTATCTTATAAAAAATTATGATTTTTAAACGCCAATCTATCCTTATCCTTAACTAAAATCTAACTATATATCAAACAATCTTTAAAAGAATCATCCGCCTTAGAAATTTAATCTTTTTTTTTTACGGCAATTATCTGGATACGCCATACTTTTTAATAATCCTCGATATAATCAAAATATTTATCCATTAAAATAAACATACTTAACAATAAAATATATAAATATAAGATAGGGTTAAATACGTTATACACTTACAATATATATTATATAAATTCTATTATACGGTAGGCTTAATATAATCGGATTACCTCCATAATTTAAGTCTTTATCAACATATCTTTAAAATAATTACTTTTAAAATAGACAACCTCCTTAAACTTAACATAGGCTTCCATATCAGCCATTTTAAATTAATTAAATAATTATAAGAAAATATAATCATTATCGGCCCTTATAATTTCACACTATCCGTACGATAAAATTACGGTTTACTATATTAACATATACTTACGGTATAGCTTATATATTAAAATTATAATCTTAATTAAACGTCTTTTATTAATACAGGCTCTTTTAATAATATCGATAAAAAAGCTAACATTTTTTTAATATATTTTTTTACTAATAATAATTACTTTACTAATTCCTATTAATTTATTTAAATTTAAATAAAAAAACTTAATATTTTAAAACTTTTAACCATCTCGTTTATATAATTATTATTATTATTAAAATTCGAATTTTTATCGTTTTATATTAACTCGGTTATAAAAATATTTGTTTATAAGGTTATAATAAATGTTACTTATTAAGATTTAAAAAGTTACCATTATTTCTTTAATATGTTTATTTTATATTTTGTTGTTATCCTTTTGGTCTGTTTAATCCGATTATCCTATTTAGCCAAGTTAACTTAACCTGTCTTAATTAAATTATTTAAATTAACTAAAAACATTATTACCTACTTATTATTATTATCCGTCTAATATATTAAACATTTAAAACAGATTTGATAATTATGGAAATGGTGGTAGGGGCGGCAATAATAGTTATAAGGATGGTGGTAATAATGATTATTAAAATAATGATAATTATTATGGTTATAATTATAATAATAAAATTATAAAAAATAATTTTAATAATAAAAATAATAATAAAAATAAAGATAAAAGTTACTTAAAAATTAATTTATAAAATTATAAACCTATTTAAGCATTACCGTCTCTGTAAAAAATAAAAAGAAGGGGAAAGAATTAGGTATTATTATTTATATAAATATTTTTTTTAGGTAAAATAATTTAGATAATGTTATCTATATAAATAAATATTTTTTTTATTTTTTTTTATTTGTTATTATCTTTTATATCATTTTTAACCTATTTTTAATCTTTAAATTCATTATATAATATTTTTTATTTAGATTTGGTAATAATATCGGATTTAAATTTCTTAAATAACTTATTAATAATAAAGGGTTTATTTTGTTTAAATAGGTTTAAAGATTTGGATTTATTAAAGGCGGTAAATATAACCTGTTAAAATTATAAAATAACAATTAAAAATATTATTAAAAATATTAAATTATTTATATTAATATTTATTTATATTTATCCTTTTATTTTATATTTTTTTTTATATTTCAAATACTTAAAGATTATTATATTAAAATTTATATTACTTTATTCTAATAATGGAAAAATAAAAATTGATAATAATATGTACGGACGATTAAATATAATTAAATATATAAACCCTTAAAAATTCATCCGTAATATTTTAAAACGAAGATTAAGTTTAGTTAAATTTGTTTGATAATTTAATTAATAATCTGATAAAAAGTTATTTATAGAGATTATTACCGGTTTTAATAATTAAGATATTTTTTATATTTATAAAAGATTCTCTATAAATATTTTAATAAAAAAGGATACTTTTTTAAACGGTTTAATTAATTAATATCGAAATATAAACCTAAATAAAAATATATATAAGGGGGGTAGGGATATTAATTTAAATAATGGTTTTTATTATATTTATATAAGTATAAACTGTGGTAACCGTGGCATTATCTATGATGCGGATAGCGGTAACTATTATATAAGTGGTAATATTTACGGTATTATCACCTATATATAGAACGGTTATTATGGTATTAATTATATTAGCTATAATAATTATATTATTAGCTATGGTAGCTGTATCACGTGCACTATTGCAAGGGATGTTTGAGGTGGCGTTGGCTGCGGCGCGGGTGGTGCTGGCTACGGTGCAGATAATGCTAGCTGCGGCGCAGGTAGCGCTGGTTATGATGCGGGTGGCGTTGGTTACGGCGCGGATAGCGTTAATTATGGTATTGGCTACTGTAATATTGGCTATTACATTGGTTATTATATGGATATTTTCTCGGGCGGCGTTACGAAAATTAATGGCAATAAAATCAAGGGCTTTAATAATATTATCATTTATTTTATCCGTAATTGAATCGATATTATTATAACTTGTAGAAATTATAAC
>CADCWW010000030.1:0-62195 GCA_902806505.1 Hypoxylon lienhwacheense
TAATAATAAATTAATAAATTAAATTAAAATGTGATTTAATAAGCTCGGGCATATGTTAATTTAAAAATTAATAATAAATTAATAAGTTAAATTAAAATGTATTCCGAAAAAACATAATATACGAAATATACTTTTATGTTTATTAAATAATATGGCATTAACTTTATAATTAACGTATAATATATATATTATAACATATATAATGTAAATTTACCATTTACGTTTTTTTAAACGAAAAAAAAACATTTTTATTTTTAATTATTTTTAATTATAAAGTTATTTATAATGATACGAATTTATAATATAATATATTAAATTATTAATTAAGATTTTATATTATATTTTCCGGTTTATCCCGAATCATTTTAAATATATTAATTTAAATATTTATTTTTAAAATAATATTAATAATGTTTTAATTATTGTTAAAAATATTGTTAAAAATATCGTTAAAAATACCGTTATTAAAAATATTATTAAATATATCTTTATTTACATTATTATTATTAACGTTTATATTATTTTTATTTTTATCATTTCTTTTTAATATTTAATAATTTAATATTTAAAAAATATTTCTTATTATAATTTATAACCAGTTTAATAACATTTTATATTAATAATAATTTTAAATATTATTAATTAAATTTAAAACCGTATCTTTTTTAATATATTATATATTTTAATATTAAATATTTATTTATTTTATTAACATATTGTTTAATAAAACTTTTAATTTTATATAAAATATATTTTTTATTATTATTTTAAACGAAAATTTATCTTAATTTTAATTTATATTATAAAAATAAATTTATATTATTTAATATTAAAAATAAATAAACTATTAATATAATATAATATATTTTTTAATATTAAAAAAAAATTAAATTTATAAATCAAATTGCCCATTTTTTTAATTATTATAAATAATCTTATCTTTTAAAATAACCATTTTCTTTTAAATTTTTTTAATAAATTATATTTTTTATATAATTATAAAAAAGTTTTTTATTTAATGTTAAATTATAAAAAGTTCTTTTATTTATTATATTTTATTTTTATGTTTACGGTAATAAATTTAATCGTAATTTTAACTTTTTATTAATAAAATTATTTTATATCTCGAAATCCATTAACTTTTATAATAGTTTTAAAAATTAATAATAAAAACTTTAATTTAAATCTTAATATTACCTTATTAAGAAAACGTTTTAATATAAATAATTTTAAATTATTAAAATTATATTAAAAAATTAATATTATTTATATTTATAATATATTAAGTTATATTATAATATGGTATTTTAAAATTATTTTAACGTTTTAATTCCTTTATTCGTTTAAACCGTTAATTTAAAAATAATAATTAATTAATATAATTAATTATATATTACGTTTTTTTTAAAACGTTTATTAAAATTCGGATATAAATTTTTTATTACAGTTTAATATAATTTTAATAAAATATCTCCAATCGATTATAAAGAGTATTTAATATAATATATTTATTTAATTAAATATTTTATATATATTATATTTTAAAATAATTAACGACTTTTTATTAAATTTATATATTATAATTAATATCGAATCGAATTTAAAGAATATTTCCTTTTATTATATGGTTCCGATTATTAATATTTTAAATAAACCAACGATAAAATTTATAATTATTATATAATATAATATTATTAATTTATTAATTAATTTAAACTTATTTAATAACTTGTATTTATTTTTTTATATTATTTAACATTTAAAATAATGTTTAATATAATCGGTTAACTTTATAATTAATTTTAATATAATAAAATTATTTAAATTATAAGCCATTTATTTTGGTTTAAAATATTATTTATTATTATATATTATTTTAAAAATTATTTATACGCATAAATTTGGAATGTATAAATATTTATACCCATTATTATTTTATAAATATAATAAATTATTATTATCGATAATATATTTAAAATTGTAAGTAAATTTATCGGTTCGGGTTTATTTTTTTAATTTTTTTTATATTTTAAAAAACTTAATATTAATATTATAATCCGATAAAATGCGCACTTTAAATTTATTATCAATTTTAATAATAATTTCGGTAATATACTTAAAATTGTCGGTAATATTATTTAATATATTCTTTATTATTTTTTTAATTTCGTTTAAATCGTTTTAATTTATTATTATTAACAATTTAAATAATATATTAAATATAAAATTAATTTTACTTGGGATATATTTAATGTTTAAATAATATTATAATAAATAAATTAAAGTTAATATTAATTTCTCATTAAATTTAATTAAATTAATTAATTTGATATTTATTTAATTAATTATACCTCGAGTAATTTTATAATTTATTAATATTATTATATCGTTAATATTTAATTATAATTAAATCCGGAAATTCTTATACATTTATATTAAATATATAACTTTAAAGTTTATAATTTAATATTATTACTTAACTTTAATTAATATTTTATTAAAGAAAGTTATTAATTAAATTAAATTAATAATGATTTTATTATCGTTTTAAAAATCGTTATTATAAAATACCATTATTTTATAACCTTTTTTATATAAAACGTTAAATTTAATATATATTATTTATTAAAGGTTTTAATATAATAAATAACAAAAGTTAAATAATTTATTTTATAATATTTAAAAGTTTTTTTTTTTTATTAATCGGAATAAAGTTTATATTAATTATCCACTTTTTACATTTTAATAAAATTTTAAACAATTTTTTATCCTTATAATTCTCCGTAATAAATTACATGTTCTTTTATTATAATAAAAACACTTTTTATTAATATTATAAAATAAATTTTCTTTAAAATCTTATTATATTAATATATATTTTTAAAATAAAAAAAATTATTAACATTTTGATTTTTTTATTTATTATAATGCGGTTATTAATTATAACGATATTATTATTATTAATAAAAAGGCCGAATAATTTAATAATAGAATAATTTAAAAAAAACTTTTTAAATTTTAATAATAAATTAATATTTTCGAAATAAAAGAATATTTATTTAAAATATAATAAATATTCTTTAATAATTTTAAAAAAAATAATAATATTATTTATATATACTTTAATAAATCGCTTATAAAACTTTAAAATATAATTTATAAATCGTTAAATAAAACCGAAATTATTACGAAATCTTATAAAAGTAATTTTAAATATTTCAAAACGTTTTAATAAAATAATTACCATATAATTACAATATTTAAACGTTATTAATAATTAATAAATAAACTTAAAATAATTAATAATAAATAAATAACCGTATTTTCAAATCTTAATAATAATTATTTTTTAAATTAATAATGGATATATATTAAATATTATTATTTTATTTAACGTTTATAAATTTATTATTACTTTATAATGGGTTATAAAAAATAACAAATAATCTAATTTAAAACCCGTTGGTAGGCTCGGGCATACGCTGTATAGATTAAACTAGAATAAGATTAATGATAATGTATAAGAGAGGAGAGACTGGCTCGGAGAGCCGATCTCTCATATCTCTTATATACGTATAGCCTTGCTACGTAAGGCAAGAGTTATCCGTATCCACCACATATCCCAATAAAGGTTGAAAGAGATGACGTCCTTATTATCCTTTATATCTGCCTTATCCTTCATACCTGCCTTGTTGGTGTTGCTCTTGCCGTATAGGTCTATAATATCTCTCAATCCTTTATACCCCTGTTTTATACCAAAACTAATTATAACAAAGGAAACCTTAAACGAGTGGACGTTGCGTTTGGGATAGGTAATCAATTTATTAATTGGTTTGTACGTAGCAAAGGGTGGTATGGATAATCGGTTGAAGCTCGTATGGTTGAAGTTTATATAGTTACAAAGTGGTGGTATGGTTAGACGGCTATACTGGTAAGGCTCTATTCGTCTATGAGGTTACTAACATATGGTAAAAATTAGGTTAAACTAACGTCAACAGGACGAGTAAATCTTAAAAATAAATATCGGATAAAATATAGCTTGTTTAATAAACGAGCTAGGGGTAAACCGAATAAATATAATACTATCGTAAAGAAAATAGGTAAACCTATTTTAGCATATAAGTTAAAAAAGATAAACTTTATTTATCGGAAAGATCGAGAGGTTAGTAGTCCTTAAATCGCAGTTGGGGTTACCAAATAACGCGAGTAGGACTAATTACAGAATGCGGTGCCTAGCCAAATGATTAGACTGTTGCGAGATAAATCGTATATAAAGTAATATGGCAGGAGGGCATGATATCACCTTGCCAAAGGTGTTACCATTATATTGTAATGACAGTATGTACTGAATTCAGACTAAACGGAGAGCCGATCTCTCGTATCTCTTATATACGTACAGCCTTGTTACGCAAGGCAAGAGCTATCCGTATCTACCACCCGTAAACCATTATAGGTATTATAATGTCACGGGGTATATCCGGATGGTAGGCGCAGAGGTCTATCTATCCAAAGAACTGATAAAAATAATAAAGCTAAAGAAAAAAGAAAAGAAAAGAGGATCTATAATCTTGTAGGTTTGGATATTTAAATAGCACCTTTGCTTACGCATAGACCTTCCCTCATCCCTACCCGTATACGTACCCTACCCTAGGTACATACCTGTCCAAGGTACGTACCTCCAGCTGCAAATATACGTACCATACCTTATAAATCACGTAACTCAATCCCAGTCACGTGACTGCTCTCCCTGATTTACCGTCGAAAACCGTGACATATAGCAGCAGTTTTTTCAACGGTTTTTTGAGTAATAATTTTATAAATTTGTTTAAAATATTATATATTTATTATAAATAATGCTTTTAAACTTATAACCGAAATAGTTAAAGATTAATTAATTGGTATAATTTATAAAAATGAGGTTATTTTGGTAAATTGGCATTTTATTTTTTTTAATTTTTATCTTATTATAATTTTATAAAAATTACGTAAAAAAAAAATTTATAACAAAAAGTTTAAGCTTTTAAATATGTTTTTTAACGTAAAATTAATAGTTTTATTAATTAAATTTATAATAAAGTATAAAAAAAAGTTAAAATGTTTATATTAAATTATTTAATAAAAAATTTTAAAATAAATTAAATGTAATTATTTTTATATAAAGCTTATATATTAAAAAGTGATAAGTTAATTTATATATTAAAAGAAAGCTTTTTTTTTATTATATATAATTTTAAAATGTTTTATTTAAATTTTTACAATTAATTATAAAAAATGCGATTATTTATAAAAAATTATATAAACATTTAATAATCGTGTATAAATTATTTATTATTTTTTATTAAAGATTATACATTTTTAAACTTTATTAATTATCTTTTATATAATAAAATTTAAATATTTAAAAAAATATAAATTATTATATATAATTTATTTTACCGTTTTTATATATTTTATCGAATATATTATCGATTATTTTATTATTTTTAATATTTAAACCTGGCAAACCCACATTACGTGCGCCATAACGCACGTGCCACGCGCTAGCCATAAGGTTAACGCCACATTATTTAATGAGCATAAAAGTGCGTTTCGCGTACCGTGCTCTTTCGGAGCACATTTTAATTTAATTTATCATCTTGTTTTAGTTTAGTTTATACGATAACCCGAGCTTACCAATTACTTTTAATTATTATATAATTGTTAAAACCATAATATATAAAAATATTAAAATAAAAATACCTTATATATTATAATTTTTAACCTTTTAAATTATTATACTTTATTATAACTAGGGTGGAATTAATATTAAATAATTAATTTTAAATTTTTATATTAATATCGAAAATGAATTCTTAAAATTTCTTATTTTATAATAACGCTTTAAAAATGGTTATTAATTTAAAAGCATATTATTTAAAACTTTTATTTATATCGATATTATTTATTTTATTTAAGTTAAAAATATTAAATAAGGTTATTATTTTATTTAAATTAAAGATAATAAATAAAGTTAAAATAAAGTTTACCATGATTGGGTTTATTTTAAATGTTAATAATGGTAATAATAAATTACTAATTAATATTATTAATTTTAGATTTTATATAAAAAAAAGGTTTAATTTTAACTTTAATTTAACTTCCGAATTAAAATATAAATAAAAGTTTTCTTAATATTAAAACTAAAAAATTAAAAATCAAAATAATTTAAATTAACTAATTTAATTAATACAGTAAAATTATTTTCGTTCTTTACTTTTACCTTTATTTTTATAAAGTGCTTTAGGTTATTAATTATAAAATTAATTATATAATTAATTACGTAAATGTTAAAATACTTTATTTTAATAAAATACTTTAAATTATTAATTAATTTGTTATGGCGTTTTATTTTATAGTGGTATTTTGGTTTATTAAAATATTTTATTATTTTAATTATTCAATTTAAATTAATTCCATTTTAAAGATTAAAACGCTTATAAAACCTATAATTAATCGATAAAAGATTAAGAGCCATATATAAAATTACTTTATAATACATTTGCTATTAAATCTTTAATTAATTAGGTTAATTTTGGCAATTTAAGCTTGTTATATTTATTATTAAAAAGAAGTTTAACATTATTTTTTTTACCGAATTTATTATAAGTGAAAAAAAACCTTAATGGTTTAAACTTTAATATTCGGTTAAATTTTAACTAATTAAACTTTAATGGCTGGTTGCCGTATAGTTATTATTATGGCTGTTATAACATTTGTTATGGCTGTTTAATTTGTTTATTAATTTGTTTTTTACATTTAACTTATTTATTTAAAAACTTATCCTTTTTAAAAGAAAATATAATTAATTTTTTATATTTTAAATTTAATATTTTAATAAACTTAAACAATACTCTTTTTTTATCTTTTTTAAAAAACAATAACACAATTATTTCTGGTTTAGTTATTAATATTTTAAGGCAAGGTGAAATTAAGGTTAATATTAATAAAATTACGGCTTATTTAAAAGTTATATTTAATTGTAATTATAATAACGGTATTTAAAATATAAGATTTAAAATCGATTAATCGATTTATTTTAATTATATTTATACTTAATAAATATAAACATTGGCTCATTAAATCATTATTTTACTTTTATATAAATTAATTATCCATTTTTTTAAATATAATTTAAAATTTTAATTCTTAAAAATATATTATATAAATAATAATAAGCTTTAATATTATTTAATAATATCTTTTAATAATTAAATAACAAATATTATTATTTATTATATAATAATATTATTTAATTTTAAAATTTAAAGAAAATTATTATTTCTATATAAAAATATAGCTATTTGATAATAATTTTCAATTTTATATCCATTATATCTTATTAATTAATTTAAATGATTTATAAAATATGCCAGCTTAATTATTAATAATAAAAGAATTATTATTTTAATAGTATTATATTTCAATAATACCCCACTTAAATGCGATATTTTTCTTTGATTAACCAAAGTTTTTTCGGTTTAATAAAGCTATTTAATTACTTTACCCGTACCTTTTTATTTTCTATTTTTTTGAAAGAGGTTTTATGGTAGATACGGATAATTTTTGCCTTGCGTTGCGTAATAAGGCTATATTTATTATGTATATACGTATAAAAGATATGAGAGAAAAGCTTTTTAAGTTATTCTTTTTTTTCTCTTATATATTTATCTTTTTTTTTTTTTTTTATATCTTTTTTTTCTCATATATTTATTTTAGTTTAAATTAATGTATGTCCGAGCCTACCATTTTAATGGAGGCTCTAAGTTTACCTGTTGTAATTTGGGAAGAGGTTTATGCGTTTATTATACTCACGAGGCATTGGGCTGATAAAAGGGTAAAAGGGTAGTTTAAATCGGCTAATAATTATAAAAGGTAAAGATAAAGTAAAGGCAGCTCTCGAGACATAACCAACGAGCGGTTTTCGAGATATAGCCAATGAGTAGCTTTCAAAACGTAGTTAACGAGTTGGAAAAAATTAAAAAATATATAAGTTAACTTGTAATGCAATTAAATATATTTTGGAGTGTTAATAAGTTATAATAACTTTAATAATTCCAATAATTTTCCTAATATTAACAATATTTTGAATAAAGATAATATTATTAATGTAAATAAAAATGAGTAATTATAATTAAAAGGGTAATAATTCATATGATGATAAAAAATGGTTGAAAAAACTTTAATTAATCAGGGAAGAATATCACATTTAAGTGAGGTACTATTGAAATGTAATATTATTAAAATAATAATTCTCAATAATAAATATGATAAATATGATAAATATAAATAAAATATTACAAGTAAGATAATTTTGTCTTAAAATTATTTTTATTTTATTAATTAAGATTTATATGGTTATTAAATAAAAGAAAATTTAATTTTTTCTTATAAATAAATTATCTAATAAATGGATTATATTAAAAGGTAATAAATATAATAAGTGTTACCATAAAAGGTAAATTTAATTAATATGAAAAATAGATTTAATTAAATAAATATACTATTAAATAATAATAATTTATTAAATTTAATTAATGTATAAGCTTAAGTGAATTAAATAAATATAATATCATTATAAAGAAAGTAAATTTATTTTATCATATAAATTAAAAAAATAAACTTTATTTATCGGAAACATCGAAAAATTAATAATTTTTAAATTATAATTAAAATTATTAAATAATACGAATAAAATTAATTATAAAATACAATATTTAATTAAATGATTAAATTATTGCAAAATAATTAAATTATATAAAGAAAATAAAAAAAACAAAATTATTAAATGGTAAACTCAGGTATATTTAATAAACTCGGGTATACGTTAATTTAAAAATTAATAATAAATTAATAAGTTAATTAAAAATGTGCTCCGTAAAAGCACGGTGCGTAAAACGCACTTTTATGCTTATAAATAATGTGGCGTTAACTTTATAACTAACGCGTAATATATGCGTTATAGCGCACGTGATGTGGGTTTATTAAATTAATAATTTATTATTATTATTATTAATATTTAAAATAGAATAAATCATAATAGATTTTATTTTAACTTTATTTTTTATTTTTAAAATAAAATAATAATCCCATTTAATATTTTTAATTTAAATAAAATAAATAATATTAATATGGAGAATAATTTTAAATAATATATTTTTAAATTAATAATTGTTTTTAAAATATTAATATAAAATAAAAAGGTTTAAAAAGTAATTTTCGATATTAATGTAAAAATTTAAAATTAATTATTTAATATTAATTTTATTTTAATTATAATAAACTATAATAATTTAAAAAGTTAAAAATTATAATATATAAAGTATTTATATTTTAATATTTTAACGTATTATGGTTTTAATAATTATATAATAATTAAAAGTGATATATATTAATATAATATATATTTATTTTTTAATTTAATTTATATAATTATTATTAATGAAAATAAAGTTTAATTATTAAAAGAAATTTTTTTTAATCATTATAAAATAATAAATTAATATAATATATAATTTATTTAAATGATTTAATTAAAGTAAATATAACTGCGAATTTTAAATATACTTTTAATTATATTATTAAAAATTTTAAAATTAATATTATTAATATTTTTAAAATAATAATTTAAAATAAATATAATAAAAATAAATTATTTTTTAATTTCTTTATTATTATTTATATTATAAAAATAATATAAAATATAAAGATGATTAATTTACCTTTATATATTTAATAAACAAATTAATTTTATAATTTAATTTATCCGAATTTATAATAATTATTTAATAAATTTAAAGAAAAGATAAATTTTAACGATTATTTCAATTATTTTAAAAATAAATAATAATTTTATTATAATAAAATTATTAATAAAAACGTATACCGTTTAATATTAATTTTAATCTTACCAGTTATATCAAATTTACCAGTTTTACTAATATTAATATAACCATTTATAACTTTAAAATTGTTAAAATTATTTATATTACCAAAATTATTTACATTATTAAGATTATTTACATTACCAAAATTATTTACATTATTATAATTTTAACTAGTTAATATTATTTATATCGATTAAAAGGATATTAATTGGAACAATTATCTCTGTTATTTAAATATTTTAATTATACACGAAAATTATTAATATAATAAAAGTAATTAATATAATAAAAATAATTAATATAATAAAAACCGATATAATAATTGTTATTAATCTAAAAACTTACCCAATTATCGAGGTTATAATAATTATAACAGAAATTATAAACGTAAATATAATTGAGGTAATAAATGGCGTAAACTTTAATGTTTATATAATTATATTTATTATAAATAAATATATTTTATTAAATTTAATAATAATTATATAAATATATAAAATAAAATATTTATTATTATAAATAATTTTAATTATATTTAATATAAATAATGTATGATTATAAATAATTATATTATATAAAATTGGCAAACCCACATTACGTGCGCCACAACGCACGTGCCACGCGCTAGCCACAGGGCT
The DNA here is from genome assembly GCA_902806505.1 of Hypoxylon lienhwacheense. Classification (NCBI taxonomy): domain Eukaryota; kingdom Fungi; phylum Ascomycota; class Sordariomycetes; order Xylariales; family Hypoxylaceae; genus Hypoxylon; species Hypoxylon lienhwacheense. Next base: position 10,562 of record CADCWW010000030.1, read on the forward strand.
AACGCCACATTGCCTAATGAACATAAGAATATGCTTTATACATTATACTTTTTCGGAATATATTTTAACTTAATTTATTATTTTATTTTAATTTAATTTATATAATAACCTAAACTTATCATCTAATAATTCTATTTTTTTTATCCTATTCATATAATCTAATTATCTTATAATAATTTAGTTATTTGGTTAGGTATTATATTTTGTAATTAATTTTACTCACATTATTTAATAATCCCAACTATAATTTAAAGATTATTAACCTTTTAACCTTTTTAATAAATAAGGTTTACCTTTCTGACTTATATAATAAAATAGGTTTACCTTTTTTATAATAATATTATATTTATTTAATTCACCCAAGCTTATATGTTAATTAAGTTTATTAGGTTATTGTTATTTATGGTTATATACTTATTTATTCAATTAGATTTATTTTTTATAACAATATTTATTACATTTTTTATTTTTTATTATAATCCATCCATTTGTTAGATAATCTATTTATAAGAAGAAGTTGGTCTTCTTTTCTTTCTTTTATCTAATAACTATATAAATCTTAATTAATAAAATAAAAAACAATTTTAAGAAAAATTTATTTTATTTGTAATATTATTTATATCTATCTATTATATCTATTATTATTAGCCAAATCAACACATTTTATAAATTATTTAAAATGATTGATGGGATATGATGGATATAAGATTCAAAATTGTTATTAAGTAGTTATATTTTTATATAAAAATAGCAATTTTCTTTAGGTTTTAAGATTGGATAGTATTATTAAATAATGGATAATAATATTTATTGTTTAATTATTAAAAGATATTATTAAATAATATCAAAATCTATTATCATCCATATAATATATTTTTAAGAATTAAAGTTTTAAATTATATCTAGAAGAATGGATAATTAATTTATATAAAAATAAAATAATAATTTAATAAACCAATATTTACATTTATTAAATATAAATATAATTAGAAGGAATTAATTAACTAATTTTAAACCTTAAATTTTAAATATTATTGTTATAATTATAATTAAATATAACTTTATCGTTAGGATTATTAACATTTGGAGTATAACCAATTATAATTTTGATAATATTAATTTTAACTTTACCTTGCTTTAAAATATTAATAACCAAACCAAAAACAATTATATTATCACTTTTTAAAAAGGATAAAAGGAGGGTATTATTTAAATTTATTAAAATATTAAATTTAAAACATAAAAAGTTAATTATATTTTTTTTTAAAGGAAATAAGTCTTTAAATAAATAAACTAAATATAAAGAATAAATTAATAGGCAAATTAAATAACTATAACAAATATTATAATAACCACAACAACAATTATATAATAATTAATCATTAAGATTTAATTAATTATCAAAATTTAATCGAATATTAAGGTTTAACCAATTCTTTTTTAATTATAATAAATTTGGTAAAAGGAATAATGTTAAACCTTTATTTAATAATAAATATAACAAACCTAAATCACCAAAATTAAGTTAAATGATCAAGGATTTGATAGAAAGTATACCATAGAATAATTTTATATATGGCTTTTAATCCTTTATTAATTAATCATAAACTTTATAGGTGTTTTAATTTTTGGAGCGAAGTTAATTTAAATTGAATAATTATAATGGTAAAATATCCTAATAAATTAAAATATTATTATAAATTAAGATATTATAATAAGTTAATTAGTAACCTAAAATATCTTGTTAAAATAAGGTATCTTAATATTTATGTAATTAGTTATATAATTAGTCTTATAATCAACAACTTAAAATATAATATAAAAATAAAGGTAAAGGTAAGAAATAAAAATAATCTTATTGTATTAATCAAATTAATTAATTTAAATTATCCTAATTTTTAATTCTCTAATTTCAATATTGAGAAGATTTTTATTTACACTTTAATTCAAATTTTAAATTAAAACTAAAATTAAATCCTTTTCTTATATAAAATCTAAAATTAATAATATTAATTGGTAATTTATTATTACCACCACTTAAAGTAGAATTAATTATAATAAACCTTATTTTAATTTTATTTATCATCCCTAATCTAAATAAGGTAATAACCTTATTTTATATTTTTAACTTAGGTAAAGTAAATAATATTAACATAAATAAGGATTTTAAATAACATACCTTTAAATTAATAACCACCTTTAAGGTATTATTATAAAATAAAAAATTTTAAGAATTAATTTTTAATATTAATATAAAATTTTAGGAATAATTATTTAATACCAATTCTATTTTAATTATATTAAAATATAATAACCTAAAAGGTTAGAAATTATAATATATAAGGTATTTCCACTTAAATATTTTAGTATATTTTGGCCCTAACAATTATATAATAATTGGAGGTAATATATATTAATATAATATATATTTATTTATTGATTTAATTTATATAATTATTGTTAATAAAAATAAGGCTTAGTTATTAAAAGAGAATTTCTTTTAATTATTATAAAGTAATATACTAATATAATATATAGTTTATTTAAATAATCTAACTGAGGCAATTATAGCTACCAATTTTAAATTTACTTTCAACCATATTATTAAAATTTTTAAAATTAATATTATTAACACCTTTAAAGTAATGGTTAAGAATAAATATAATAAGAATAAATTATTTCTTAATTTCTTTATTGTTATTTAAGTTATAAAAATGGTATATAATATAAAAATAATTAATTTATCCTTATATATATAATAAATAAATTAGTTTTATAATTTAATTTATTTGGATTTATAATAATTAATTGATAAATTTAAAAAAGGGATAAATTTTAATAATTATTTTAATTATTTTAAGGATAAGTAATAATTCCATTGTGATAAAGTTGTTAATAAGGGTTTATACTATTTAATATTAATTTTAATATTACCGGCTGTACCAAATTTACCAACCTTACCAATTCTAATATAGCCACTTATAATCCCAAGATTGTTAAGATTATTTATATTATCAGGATTATTTATATTATTATAATCTTAATTAATTAATATTATTTATATCGATTAAGATATTAATTAGAATAATTGTCTTTATTATTTGGATATTTTAATTATGTATAAAGGTTATTAATATGGCAAAAATAATTAATATAATAAAAATAACTAATATAATAGGGATTGATATAATAATTATTATTAATATAGAGGTTTATTTAATTATTAAAGTTATAATAATTGTGATAGAAATTGTGGATATGGATGTGGTTAAGGTAATAAATAATATAAGTTTTGGCGTTTATATAATTGTGTTTATTATAAATGGATATATTTTATTAGGTTTGGTAATGGTTATTTAGGTGTGTAGGATAAAGTGTTTATTATTATAAATAATTTTGATTATATTTAATATGAATAGTGTATGGTTATAAACAATTATATTATATTTAAAAAAATTATAAAGGAGGAATAAGAGGAATTATATTTAAAAATAAAAGAATTTAATAAAGATAATAATATTATTTTTGATTTTATTTATTTTATTTTTTGTAATAATAAGATTATTTTATATATTTTTTGTTTCGGTTTAAAGATTTATAAAAAGGTATGATTTAAAGATAAATAATTAAGTAAAAAGGAAATTATTAATAAGATATATAAAGAGGTAAAATCTTTTATATATAAAAAGTATGTGAAAATATTTGTAATTTATAAGATATTTATTATATATTGCCTTAATTAAATTTATTTTAAAAATAAAAATAAGAAGATGGATAAAAAAAAGGATTTTTAGTTTAAATTTTTAGAGATTTAATTATATTTAGTTAATAAGATATTATTTATAATAAATAAAATATTTGATAAGATTGTGGTAATATCTTATATTATATAGGATTTTTTAAATAAAGTTTTTATATAGTTTTTATATTATAAAATTTTGTTTTGGATAAATAATAATATTGAGGTTATTATTAATTACTTAAATATTGGATATTTAAATGTTATATATAGTAAATTTTAGATTTAATATTATATATCAAATATAATTATTTTTTAAATAAAGATATCTTTAATTATAAAAAGAATTGGAAATAATATAATATTTTACGAAAAAGTTATCTTTTAAATTAAAATAAATAAATAATTAAATGGTAATAGAATAATTATTTTATATATTAAAATATAAATAATGTATGAATTAGAATTTAATATATTATTTAATATAAATTGGTTATAGGAATATATGATTAAATTTAATTATGTTATTAATATAATAATCATTAATTTATATTAAAATATATAAGTGTTTGTAATATTTATTAAGAAGAGTAAATTTATTTAATAATGGGTTTAAATAAATATTAATATTTATATCCTGCTTAATATAAAGGTATATATCCTTATCAATTATATTGATTTATTTATATTTAATTTTGAAGGGTTATATTATAATTATTTATTTATATTTAAATATAATGGTTATATTAGAATATTTTTCTTTTATAATAATTTTAAAATAATTTTATATTAGAATTTAAGTGATAAAATAGTTAAGATTAAATATAATATTTGTTTAAAATATATTAAAGATTATTATAAGGAAAGATTTATAATTATAATATAAGAGAAAATTAATTTTATATATATTATAATAATAATTTTTGATAATAATTTTAATTTTTTTTGGTTAATTATAAATGTTGATTTAACTAATAAATTTTTGGAGATTTTAAAAGATGGTAATAAAATAATAGTTGATATATATATAATATTTATAATAATTAATATAATAAAAACGATAAAAGTTAAAATTGGTGATAATAATTAACTATTCAATAATAGAAAATTAGGTAATAAGATTAATAGATTAATTAATAATTGATTATTTGGAGGTATAAAGTTAAAAGATAAAATTAATGGATTAGTTAATAACCGACCATCCGGAAATATAATGTTTAGGGATAAAATAAATAAATTAATGAATAATAAATTGTTTGGATTAATTAATTTAAGATTTAAATTTTTTAATGTTTAATAATTAAAAAATATATTATTTATTAAAATTAAAAAAGGAATTTTTATTTATAATAAGGATTAATATATTAAATTTTTTTAATAAATTAAAATTATTGTAAATAAATATAAAGTATAAAATAAATTAAAGATTATTCATATATTAAAAGATAAAATAATGAAAATATTTTTCGTAAAAAGTTAATAGAATTAAATCGAATCCTAAATTAAACCGTATAATTTAAATATTAAAAATAATAAAATAATTAATAATATATTTAATAAAATATATGAAAATGATAAAATAAATTATATAAAATAATCCATATTTTTTAAATGTTTAATTTTTATTATATAAAAGATAATTAACGGAGTTTAAAAAAGTAAAATAGTAATAAATTTATAAATGTTAAATAAGGTAATAATATTTAATATATATTTATTATTAATTTAAGAAATAATTATTATTAAGATTTAAAAATATGGTTATTTATTTATTATTAATTATTTTAAGTTTTTTTATTAATTATTAATAACTGTCACGGTTTTCGACGGTAGATCAGGGAGAGTAGTCACGTGACTAGGATTGAGTTACGTGACCTGTAAGGTATGGTATATATATTTGCAGCTGGGGGTACGTACTTTTAACAGATATATATCCAAAGTAAGATACGTATATGGGCAGAGATGAGGGAAAATTTGTATATAGGCAGGGGTACTATTTAAATACCTAAACCTGTAAGATTGTAGATCTTTTTTTCTTTTTTTTTTTCCTTAGCTTTATTGTTTTTATCAATTCCTCGGATAGATAGACCCTTACGCTTACCATCCGGACACACCCCGTGACAATAACGCTTAAATATTATGATTATATGGTAATTATTTTATTAAAAAATTTCAAAATATTTAAAATTATTTTTATAAAATTTTATAATAATTTTAATTTTATTTAACGATTTATAGATTATATTTTAAAGTTTTATAAATAATTTATTAAGGTATATATAGATAATATTATTATTTTCTTTAAAATTATTAAAAAATATTTATTACATTTTAAATAAATATTTTCCCATTTTAAAAACATTAATTTGTTATTAAAATTTAAAAAGTTTTTTTTAAATTATTTCGTTATTAAATTATTTAATTTTTTTATTAATAATAATAATATTGTTATAATTAATAATTATATTATAATGATTAAGAAGATTAAAATATTGATAATTTTTTTGGTTTTAAAAATATATATTAATATAATAAGATTTTTAAGAAAATTTATTTTATAATATTAATAAAAGGTATTTTTATTATAATAAAAGAAGATATAATTTATTATGGAAAGTTGTAAAAATAAAGATTTGCTTAAAATCTTATTAAGATATAAAAAATAAATAATTAGTGTAAAATTTATTCTAATTAATAAAAAAAAAAGAATTTTTAAATATTATAAAATAAATTATTTAATTTGTATTATTTATTATATTAAGATTTTTAGTAAATAATAGATATTAAATTTAATATTTTATATAAAAAAAATTATAAAATAATAATATTCTATAACGATAATTTTTAAAATGGTAATAAAATTATTTCTAATTTAATTTAATTAATAACTTTCTTTAATAAAATATTAATTAAAGTTAAGTAATAATATTAAATTATTAAGTTTAAAGTTATATATTTAATATAAATATATAAGAATTTCCGGATTTAATTATAATTAAATGTTAATAAAATAATGGTATTAATAAATTATAAGATTATTTAAGATATAATTAATTAAATAAATATGAAATTAGTTAATTTAATTAAATTTAATAAAAAATTAATATTAACTTTAACTTATTTATTATAATATTGTTTAAATATTAAATATATTTTAGATAAAATTAATCTTATATTTAATATATTATTTAAATTGTTAATAATAATAGATTAAGATAATTTAAATAAAGTTAAAAAGATAATAAAAAATATATTAAATAATATTATTAACAATTTTAAATATATAACCGAAATTATTATTAAAATTAATAATAAATTTAAAATATATATTTTATCAAGTTATAATATTAATATTAAGGTCTTTAAAATATAAAAAGAATTATAAGAATAAATCCTAATTAATAAATTTATTTATAATTTTAAATATATTATTAAGAATAATAATTTATTATATTTATAAAATAATAATAAGTATAAACGTTTATATATTTTAAATTTATATATGTAGATAATTTTTAAAATAATATATAATAATAAATATTATTTTGGACTTAAAAAAATAGTTTATAATTTAAATGGTTTTATTATATTAAAGTCAATTATAAAATTAACTAATTATATTAAATATTATTTTAAATATTAAATAATATAAATAAATAGGTATAAATTATTGGATAAATTTAAATTAATTAATAAACCAATAATATTATATTATATAATAATTATAAATTTTATTGTTGGTTTGTTTAAGATATTAATAATTAAAATTATATAATAAAGAGAAAGACTTTTTAAGCTTAATTTAATATTAATTATAATATATAAATTTAGTAAAAAATTATTAATCATTTTAAAGTATAATATATATAAAATATTTAATTAAGTAGATATATTATATTAAATATTTTTTATTATTAATTAGGAATATTTTATAAAAATTATATCGGATTATGATAAGAAATTTATATCCGAATTTTGATAGATATTTTAAAAAAAAATATAATATATAATTAATTATATTAACCAATTATTATTTTTAAATAAATGGTTTAAACAAATAAAAGAATTAAAATATTGAAATAGTTTTAAGATATTATATTATAATATAATTTAATATATTATGGATATAAATAATATCGGTATTTTAATATAATTTTAATAATTCGAAATTATTTATATTAAGATATTCTTTTAATAAAATAATATTAAAATTTAAGTTAAGGTTTTTATTATTAATCTTAAAAATACCATAAAGATTAATAAATTTTAAAGTATAAAAATAGTTTTATTAATAAGAAATTAAAATTGTAATTAAATTTGTTATTATAAATATAAAAATAAAATATAATAAAAAAGATTTCTTTTTCAATTTAATATTAGATAAGAAATTTTCCTACAATTATATAAAAAATATAACTTATTAAAAAAGCCCGAAAAAAAATAATTATCTTAAAAAATAAAATTATTTATAATAATTAAAAAAATAAGCAATTTAATTTATAAGTTTAATTTTTCTCGATATTAAAAAATATATCATATTATATTAATAATTTATTTATTTTTAACATTAAATAATATAAATTTATTTTTATAACGTAAATTAAAATTAAGATAAGTTTTTATTTAAAATAATAATAAAGAATATATTTTATATAAGATTGAAAATTTTATTAAATGATGTGTTAATAAAGTAAATAAATACTTAATATTAAAATATATAGTATATTAAAAAAGGTATGGTTCTAAATTTAATTAATAATATTTAAGATTATTTTTAATATAAAATATTACCGAATTAATTATAAGTTATAATAAGAAATATCTTATAGATATTAAAATTTTAAATGTTAAAAAAAAAGATAATAAAGATAAAAATAATGCAAATGTTAATAGTAATAATATAAATAAAAATATATTTAATAATATTTTTAATAATAATATTTTTAATAATATTTTTAATAATATTTTTAATAATAATTAGAAAATTATTAATATTATTTTAAGGATTAATATCCAAATTAATTTATTTAAGATGATTCGAGAAAGATTAAAGGAAACGGTATAGGATTTTAATTGGGAGCTTAATATATTATTATAAATATATATTATTATAAATAATTTTATAATTAAAAATAATTAGAAATAAAGATATCTTTTTTTTCGTTTAAAAGGGGGTAGGTGGTAAATTTATATTATGTGTGCTATAATATATATACCATACGCTAATTATAAAGTTAATGTTATATTATTTAATGAATATAAGAATATGCTTTACGTATTATATTCTTTCGGAGCATATTTTAACTTAATTTATTATTTTATTTTAGTTTAATTTATACGATAACCCGAGCCTACCAAAAATCTAATAAAAATAATAATAATATTTTTAATTTTATTTTTTTCGTTTTTTATAATTATAAGATTATTTTACATATTTCCCGCTTCTGTTTAAATATTTATAAAAGGGTTTAATTTACAAATAAATAATTAAATGAAAAAGAAATTATTAATAAAATATATAAAAAAATAAGATTTTTTATATATAAAAAATATATAAAAATACTTATGATTTATAAAGCATTTATTATATATTATTTTAATCAAATTTACTTTAAAAATAAAAATAAAAAAACGGATAAAAAAGAGGATTTTTACTTTAAATCTTTAAAAATTTAATTATATTTAACTAATAAAATATTATTTATAATGGACAAAATATTTGATAAAATTATAATAATACCTTATATTATATAAGATTTATTAATTAAAATTCTTATATAATTTTTATATTATAAAATTTCGTTTTAGATAAATAATAATATCGAGATTATTGTCACGGTTTTTAACGGTAAATCAGGGAGAACAATTACATGACTAGGATAGAGTCACGTGACTTATAAGGTATGGTATATATACTTATAACTAAAGGTACGTACCTTTAACAAATATATATTTTAAAATAAAATATATATATAAACAAAGATAAGGAAAGGTTTATGCATAAATAAAAATATTATTTAAATATTTAAATTTATAAAATTATAGATCTTTTTTTCTTTTTTTTTTTCCTTAATTTTATTATTTTTATTAATTTTTTAAATAAATAAACCCTTATACTTATTATCCGGATATATTTTATAATAATAATAAAATTCTTTATATATTATATTATAGAAATAATTTTAATTAATTTAAATAATTAATTTTTGATTAATATTTTATTATAAATATAAATTATAATTATTCCGAAAAAAAAACGAATAAATTCCGAATTAAATAATATCATATATTAATTTTAATATTTTTGGTAAAATAATATATCAACCACATTAAAGGAGTTTTAAAGCGATATATCTATTATAATAAACGATTTTATAACCATAAAACTAGTAAATAATATAAACTTATAAACGTATAAAAAATATGTTAAAAAAATAATACTTATTAAAATTATATAAAAAAAAATAATAGATTAAATCTGTTATAATTTCTTAATTTTAATATATAAAGTTAAAAAAGGATGGATAAAGGAATAAATAAAAATTACCACCATTATTAAATTTATTATAGAAGATTTATAAAAATTCCTTAAAGAGTATAGAATAATAGATTATTATTGTAAATTATATTATCTTATAAATGATAAAATATATAATTGATTATAAGAAATTATCCGAAAATAACCGAAAAGTATCATATTTGATAAAATAGTTTTTCTTTAGATATTTATTATTAAAAGGGGGAGTTAATTCTCTTTTACTATAAAAATAACCTTAATATATAATATATATAATAAATTAATTAAATTATTTGAAAAATGATTAATTATATATTAAAAATAAAAAATAATTTCTATAACCTTAACAATTTATTTATTTATTTTAAAAGATTAATTATAATTATTATTAAAAGCCAAAACCTATTTAAAAATGTTTATTAAATATATGGTGTTTGGAAAAGATATTACTTAAACAATTTATAAATAATAGAAAAAGGTTAATTTATTTTAAATTTAAAAATTTAATTAATTATAAAAATAATTTAAAATTAAAAATAATAACGTCTTTGATAATATTAATAAAAATGTTTAGTAAAATAAATGGATTTTTTTATCTTTAAAAATAAAGAAAAAGGAAATAAAGTTAAATTTAAGTATTGGTATATATTGTTAAAAAATAAATTAATAAGAAATGTTAATCATTTCTGAAATGAACGAAAATATATTATATATATTATTAAATAAATAGGTAAAATTGCCGTTAAAATTTTAATCCCTTTTATTATATAAAATAACGAATTATTAATATTATTTATTATGGATTAAGTTTTAAAATATTTAAAAAAATAATATAAAGATTTTAACGGTTATAAAAAAATTTATAAAGATTTCTAAAACTTGAAAATAAATATAAAAAGATTTTTTATAATTTTTAAAAATAAATTTATAAAATTAGTTAAATAAATTAAAATTACTTAAAACGATTATAAATGTAAAATGTTTAATAAATTACTATAAAAATTAAATAAATAAAATATTAATTAATATTATGATTTATTATACGATTTTGTATTATTTTATATTTATTATCACGGGGTATATCCGGATGGTAAGCGTAAGGGTTTATTTATCCGAGGAACTAGTAAAAACAATAAAGCTAAGGAAAAAAGAAAAGAAAAAAAGATCTGTAATCTTATAGGTTTAGATATTTAAATAGTACCTTTGCTTACGCATAGATTTTTCCCTATCCCTACCCATATACGTATCTTATCTTGGGGTACATATCTATCAAAGGTACGTACCTCCGGCTGCAAATATACATACCATACCTTACAGGTTTCGTGACTTTATCCTAGTCACGTGACTGCTCTCCCTGCTCTACCGTCAAAAACCGTGACATTTATATATAAAAATATAATTATTAATAGTCGAAAAACTTTATTTTTTATTAAAAAAAAGAGATAAAAAAAAAAAAATACGAAAAGTAAAAAAAAAAGGAAGAAAGGAATTATTAGAAGTGTAAAATCCGGGAAAAATCTTTTCGAATTATAATAATTTATTATGTATTATGGGATTATTATAGTAAGTATAATTATAAATGGGATTATAATATATTACTGTTTTAATTTCGAATAAATCTTATAATTTATTAAAATCGGATAGTGTTTTATTTGTTATAAAAAAGGATATTAAGGTAAAGATTATATAATAAAAGAAGAATATAAAGTTTTATAAATAAAACCGGCGGTAAGTTAATTATAAAAAGAGGTTAAGGTAAAAAAAGAATTTTAAAAAGATTAGATTTTTATTTTAAAGAAATAACGGTAATAATATTAAAAGGAAGTAATTAAAATGTATTAATAGATTTTTTATTTAAATAATTGGGAAGGTGTTTATTTTTAGTTAAATATATTTTAATTGATAATAAAAATTTTATAATTGTTAATATTTTTATCGATATGGAAGTTAAAGTTTATATATTAATTAATATAAATTTTATTAATAAATTGATTAATAAATTATAAGTCTGGATTATAACCGGATTATTTTTTATTTTTATTTCCGGATATAATAGAAAAAACTTTTAAAAAATAAATATTATTATAAATGTTTAATTAAAATTATACGATAAAAATATAAAGGAAGTATATTTTTTTATATTCTTTATAAAATATGATATAATTTTAAGGAAGAAATTTTTTAAATAATATAATATTTTAATAAATATAAAACGGAAGAAATTATAATTTTTTGGAGAGTAAGAATTAAAGAGAGAAATATTAAAGAAGCTTTCCAAGATATTAGAAAAATATTTAAAATTATTGTAAATTTTAAAAAAATTTTAAAAGAAATAAATCTGGCAGACCTACATTACGTGCGCCATAACGCACATGCCACGCGTTAGCCACAAAGTTAACACCACATTACCCATGAGAATAAAAGTGCGTTTTACGTACCATACTTTTATAAAACACATTTTTAGTTAGTTTATTAATTTACTATTAATTTTTAAATTAATGTATGCCCGAATCTACCATTTAATAACTTTATTTTTCTTATTTTATCTATATAATCCGATTATCTTACAATAATTTAATTATTTAATTAAATACCACATTTTATAATTAATTTTATTTATATTATTTAATAACCTTAACTGTAATTTAAAAATTATTAACTTTTCAACCTTTTTAATAAATAAAATCTACCTTTTTAACCTATACAATAAAATAAGTTTACTTTTTTTATAACAACATTATATTTACTCAATTCACTTAAACTTATATGTTAATTAAATTTATTAAGTTATTACCATTTATAATTATATATTTATTCGATTAAATTTACCTTTTATTACAGGGTATATCCGGATAGTAAGTATAAAAGTCTATTTATCCGAGGAATTAATAAAAATAATAAAATTAAAAAAAAAAGAAAAGAAAAGAAGATTTATAATCTTATAAGTTTAGGTGTTTAAATAGTATTTTTGTTTGTATATAAATTTTTTCTCATTTTTGCCCGTATATGTACTTTATTTTAAGGTATGTATTTGTTAAAGGTATATACTTCTAGTTGCAAATATATATACCATACCTTGTAGGTCACGTGACTCAATCCCAGTCACATGACTACTCTCCCTGCTCCACCGTTTAAAACCGTGACATTTTCCATAATAATATTTATTATATTCTTTACCTTTTAGTATAATTTATTTGTTAAATAATTTATTTATGAAAAAAAATTAGTTTTTTTTTTCTCTTTTATCCAATAACCATATAAATCTTAATTAATAAAATAAGAAATAATTCGAAAAAAATTTATTTTATTTATAATATTTTATTTATATCTATTATATTTATTATATTTATTATTATTAATTAAATTAGCACACTTTACAAACTATTTAGAATAATTGATAAAATATAACGGATATGAGATTAAAAATTATTATCGGGTGGTTATATTTTTATACAAAAATAACAATTTTCTTTAAGTCTTAAAATTAAATAATACTATTAAATAATAAATAATAATATTCGTTACTTAATTATTAAAAGATATTACTAAATAATATTAAGGCTTATTATTATCCGTATAATATATTTTTAAGAATTAAGATCTTAAACCATATCTAAAAGAATGGATAATTAACTCGCATAAAAATAAAACAATAATCTAACAAACCAATATTTATATCCATTAAATATAAGTATAGTTAAAACAAATCGATTAACCAATTTTAAACCCTAAATCTTAAATATCGTTACCACAATTATAATCAAATATAACCTCGCCACTACCACCGGTATTTGGATAAGTCGTAACTTTGTTAATATTAATTATAATTTCATCATTAATTTTAACTTTACCTTACCCCAAAATATTAATAACCAAACCAAAGATAATTATATTACCGCCTTTTAAAAAAGATAAGAAAAAAATATTACTTAAACCTATTAAAATATTGAATTTAGGATATAAAAAATTAATTATATTTTTCTTTAAAAGGGATAAATCTTTAAATAAATAAGTTAAATATAAGGAATAAATTAATAAGCGAGTTAAATAGCCATAATAAATGCCACAACAGCCACAACAACAATTATACAGCAACTAATTATTAAGGTTTGGTTAATTATCAGGATTTAATCAAATATTAAGATTTAAACTATTAAGGTTTTTTTTTAATTACAATAAATTCGGTAAAAAAAATAATGTTAAACCTTTATTTGGTAGTAAATATAACAAACCCAAATCGTTAGAATTAAACCAATTGGTTAAAGATTTAACAAAAAATATACCATAGAATAATTTTATATATAATTTCCAATCCCCCATTAACTAATTATAAGCTTTATAGGCATTTTAATCTTTAAAACGGAATCAATTTAAATCGAATAATTATAATAATAAAATACCCTAATAAACTAAAATACTATCGCAAATTAAGACGTTATAATAAATTAATTAATAACTTAAAATATTTTATTAAAATAAGGTATTTTAACACTCGCATAATTAATTATATAATCAATTTCGTAATTAATAGCCTAAAATATAATATAAAAATAAAGGTAAAGGTAAGGAATAAAAATAACCTTACCGTATTAATTAAATTAATTAATTTAAATTACCTTAATTCTTAACTTTTTAATTTTAATATCGAGAAGATTTTTATTTATATTTTAATTCGGATTTTAAATTAGAATCAAAGTTAGATTTTTTTTTTTATATAAAACCTAAAGTTAATAATATTAATTAGCAATTTATTATTACTATCACTTAGAGTAAAACCAATTATAACAAATCTTATTTTAATCCTGTTTATTATCCCTAACCTAGATAAAGTAATAACCTTATTTTGTATTTTTAACTTAAATAAAATAAACAATATTAATATAGATAAGGATTTTAAATAACGTATTTTTAAATTAATAGTCGTTTTTAAGGTATTATTATAAGATAAAAAATTTTAAAAATTAGTTCTCGATATTAATATAAAGTTTTAAGAATAATTATTTAATATTAATTCTATCCCGATCGCATTAAAATATAATAATCTAAGAAATTAGAAATTATAATATATAAAATATTTCTACCCAGATATTTTAACATATTTCGGCCCCGACAATTATATAATAATTAAAGGTAATATATATTAATATAATATATACCTATTTATTAACTTAATCCGTATAATTACCACTAATAAAGAAAAAGCCTAATTATTAAAAAAAATTTTTTTTAATTATTATAAAATAATATATTAATATAATATATAGTCCGTTTAAATAATCTAATTAAAATAATTATAATTATTAATCTCAAATTTATTTTTAATTATATTATTAATATTTTTAAGGTTAATATTGCTAATATCTTTAAGGCAATAATTAAAAATAAATATAATAAAAATAAATTATTTTTTAATTTCTTTATTATTATTTAAGCCATAGAAATGGTATATAATGTAAAAGTAATTAGTTTATTTTTGTATATGTAATAGATAAATTAATTTTATAATTTAATTTATCCAGATTTATAATAATTAATCAATAAACCCAAAAAAAAGATAAGTTTTAACGATTATTTTAATTATTTTAAAAATAAATAACAATTTTATTGCAATAAGGTTATTAACAAAGGCTTATACCACTTAGCATTAATTCCAATATTATTAATTATATTAAATTTATTAACTTTGTTAGTTTTAATGTAGCTATTTATAATCCCAAAATTACTAAGATTATTTATATTGCCAGGATTACCTATATTATCGCAATCTTAATTGGTTAACACCATTTATATCGGCTAAAAGGATGTTAATTAGAACGATTATCTCTATTATTCGGATACTTTAACCACATGCAAAAATTATCAATATAACAGAGGTTATTAATATAACAGAGGTAATTAATATGGCAAAAATAACTAATATGACAAGAACCAATATAATAATCGTTATTAATACGGAGGCCTACCCGATTATCAAGGCTATAATAATTATAACAGAGGTTACAGATATAAATGCAGTTAAAATGGTAGATGACATAGGTTTTGGCGCCTATATAATCGTGTTTATCGCAGGTGGATATATTTTATTAGATTTGGTAATAGTTATTTAGGTATATAAAATAAAATATTTATTATTATAAACAATCTTAATTATATTTAATATAAATAATATATAATTATAAATAATTATATTATATTTGAAAAAATTATAAAGGAAGAATATAAAGAATTATATTTAAAAATAAAAGAGTTTAATAAAGACGATAATATTATTTTTAATTTTATTTATTTCGTTTTTTATAATAATAAAATTATTTCACATATTTCTTATTTTGGTTTAAAAATTTATAAAAAGATATAATTTAAAAATAAATAATTAAATAAAAAGGAAATCGTTAATAAGATACGTAAAAAAATAAAATTTTTTATATGTAAAAAGTATGCGAAAATATTTATAACCCGTAAGGCATTTATTATATATCACCTTAATTAAACCTGCCTTAAAAATAAAAATAAAAAAACGGATAAAAAAAAGGACTTTTAACTTAAGCCTTTAAAAATCTAATCATATTTAATTTATCACGGTTTTAAACGGTAAAGCAGGGAGAGCAGTTACATGACTGGGATTGAGTCACGTGACCTACAAGATATAATACATATATTTGCAGCTGGAAGTATATACTTTTAACAGGTATATACCCTAAGGTAAAATATATATATAGACAGAAATAAAGAAAGGTTTATGCATAAACAAAGATATTATTTAAATATTTAAACCTATAAAATTATAAATCCTCTTTTCTTTTCTTTTTTCCTTTACTTTATTATTTTTACCAATTCCTCGGATAAATAAACCCCTATGCTTATCATCCGGACACACCCCGTGACATAATTAATAAGGTATTATTTATAATAAATAAAATATTCGATAAGATTATAACAATACCTTACACCATATAAGATTTTTTAAATAAAATTCCCGTATAATTCTTATATTATAAAATTTCGTTCCGGATAAATAATAATATCAAAATTATTATTAATTATTTAAATACCGGATATTTAAATATTATATATAATAAACCTTAGATTTAACACTATATATTAGATATAATTATCTTTTAAATAAAGATATTTTTAACCATAAAAAAAATTAGAAATAATATAATATTTTATAAAAAAGTTATTTTCCGAATTAAAATAAATAAATAATTAAATAACAATAGAATAACTATTTTATATATTAAAATATAAATAATATATAAATTAGAATTTAATATATTTTTTAATATAAATTAATTATAAGAATATATAATTAAATTTAATTATACCATTAATACGATAATCATTAATTTATATTAAAATATATAAATGTTTATAACATTTATTAAAAAAAGTAAATCTATTTAATAACAGGTTTAAATAAATATAAATATTTATATTCCATTTAATATAAAAATATATATCCTTATCGATTATGTTAATTTATTTATATTTAATTCTGAAAAGTTATATTATAATTATTTATTTATATCTAAATATAATGATTATATTAAAGTATTCTTCTTATATAATAACTTTAAAATAATCTTATATTAAAATTTAAATAATAAAATAATTAAAATTAAACGTAATATTCGTTTAAAATATATTAAAGATTATTATAAATAAAAATTTATAACCATAATATAGGAGAAAATTAATTTTATATATATTATAATAATAATTTCTAATAATAATTTTAACCTTTTTTGGTTAATTATAAACATTGATTTAACCGATAAATTTTTAGAGATTTTGAAAGATAGTAATAAGATAATAACCGATATATATATAATATTTATAATAATTAATGTAACGGGAATGATAAAGGTTAAGATTGGTGATAACGGTTAATTATTCGGTAGTAGAAGATTAGGTAATAAGATTAATAAATTTATTAATAGCTAATTATTTAGAAATATAAAGCTAGGAGATAAGATTAATGGACTGGTTAATAGCCGATTATCCGGAAACACAATGTTTAAGGATAAAATAAACGGATCGGTAAATAATAAATTGTTTGGATCGATTAATTTAAGATTTAAACCTTTCGGCATTTAACGATTAAAGAATATATTGTTTATTAAAATTAAAAAAGGAATCTTTATTTATAATAAAAATTAATATATTAAATTTTTTTAATAAATTAAAATTATTATAGATAAATATAAAATATAAAATAAATTAGAGATTGTTAATATATTAAAAGATAAAATAATAAAAATATTTTTTATAAAGGATTAATAGAATTAAATTAGACTTTAAGTTAAATCGTATAGTTTAAATATTAAGGATAACAAAATAATTAATAATATATTTAATAAAATATATAAAAACGGTAAAATGGATTATATAAAATAACCTATATTTTTTAGGTATCTAATTTTTGTTATATAGAGGATAATTAATAAAGTCTGGAAAGGTAAAATAATAATAAACTTATAAACATTAAATAAAGTAATAATATTTAATATATATTTATTATTAATTTAAAAAATAGTTATTATTAAGATTTAAGGATATGGTTACCTATTTATCATCAATTATTCTAAATTCTTTTATTAATTATTAGTAGCGTTTAAATATTGTGATCGTATGGTAATTATTTTATTAAAAGGTTTTAAAATATCTAAAATTACTTTTATAAAATTTTATAATAATTTTAACTTTATTTAATAATTTATAAATCATATTTTAAAGTTTTATAAGTAATTTATTAAGATATATATAAATAATATTATTATTTTTTCTAAAATTATCGAAGAATATTTATTATATTTTAAATAAATATTCTTTTATTTTAAGAATATTAATTTATTGTTAGAACCTAAAAAATCTTTTTTAAATTATCTTATTATTAAATTATTCGGTTTTTTTGTTAATAATAACGATATTACTATAATTAATAATTATATTATAATAATTAAGAAGATTGAAATATTAATAATTTTTTTTGTTTTAGAAATATATATTAATATAATAAGATTTTTAAAAAAATTCATTCCATAATATTAATAAAAAATATTTCCGTTATAATAAAAAAAAATATAATTTATTATAGAAAATTGTAAAGGTAAAGATCTGCCTAAAACCCCGTTAAAACATAAAAAATAAATAATTAATATAAAATTTATTTCAATCGATAAAAAAAAGAAAAGTTTTTAAATATTATAAGATAAATTATCTAACCTATGTTATTTATTATATCAAGATCTTTAGTAAATAACATATATTAAGTTTAATATTTTATATAAAAAAGGTTATAAAGTAATAATATTTTATAATAATAATTTTTAAAATAATAATAAAATTATTATCGATTTAATTTAACCAATAACTTTCTTTAATAAAATATTAACCAAGGTTAAATAATAATATTAAACCACTAAATTTAAAATTATATATTTAATATAAGTGTGTAGGAATTTCCGGATTTAATTATAATTAAATGTTAACGAGGTAGTGGTATTGATAAATTATAAAATTATTTAAAATATAATTAATTAAATAAATATAAAATTAATTAATTTAATTAAATTTAATAAAAAATTAATATTAACCTTAATTTATTTATTATAATATTATTTAAATATTAAATATATTTTAAATAAAATTAACTTTATATTTAATATATTATTTAAATTACCAATAATAATGGATTAAGATAATTTAAACGAAATTAAAAAAATAATAAAAAATATATTAAATAATATCGTTAATAATTTCGGATATATAACCGAAATTATTATTAAGATTAATAATAAATTCAAGATGTATATCTTATCAGGTTATAATATCGATATTAAATTTTCTAAAATATGAAAGGAATTATAAGAATAAACCCGGACCGATAAATTTATTTATAATTTTAGATATATTATTAGAGATAATAATCTATTATATTTATAAAATAATAATAAATATAAGTATTTATATATTCTAAATTTGTATATATAGATAATTTTTGAGATAATATATGATAATAAACATTATTTTAAACCTAAAAAAATAACTTATAATTTAAATGGCCTTATTATATTAAGGTTAATTATAAAATTAATTAATTATATTAAATATTATCCCGAATATCAAATAATATAAATAAATAGATATAAATTATTAAGTAAATTTAAACCAATTGACGAATTAATAATATTATATTATATAATAATTATAGATTTTATTATTAGTTTATTTAAGGTATTAATAATTAAAACCATATGATAAAAGGAAAGATTTCTTAAGTTCGATTTGATATTAATTATAATATATAAATTTAATAAAAAATTATTAATTATTTTAAGGTATAATATATATAAGATATCTGATTAAATAAATATATTATATCTAATATTTTTTATTACCAATTAAAAATACTTTATAAAGATTATATCGAACCGTAATAAGAAATTTATATCCAAATTCTAATAGATGTTTTAGAAAAGGTGTGGTATATAATTAATTATATTAATTAATTATTATCTTTAAATAAACGATTTAAGTAAATAAAAGAATTAAAATATTAAAATAGCTTTAAGATATCATATTATAATATAACCTAATATATTATAAATATAAATAATATTAATATTTTAATATAACTTTAATAATTTGAAGTTATTTATATTAAGATATTTTTTTAATAAAATAATATTAAGATTTAAATCAAAGTTTTTATTATCGATCCTTAAAATATTATAAAAATTAATAGATTTTGAAATATAAAAATAGTTTTATTAATAAAAGGTTAGAGTTGTAATTAAATTTATTGTTATAAATGTAAAAATAAGGTACGATAAAAAGAGGAATTTTTTATAATTTAATATCGGATAGGAAGTTTTTTTATAATTATATAAGGAATATAACCTACCAAAAAAACCCGAAAAAAATGGTCGCTTTAAAAGATAAGACTATTTATAATAATTAAAAAAATGGACAATTTAATTTATAAATTTAATTTCTTTTGGTATTAAAAAATATATTACGTTATATTAATAGTTTATTTATTTTTAATATTAAATAATATAAACTTATTTTTGCGATATAAATTAAACTTAAGATAAGTTTTTATCTAAGATAATAATAAAGAATATATTTTATACGAAATTAAGAATTTTATTAAATAATATATTAATAAAATAAATAAGTATCCGATATTAAAATATATGGTATATTAGAAAAAGTACGGCTCCGAATTTAACTAATAGTATCTAAAATCATTATTAATATAAAATGCTGCCGAATTAATTATAAATTATAATAAAAAATATCTTATAAATATAAAATTATTAAATATTAAAAGAAAAGATAATAAGGATAAGGATAATGCGAATATTAATGATAATAATACGAACGAAAATATATTTAATAATATCTTTAATAACGGTATCTTTAATAATACTTTTAACAATATCTTTAATAACAATTAGAAAACTATTAATATTATTTTAAAAATAAATATTTAAATTAAAATATCTAAGATAATTTGGGACGGATCGGAAGATACGATATAAGATCTTAATTAATAATTTAATATATTATATTATAAACTCGTATTATTATAGGTAATCTTATAATTAGAAATAGTTAAAAACGAAAACATCTCTTTTTTCGTTTAAAGGGAGACAAATGACAAACCCACATTACGTACGCCATAATATATATATCATATATTAGCCATAAGGTTAACGCCACACTACCTATGAAAATAAGAATACACTTCGCACACCGTACTCTTACGGAATATATTCTTAATTAGTTCATCAATCTACTACTAGTCTCTGAATCAACATATGCCCGAGCCTACCAAAATCCGATTTTAAAATTTTATAACATATTATATTAATACTTAAGAAAGTATATAGAAGATGAATTGAGTTTTAAAAAGAACACTATAATTTAGATTTATAAAGGAAGAATTAAAAAAATAATAAAAAGAGGAAAAATTATATAAGAAAAAAAAAGAAAAAGAATATTTATATTAGGACAGATAAAATAAATATTAATTGGAATGGGATAATTTAGATTAATACCGATAACGACCTATCGATATAGCTATAATAAAAACCATGGAATTTCATAATATTTTAGTCGATATTAAAATAAAGAAAAAAATAGAAATAATTATTATTTAAGTTTTAGAAGAACGGATCGATAAATTATTAATTGAAGAAGATTTTAATAATATCATACCTAATAATAATAAAAAATTAAGAAAATTGGTAATAAAAGTATTACCAAAATAATATTATAAATATTTAAATATATTCAATAAAACAATATCGGATAAATTGTTACCCCACCAATTTAGAATAGATTATTATATATTTTTAGAAGAAAGATTTAATTAATTAAGATATAGTCTATTATATAAATTAATAGTCGAAAAGTTGGAAGTTTGTTAAATATATATTATAAAAAATTTGAAAAAAGGTTTTATCGAATTATTAATTATATTATAGATAATCTCAATCTTATTTATAAGAAAATTAAATAGAGCCTTTAAATTTTATATGGATTATTAAAGGTTGAATGCTATTATATAAAAAGATTAATATTTGTTATTTTTGATAAAAAAAATATTAATTAGAATCTTTAAAGTTAAAATCTTTATAAAAATTAATATTAAATAAATCTTCCATTATATATATATAATAATAGGAAATAAAGATTATATTATCTTTAAAATATAATATAGAATACTTTGATATAAAATATTACCTTTTAGATTAATTATAAAACCTTTTATATTTTAATATTTTATTAATAATATATTAAAAAATTATTTTAATAATTTTTATATAATATATATTAATGATATATTAATTTATTTTAAATTAATAGAAAATCATAAAGATTATATAAAAAAAATGTTATAAAAATTATATAAAGTAAGATTATAAATAGATATTATAAAATATAAATTTTATATAATAAAAACCAAATTTTTAAAATTTATTGTAAGGAAGGATAGAATAAAGGTTAATCTAAAAAAAATAAAGGTAATAGTTAATTAATTTATATTTTAAAAAGATAAAAAAATAATATTTAAAAAGATAAAATCTTTTATAAAATTTTATAATTTTTATTAAAAATTTATCAGAAAATTCAACCGAATAATCAAACCTTTAATAAAATTAATAAAATTTTAAATAAATTTAACCTAAATCATATAATGTTAGGAAATATTTATAGAATTAAAAATACAATTAATTTCTGCCTTATTATTAACTTATTTCTTGTTTAATTTTGAAACCTATATTGAAATAGATATATCGGATAAAATAGTTATAAAAATATTATTATAATATACCTTCTCGGAAAAACCCTAATACTTAATAATATTTTACTTTAAAATCTTATACAATACAAAATTAAATTATATTATTTATAATAAAGAAATATTAGTTATAATAAAAATATTGATTTATTAATATATAAAATTAATAAGATTATAAAAGAATAAACCTTTTATTATTATTATAGATTATTAAATATTATAATATTTTAATATAAAGAAAATTTTAAATTTATAATAAATAAAATAGGTAAAAATTTTATTATAATATAATTTTAAGATTATTTATTAACCAGGATTTAAAAATATAATTCCTGATATATTATCTTAATTATATAAAGAATTAAAAAATTAAAAAGAAAAATAAGACATTTAATATACCATAGTTTTATTTAAATTAATTTAGATTATAATAAACGTTATAAAAATATAAAATATCCCTATTTCTAAAATGTTAGGGATTATATTAATTAATAAGATTTTAAATATTAATTGAAGAGAGGAAAGTTTATAAGAGTATAGAAAAAAAGTCAAAGATTTAGAAAAATTATATTAAAATTTACTAAAAGATTTTATAATTTATAAAGGAAGAATTATAATCTTAGATAAAGATTATTTATAAACTAAAATAATAAAAAAAATATATAGCTATATGGTAATTATATATTTTGGAAAAGGTAAATCCCGTTACTTAATAATATAACACTATTAATAGTTAAAATTATATAGATATATAGATCGATATATAAATAATTATATTTATTAATTAGTTAAAATACCTAAAAATAAAATGCTTAGATTATTATTTCTCTTATTTATTTTAAAGGGAATATAAAAATATTTAGTTATAAATTTTAAATCTGTATCGAAAAATAAAAATAGATATAATAATATGTTTGTTATTATAGATAGATTTTCGAAAATAATTTAATTTATATTATATAAAAAAATTATAAATACCTAAAATATAATTTAAATATATTATAATAGACCTTATTAAATTATAAAATACCCTACCTCTATAATAAATGATTAAAGATTATAATTCATATCCAATTTTGTAAACAAACTATTTAAAATTTTTAGAACCAAATAGGAATTTATTACGGTAGAATATAAATAGGTAATAAAATAAGTTAAGATAATAAATAAATATTTAAATTAATATTTATAATTATTTATAAACCATTTTTAGGATAATTGGTTTTAAATATTATTTGCCATAAATTTTATAGAAAATAAATTATCTTATAAATCTTTTAAAGGGATTATATTATATAAGATATTAATAGGAAAATTAATAAAAATCTTTTTCGATTAGGAGATTAAGATAAAGGATTTTTCTAGATTTATATTAAAAGAAAAGGTATTATAATAAAAAATATAAAAATTTATAAAATTAATAAAAGAATGGTATAATTATATTAAAAAAAGAAAAAAATAAATTTAAGAGATTTAGAAATGGCAGATTAATTAATATCGATAAGTGTTAAATTTTAATGTGAAAGATTGCGTATTTATTTTTATTAAATTAGGATTAAGAATAGACCGATTTAGTGATAAATTAAATTTATTAATAATCTTAATCTTGTATAAGATCATAAAATAATATAAATTAAAACTAAATATGTATAAATTAAAATTCTTTTATACCTAGAGAAAATAAGTATAGTTTAACATAAAAAGATTAAAAAAAAACCTAAATAACCCAATCCTAGAATAAGAATTAAAGAATCTAAAGGATAAAATTGTAGATCCCGATTTAAGTGAATTAGAATAAGAGGTAAAGGAGGTGTTTTCCTTTTGATTATATTATAAAAAATTGTAATACCAGGTATCTTAGGAAAATTATAACCCGGATTTTAAATGGTATTTAATAGGTAATTTTAAAAACGTTATAAAGAAATTTGTAGTATATTATAAAATTAACCCTAAAATTGTTAAATTATCAGAAAAATTAAAGATTTAATTAGAAATAACGAAAAGAGGTGAATTCGACCCTTTATATAAAAAGGATAATATATTATTAACATCTTAAAATATTTGGAAAAAAGTTTTGCGGAGATAATTAGGGTTAACGGTAAGATTCGGGATAAATCTTCTGGAAAAAAAGGATTATTATAGTTTTCGACGGTAGATTAAAAAGAATAGTCATGTGATTAAAATGGAGTCACATGATTTGTAAGGTATGGTATATATATTTATAATTAGAGGTATGTATTTTTGATAGGTATGTATTTTAAAGTAAGATATGTATATAAGTAAAGATAAAGAAAATCTATGCGTAAATAAAGGTATTATTTAAATATCCAAATTTATAAGATTATAAATCCTTTTTTTTTTTCTTTTTTTTTTAGTTTTATTATTTTTATTAGTTCTTTGGATAAATAAACCCCTACACCTATCATCCGGATATACCCCGTGATAATTATTATTAATTATTTAAATATTAAATATTTAAATATTATATATAATAATTTTTAGATTTAATATTATATACCGGACGTCATTACTTTTTCAATAAAAATACTTTTAATTATTAAAAAGTTCGGAAATAACATAATATTTAATAAAAAAATTATGTTTTAAATTAAAATAAACGGATAATTAAATAATAATAAAATAGCTGTTTTATATATTAAAATATAAATAATAAATAAATTAAAACCTAATATATTTTTTATTATAATAACCATTAATTTATATTAAAATATATAAATGTTTATAATATTTATTAAAAAGAATAAACTTATTTAACAATAGGTTTAAATAAATATAAATATTTATATTTTATCCGATATAAAAATATACATCCTTATTAATTATATTAATTTATCCATATTTAATTTTGAAAGGTTACGTTATAATTATTTATTTATATCCGAATATAATAATTATATCGAAATATATTTCTTTTATAATAATTTTAAAATAATTTTATATTAAAATTTAAATAATAAAATAATTAAGATTAAACGTAATATTTATTTAAGATATATTAAAAATTATTACGAAAAAACATTTATAATTATAATATGGAAAAAAGCCAATTTTATACACATTATAATAATAAATTTTAATAATAATTTTAACCTTTTCTAATCAACTATAAACATTAATTTAATTAATAAATTTTTAAAGATTTTAAGAAACGGTAATAAAATAATAGCCGATATATATATAATATTTATAATAACCGATATAATAAAAATAATAAAAATTAAAACTGGTAATAATGGTTAATTATCCGGTAATTAATAGAAAATTAAGCGATAAAATTAACGAATTAATTAATAATTAATTATTTCAAAATATGAAATTAGGAGATACCATGAATGGACCGGTTAATAATTAATTATTTAAAGGTATAATATTTAGGGATAAAGTAAATAAATTAATAAATAATAAATTATTTAAACCGAGTAATTTAAAATTTAAGTTTTTTAATATTTAATAATTAAAAAATATACCGTTTATTAAAATTAAAAAAAGAATTTTTGTTTATAATAAAAATTAATATATTAAGTTTTTTTTAAAGAGTTAAAGTTATTATAGATAAATATAAAATATAAAATAAGTTAAGGATTATTAATATACCAAAAGATAAAATGATAAAAATATTTTTCGTAAAAAGTTAACAAAACCAAATCGGATTTTAACTTAAACCGTATGGCTTAAATATTAAAAATAATAAAATAATTAACAATATATTCGATAAAATATATAAAGATGATAAAATAAATTATATAAAATAACTTATATCTTTTAAATGTTTAATTTTTATTATATAAAAAATAATTAATAGAATTTAAAAAAGTAAGGTAGTAATAAATTTATAAACATTAAATAAAATAATAATATTTAATATATATTTATTATTAATTTAAAAAATAATTATTATTAAGATTTAAAGATATAATTACTTATTTATTATCAACTATTTTAAATTTTTCTACCAATTATTAATAACGCTTAAATATTGTGATCGTATAATAATTATTTCATTAAAAAGTTTCGAAATATTTAAAATCATTTTTATAAGATTTTACAATAACCCCAATTTCATTTAACAATTTATAAATTATATTTTAAAACCTTATAAATAATTTGTTAAGACATATATAAATAATATTATTATTTTCTTTAAAATTATTAAAGAATATTTATTATACTTTAAATAAATATTTTTCTATTTTAAAAATATTAATCTATTATTAGAATTTAAAAAAAAAATTTTAAATTATTTCGTTATTAAATTATTTGGTTTTTTTGTTGATAATAACGGTATTATTATAACTAATAATTATATCGCAATAATTAAAAAGATCGAAATGTTAATAACTTTTTTTATTTTAAAAATATATATTAATATAATAAGATTTTTAAGAAAATTTATTTTATAATATTAGTAAAAAATACTTTTATTATAATAAAAAAAAATGTAATTTATTATAGAAAATTGTAAAGGTAAGGATTTGTTTAAGATTTTGTTAAGGTATAAAAAATGGATAATTAATATAAAATTTATTCCAACCGACAAAGAAAAAAAAAGTTTTTAAATATTATAAAATAAGTTATTTAACTTTTACTACTTATTATATTAAAACTTATAATAAATAATATATATTAAATTTAATATTTTGTATAAAAGAAATTACGGAATAATAATATTTTATAGTAATAATTTTTGGGACGATAATAAAATTATTATCGATTTAATCTAATTAACAATTTTTTTTAATAAAATATTAATTAAAACCAAATAATAATATTAAATTATAAAACTTGAGGTTATATATTTAATATAAACATATAAGAATTTCTAAATTTAATTATAATCAAATGTTAATAAAATAATGATATTAATAGATTATAAAATTATTTAAGATATATTTAATCAAATAAATATAAAATTAATTAATTTAATTAAACTTAATAAAAAATTAATACTAACCTTAATCTATTTATTGTAATATTATTTAGACATTAGATATATTTTAGGCAAGATTAACTTTATAACGGATATATTATCTAAATTGCTAATAATAATAGATTAAAATAACTTAAACAAAATTAAGAAAACAATAAAAAACGTATTAGACAATATTATTGATAATTTCAGGTATATTACCAAAGCCATTATTGAAATCAATAATAAATTTAAGATGTATATTTTATTAAGTTATAATATTAATATTAAACTCTTTAAAATACAAAAGGAATTAAAAAAATAAACCCGGACCGATAAATTTACTTACAATTTTAAATATATTATCAATAATAATAATCTACTATATTTATAAAATAATAATAAACGTAAATATTTATATATTTTAGATTTATATATATAAATAATTTTTGAAATAATATATAATAATAAACATTATTTTAGATTTAAAAGAATGGCTTATAATTTAAATAATTTCATTATATTAAAGTTAATTATAAAGTTAACCGATTATATTAAATATTATCCCGAATATTAAATAGCATAAATAGATAAGCATAAATTATTAAATAAATTTAAACTAATTAATAAACTAATAATACCATATTATATAATAATTATAAATTTTATTATTAATTTATTTAAGATATTAATAGTCGGAATTATATGATAAAAGGAAAGATTTTTTAAATTCGATTTAATATTAATTGTAATATATAAATTTAATAAAAAATTCTTAATTATTTTAAGATATAATATATATAAAATATCCGATTAAATAGATATATTGTATTAGATATTTTTTATAATTAATTAGGGATATTTTATAAAAATTATTTTAAATTATAATAAAAAATTTATATTTAAATTCTAATAAATATTTTAGAAAAAGCATAATATATAATTAATTATATTAATTAATTATTATTCTTAAATTAACAAATTAAACGAACAAAAGAATTAAAACGTCGAAATAATCTTAAAATATTATATTATAATATAACTTAACGTATTATAAATATAAATAATATTAATATTTTAATATAATTTTAATAATTTAAAATTATTTATATTAAGATGTTTTCTTAATAAAATAATATTAAAATTTAAATTAAAATTTCTATTATTAATTTTTAAAATATTATAAAAATTAATAAATTTTAAGGTATAAAAATAATTTTATTAATAAAAAGTTAAAGTTATAATTAAATTTGTTATTATAAATACGAAAATAAAATATAATAAAAAAAATCTTTTATAATTTAATATTAAATAAGAAATCTTTTTATAATTATATAAAGGATATAATTTATTAAAAAAATTTAAAAGAAAATAATTACTTTAAAAAACAAAATTATTTATAATAATTATGAAAATAAATAATTTAACTTATAAATTTAATTTCTTTTAACATGAGAAAATATATTATATTATATTAATAATTTATTTATTCTTAATATTAAATAGTATAAATTTATTTTTATAACATAAATTAAAATTAAAATAAGTTTTTATTTAAAATAATAATAAAAAGTATATTTTATATAAAATCGAGAATTTTATTAAATAATATATTAATAAAATAAGTGGATATTTAATATTAAAATATATAATATATTAGAAAAGATACGGCTTTAAATTTAATTAATAATACTTGAAATTATTGTTAATATAAAATACCATTAAATTGGTTATAAATTATAATAAAAAATATCTTATAAATATTAAATTATTAAATATTAAAAGAAGAAACAATAAAAATAAAAATAATATAAACATTAATAATAATAATATAAATAAAGATATATTTAATAATATTTTTAGTAATAATATTTTTAATAATATTTTTAATAATAATTAAAAAACTATTAATATTATTTTAAAAATAAATATTTATATTAATATATTTAAAATAATTCGGAATAAACCGGAAGATATAATATAAAATTTTAATTAATAATTTAATATATTATATTATAAACTTGTATTATTATAAATAATTTTATAATTAAAAACAATTAAAAACGAAGATATTTTTTTTTTCGTTTAAAAAGGGGCAGATAATAAACTTACATTACGTGCGCCATAACGTATATATCACGCATTAGTTATAAAGTTAACGTTATATTATTTATGAATATAAAAGTGCGCTTCGCGTACCGTGTTTTTACGGAGCATATTCTTAGTTAGTTTATTAATTTATTATTAGTTTTTGAATTAGCGTATGCCCGAGTTTACCAATATATATGCGTTTTTTAATGTTATTTTTTAACATATTACGCGGGAAATTTAACGAACCCATATTACGCAGCCAAGTTTGTTTTAATTTATAAATTATATTTTAAAGTTTTATAAGTCATTTATTAAAGTATATATAAATAATATTATTATTATTTTTAAAATTGCCGAAAAATATTTATTATATTTAAAATAAGTTTTTTTTTATTTCGAGAATATTAATTTATTATTAAAATTTAAAAAGATTTTTTAAATTATTTCGTTATTAAATTATTTGGTTTTTTTATTAATAATAACGGTATTGTTTTAATTAATAATTATATTATAATTGTCACGGTTTTCGACAGTAAATCAGGGAGAACAGTCACGTGACTGGGATTGAGTCACGTGACCTGCAAGGTATGGTACGTATATTTACAGCTAGGGGTACGTACTTTTAACAGGTACGTACCCAAGGTAAAATACGTATATAGGCAGGGATAAAGGAAGGTTTATATGCAAACAAAGGTGCTATTTAAACACCCAAACCTATAAAATTATAAATCCTCTTTTCTTTTCTTTTTTCCCTAACTTTATTATTTTTACCAATTCCTCGGATAAATAGACCCCTACGCTTACCATCCGGACATACCCCGTGACAATAATAATTAAAAAATTGAAATATTGATAATTTTTTTTATTTTAAAAATATATATTAATATAATAAAGTTTTTAAAAAAATTTATTTTATAATATTAATAAAAGGTGTTTTTATTATAATAAAAAAAAATATAATTTATTTGGCAAACCCATATTACGTGCGCTATAACGCACGTGCCACGTGTTAATTATAAGGTTAACGCCACATTGTTTAATAAATATAAAAGTACGTTTCGTGTACCGTGCTTTTTCGGAGCATATTTTAGTTTAATTTATTATTTTGTTTTAATTTAGTTTATATAATAACCTGAGCTTACTATCTGGTAGCTTTATTTCTTTTATTTTATCCATATAATTTAATTATTTCGTAATAATTTAATCATTTAGCTAGGCATTACATTTTGTAATTAGTTTTACTCGCATTATTTAATAACTTTAATCGCGATTTAAAAATTATTAGCCTTTTGACCTTTCCGATAAATAAGGTTTACCTTTTTGATTTATACGATAAAATAGGTTTACTTTCTTTACAACAATATCATACTTACCTTTTATCATAATCTATTTATTAGATAATCTATTTATGAGAAAAAGCTGGTTTTTTTTTCTCTTTTTTGTTTAATAGTTATATAAGTTTTAGTTAGTAAAATAAAAAATAATTTGAAAAAAATTTATTTTATCTGTAATATTTTATTCATATTTATTATATTTATCATATTTATTATTATTAGTTAAACCGATACACTTTATGAACCATTTGGAATAATTGATGGGATATAATAAATATAAGATTAAAAATTATTATTGGATAGCTATATTTTTATACAAAAATAATAATTTTTCTTAAGTTTTAAGATTGGATAACACTATTAAATAATGGATAATAATATTCGTTATTTAATTATTAAAGGATATTATTAAGTAATACTAAAATTTACCATTATCCGTACAATATGTTTTTAAGAATTAAAATTTCAAATTATATTTAAAAGAATGGATAATTAACTTATATAAAGGTAAGATAATAATCCGATAAACCAATACTTATATCCATTAAATATAAACATAATTAAAGCGAGTTAATTAATTAATTCTAAACTTTAAATCCTAAATATTGCCGTTATAGTTGTAATTAAATATAACCTCGTTACCATTACCGGCATTTGGATAAACCGTAACTTTATTAACATTGATTATAATTCTATTATTAATTTTAACTTTACCCCACTTTAAAATATTAATAACCGAGTTAGAGATAATTATATTACCATTTTTTGAAAAGGATAAGAAGAAAATACTACTTAAACCTATTAAAATATTAAATTTAAAATATAAAAGGTTAATTATATTTTTTTTTGAAAAGGATAAGCCTTTAAATAAATAAATTAAATGTAAGGAATAAATTAATAAGTGAGTTAAATAGTTATAACGAGTACCATAATAGCCATAATAATAATTATATAGTAATTAACCATTAAGGTTTGGTTACTTATTAAAATTTAACCAAATATTAAGGTTTAAGTTATTAAAATCTTTTTTTAGTTATAACAAATTCGGTAAAAGAGATAATGTTAAATTTTTATTTGGTAATAAATATGGTAAGCTTAAATTGCCAAAATTAAACCAATTAATCGAAAATCCAATAAAAAACATATTATAGAGTAATTTTATACATAGCCCCCAATCCTTTATTAACCAATCATAAACTTTATAAACGTTTTAGTCTCTAAAATAGAATTAATTTAAATTAAATAATTATAATGGTAAAATACCTTAATAAATTAACATATCATTATAAATTAAAATACTATAATAAATTAATTAGTAATTTAAAATACTTTATTAAAATAAGGTATCTTAACATTTATGTAATTAATTATATAATTAATCTCATAATTAATAACTTAAGGTATAATATAAAAATAAGGGTAAAAATAAAAAACGAAAATAACTTTATCGTATTAATTAAATTAATTAATTTAAATTATCCTAATTCTTAATTCTCCAATTTTAATATCGGGAAGATTTTTATTTATATTTTAACTTAAACCTTAAACCAAAATCAAAATTAAACCCTTCTTTTATATAAAATTTAAAATTAATAATACCAATTGGTAATTTATTATTACCATTACCTAAAATAAAGTTAATTATGGTAAATCCCATCTTAACCCCGTTTATTATTTTTAACCTAGGTAAAATAGTAGTTTTATTTTGTATTTTTAATTTAAATAAAGTGAATAATATTAATATAAATAAGGATTTTAGATAATATGCCTTTAAATTGATAATTATCTTTAAGGTATTATTGTAAAATAAAAAGTTTTAAAAATTAGTTTTCGATATTAATATAAAGTTTTAAGAATAGTTATTTAATGTTAATTTTATCTTGGTTATATTAAAATATAATAATTTAAGAAGTTAGAAATTATAGTATATAAGATATTTTTATTTGGATATTTTAATATATTTTGGCTTTAATAATTGTGTAATAATTGGAAGTGATATATATTAGTGTAATATATATTTATTTGTTGATTTAATTTGTATAATTATTGTTAATGAAGAAAAGGTTTAGTTATTAAAAGAGAATTTTTTTTTAATTATTATGAGGTAATGTATTGATATAATATATAGTTTATTTGAGTGATTTAATTAAAGTAATTATAATTATTAATTTTAAATTTATTTTTAATTATATTATTAAAAATTTTAAAGTTAATATTATTGACGTTTTTAAGGCGATGGTTGAGAATAAATATAATAAGAATAAATTATTTTTTGATTTCTTTATTATTATTTAAGTTATGGAGATGGTGTGTAATATAAAAGTAATTGGTGTGTTTTTATATATGTAATAGATGAGTTAATTTTATAATTTAATTTATCCGGATTTATAATAATTGATTGATAAATTTAAAGAAAAGATAAAATTTTGATAATTATTTTAATTATTTTAAAGATAAGTAGTGATTTTATTGCGATAAGGTTATTAATAAGGGTTTGTACCGTTTAATATTAATTTTAGTATTGTTAGCCGTATTAAATTTATTAGCTTTGTTAGTTTTAGTGTAGCCACTTATAGCCTTAAAATTACTAGGACTGTTTGTACTGTTAAAACTATTTGTATTGTTAGGATTGTTTGTATTGTTGTAATCCTAATTGGCTAACATTGTTTATATTGGCTAAAAAGATGCCAATTAAAATAATTATCCTTATTATTCAGATACTTTAGCCGCGTACGGAGGTTATTAATATAATAAAGGTAATTAATATGATAAAGGCAATTAATATAGCAGGGACTGATATAATGGTTGTTATTAATGTGGAAGTTTGCCTAATTGTTGAAGTTATGGTAATTATAATAAAGATTGTAGATGTAAATATAGTTAAGATAATAGGTAATATAAGTTTTAATGTTTATATAATTATATTTATTATAGGTAAATATGTTTTATTAGATTTAACAATGGTTATTTAAATATATAGGATAAAATATTTATTATTATAAATAATTTTAATTATATTTAATATAAATAGTGTATAATTATAGATAATTATATTATATTTAAAGAAATTACAAAAGAAGAATAAAAAAAATTATATTTAAAGATAAAAAAATCTAACGAGAATAATAATATCATTTTTAATTCCATTTATTTTATTTCCCGTAGTAATAAAATTATTTTATATATTTCCCACTTCGATTTAAAAATTTATAAAAAGGTACAATTTAAAAATAAATAATTAAATAAAAAAGAAATTATTAATAAGATATATAAAAAGGTAAGATTTTTTGCATATAAAAAATATACAAAAATATTTATAACCCATAAAACATTTGTTATATATCGCTTTAATTAAATTTACCTTAAAAATAAAAATAAAAAAACAAATAAAAAAGAATTCCTAATTTAAACCCCTAAAAATTTAATTATATCCGGTTAATAAGATATTATTTATGATAAATAAAATATTTAATAAAATTATGGCGGTATTCCATATTATACAAGATTTTTTAAGTAAAATTCTCGTACAATTCTTATATTATAAAATTTTGTTCCGAATAAACAATGGTATCGAAATTACCATTAATTATTTAAATATTAAATATTTAAATATTATATATAATAAACTTTGGATCTAACATTATGCACCAAATATAACTATTTTCTAAATAAAAATATTTTTAATTATAAAAAAAATTGGAAATAATATAATATTTTATAAGAAAGTTATCTTTTAGATTAAAATAAACAAATGGTTAAATAATAATAAAATAATCGTTTTATAGATTGAAATATAGATAATAAATGATTTAAAATTTAATATACTTTTTAATATAAATTGGTTATAGGAGTATATGATTAAGTTTAACTACGCCATTAACACAATAACCATTAATTTATACTAAAATATATAAATACTTATAATATTTATTAAGAAGAATAAACCCATTTAATAATAGGTTTAAATAAACATTAACATTTATATCCTACCCGACATAAAGGTATATATCCCCGCCGATTATATTAATTTATCCATATTTAATTTTAAAAGATTACGTTATAATTATTTATTTATATTTAAATATAATGATTGTATCGGAATATTTTTCTCTTATAATAACCTTAAAATAATCCCATACTAAAATTTAAGTAATAAAATAATTAAGATTAAATATAATATTTCTTTAGGATATATTAAAAATTATTATAAGGAAGGATTTATAATTATAATATAAAAAAAAATTAATTTTATACATATTATAATAATAGCTTCCGATAATAATCTTAATCCTTTTTAATTAATTATAAATATTAATCTAATTAATAAACTTTTAGAAATCTTAAAAAATAACAATAAGACAATAGCTAACATATATATAACATTCACAACAACTAATGTAACAGAAATAATAAAAGTTAAGATCGGTAATAGCGGTTAACCATTTAGTAATAGAAAACCGGGTAATAAAATTAACAAACCAGTTAATAACCAACCATTTAAAAATACAAAACCAAAAAATAAAATCAACAAACCAACTAATAACTGATCACCCGGAAATATGATACTTAAGGATAAAATAAACAAACCGACAAATAGTAAACTGCCTAAACCAACTAATCTAAGATTTAAGCCTTTTAGTGTTTAATAATTAAAAAACATGCCATTTATTAAGATTAAGAAAGGAACCTTTATCTATAATAAAGATTAACACATCAAATTTTCTTAATAAGTTAAAACTATTGCGGATAAGTATAAGATATGGGATAAACTAAAGATTGTTAATATATTAGAAAATAAAATAATGAAAATATTTTTTATAAAAGGTTGGTAAAACCAAATCGGATCCTAAACTAAACCGTACAACTTAAACATTAAAAATAACAAAATAATCGACAATATATTTGATAAAATATATGAAGATGGTAAGATAGATTATATAAAATAATCTATATTATTTAGATGTTTAGTTTTTGTTATATAGAGGATAATTAATAGAATTTGGAAAGACAAAATAATAATAGATTTATAAATATTAAATAAGGTAATAATATCTAATATATATCCATTACCAACCTAAAAAATAATTATTATTAAAATCTGAAGATATAGTTATTTATTTATTATTAATTGTTTCAAATTCTTCCACCAACAATCAATAGTGCCTGAATATCATAATCGCATAATAATTATTTTATTAAAAAATTTTGAAATATTTAAAATTGCCTTTATAAGATTTTATAATAACCCTAACTTTATTTAATATTTTATGGATTGTACCTTGGAATTTTATAAGTAATTTGTTAAAATATATATAGATAATATTATTATTTTTTTTAAGATTATCGAAGAATATTTATTATACCTTAAATAAATATTCTTCTATTTTAAAAATATTAATCTATTATTAAAATCTAAAAAATCTTTTTTAAATTATTTTGTTATTAAATTATTTGGTTTTTTTATTAATAGTAATAACATTATTATAATTAATAATTGTATTGTAATAATTAAAAAAATCGAAATATTAATAATTTTTTTTATTTTAAAAATATATATTAATATGATAAGATTTTTAAGAAAATTTATTTTATGGTATTAATAAAAGATATTTTTGTTATAATAAAGGAAAATATAATTTATTACGAAAAATTATAAAGGTAAGGATTTATTTAAAATTTTATTAAGATATAAGAAATAAATAGTTAGTGTAAAATTTACTCTAATTAATAAAAAAAAGAAAAGTTTTTAAATATTGTAAAATAAGTTATTTAATCTTTATTATTTATTATATTAAGATCTTTAATAAATAATATATATTAAGCTTAATATTTTGTATAAGAGAAGTTACAGAATAATGGTATTTTATAACGATAATTTTTAAAATAGTAATAAAATTATTATTGATTTAATCTAATTAATAATTTTCTTTAATAAAATATTAATTAAAGCCAAATAATAATATTAAACCTTAGAATTTGAAATTATATATTTAATATAGGCGTATAAGAATTTCTAGATCTAATTATAATTAAATATTAATAAAGTAATGGTATTAATAAATTATAAGATTATTTAAAATATAGTTAACCAAATAAATATAAAATTAATTAATTTAACCAAATTTAATAAAAAATTAATATTAGTCTCAATTTACTTATTATAATATTATTTAAATATTAGATATATTCTAAATAAAATCAACTTTATATTTAATATATTATTTAAATTACCAATAATAATAAATTAAAATGATTTAAATAAAACTAAGAAGATGATAAAGAATATATTAGATAATATTATCGATAATTTTGGGTATATTGCCGAAGCCATTATTAAAATTAATAATAAATTTAAGATATATATTTTATTAGATTATAATATTAATATTAAATTTTCTAAGATATAAAAGGAATTATAAGAATAAATTTAAATTGATAAATTTATTTATAATTTTAAATATATTATTAGTAATAATAATCTATTATATTCATAAAGTAATAATAAGTGTAGGTATTTATGTATTTTAAATTTGTATATATAAATAATTTTTAAGATAATATATAATAATAAATATCATTTTAAATTTAAAAGAATAACTTATAATTTAAATGGTTTTATTATATTAAGGTTAGCCATAAAGTTAATAAATTATATTAAATATTATCCCAAATGTTAAATAATATAAATAGATAGGCATAAATTATTGAATAAATTTAAATTAATCGATAAATTAATAATATTATATTATATAATAACCATAGATTTTATTATTAATTTATTTAAAATATTAATAATTAAAATTATATAATAAAGGGAAAGATTTTTTAAACTTAATTTAATATTAATTATAATATATAAATTTAATAAAAAATTATTAATCATTTTAAAACATAATATATATAAAATATTTAATTAAATAAATATATTATATTAAATATTTTTTATTATTAATTGGAAATACTTTATAAAAATTATATCGGATTGTGATAGGAAATTTATATTTGAATTTTGGTAGATATTTTAAAAGAGGTATAATATATAATTAATTATATTAATTAATTATTATCTTTAAATAAACAGTTTAAATAAATAAAAGAATTAAGATATTAAAATAATTTTAAAATATTATATTATAATATAACTTAATATATTATAGATATAAATGATATTAGTATTTTAATATAATTTTAATAATTTGAAATTATTTATATTAGGATATTTTTTTAATAAGATAATATTAAGATTTAAATTAAGATTTTTATTATTAATTTTTAAAATGTTACAGAAATTAGTGGATTTTAAAACATAAAAGTAATTTTATTAATAAGAGGTTAGAGTTATAATTAAATTTATTATTATAAATATAAAAATAAGGTATAATAAGAAAGAAAATCCTTTATAAT
Source organism: Hypoxylon lienhwacheense (assembly GCA_902806505.1). NCBI lineage: Eukaryota > Fungi > Ascomycota > Sordariomycetes > Xylariales > Hypoxylaceae > Hypoxylon > Hypoxylon lienhwacheense. Next base: position 49,892 of record CADCWW010000030.1, read on the forward strand.
TTAATATTGGATAGGAAGTTTTTTTGCGATTATATAAGGAATATAATTTATTAAAAAAACTTAAAAAAAGTGGTTACTTTAAAGGATAGGATTATTTATAATAGTTAAGAAAATAAATAATTTAATTTATAAATTTAATTTCTTTTAATATTAGAAAATATATTACATTATATTAATAACTTATTTATTTCTAATATTAAATAATATAAACTTATTCTTACAACGTAAATTAAAATTAAAACGAATCTTTATCTAAGGTAATAATAAAAATATATATTTTATATAAGATTAAAAATTTTATTAAGTGATATATTAATAGAATAAATAAATATTTAATATTAAAATATATAATACACTAAAAAGGATATAATTTTAAATTTAACTAATAATATTTAAAATTATTTTTAATATAGAATGTTATCGAATTAATTATAAATTATAATAAGAAACATTTTATAAATATTAAAGTTTTAGATATTAAGAAAAAAAATGATAAGAATAAAGATAATATAAACATTTGTCACGGTTTTTGACGGTAGAGCAGGGAGAGCAGTCACGTGACTAGGATGGAGTCACGTGACCTGCAAGGTATGGTACGTATACTTGCAGCCGGAGGTACGTACCTTTGACAGGTACGTACCCTAGGGTAAGGTACGTATACGGGCAAGGATGAGGAAAGGTTTGTGCGCAGGCAGGGGTGCTATTTAAACACCCAAACCTGTAGGATTATAGATCTTCTTTTCTTTTCTTTCCTTAGCTTTGTTGTTTTTACCAGTTCCTCGGATAGATAAACCCCTGCGCCTACCATCCGGACACACCCCGTGACAACATTAATAATAATAATATAAACGAAAACATATTTAATAATATTTTTAATAACAATATCTTTAATAATATTTTTAATAATAATTGGAAAATTATTAATGTTATTTTAAAGATTAATATTTAAATTAATATATTTAAAATGATTTAAAAAAGATTAAAAAAAACGGTATAAGATTTTAATTAGAAATTTAATATATTATTATAAACACATATTATTATAAATAACCTTATAATTAAAAACAATTAAAAATAAAGATGTTTTTTTTTTGTTTAAAAAGAGGTAGGTAATAAATTTATATTATATGCGCCATAACATATATGCCACACGTTAACCACAAGGCTAACACCACATTATTTAATAAATATAAAAATATATTTCGCACACTATGTTCTTTTAGAACACATTTTAATTTAACTCATCATTTTATTTTAATCTAATTTATACGATAACCCAAACCTACCATTATTATAGAAAATTATAAAAGTAAGGAATTGTTTAAGATTTTGTTAAGATATAAAAAATAAATAATTAATATAAAATTTATTCCGACCGATAAAAAAAAAGTTTTTTAATGTTATAAAATAAGTTATTTAATTTTTATTATTTATTATATTGGGATCTTTAATAAATAATATATATTAAATTTAATATTTTATATAAAAAAAATTATAAAGTAATAATATTCCATAATAACAATTTTTAAAACGGTAATAAAGTTGTTATTGATTTAATTTAATTAATAATTTTCTTTAATAAAATATTAATTAAAGCCGAGTAATAATATTAAATTATAAAGTTTAAGGTTATATATTTAATATGGGTATGTAGGAATTTCTAAATTTAATTATAATTAAATGTTAATAATATAACAATATTAATAAATTATAAGATTATTTAAAATATAATTAATTAAATAAATATAAAATTAATTAATTTAACCAAATTTAATAAGAAATTAATATTAACCTCAATTTATTTATCGTAATATTATTTAAACGTTAAATATATTTTAAGTAAGATTAACTTTATACCAGATATATTATTTAGATTATTAATAATAATAAATTAAGACGATTTGGATGAAATTAAAAAAATAATAAAAAATGTATTAGATAATATTATTAATAATTTTGGATATATTGCCGAAATTATTATCGAGATTAATAATAAATTTAAAATGTATATTTTATTAGGTTATAATATTAATATCAAATTTATTAAAATATAAAAAGAATGAAAAAAATAAATCCGGATCGATAAATCCATTCGTAATTTTAAATATATTATTGGTAATGACGATTTGTTATATTTATAAAGTAATAATGGGTATAAATGTCTATATATTCTAGATTTATATATATAAATAATTTTTAAAATAATATATAATAATAAATATCATTTTGGATTAAAAAGAATGGCTTATAATTTAAATAATTTTATTATATTAAAGTTAGTTATAAAGTTAATCGATTATATCAAGTATTATCTTAAATCTTAAATAATATAAATGAATAAATATAAATTATTAAATAAGTTTAAACTAATTGACAAATTAATAATACCATACCATATAATAATTATAAATTTTATTATTAATTTATTTAAAATATTAATAGTCGGAACTATATAATAAAAAGAAAAATTCTTTGAATTTAATTTGATATTAATTATAATATATAAATTTAATAAAAAGTTAATAATTATTTTAAAATATAATATATATAAAATATTTAATTAAATAGATATATTATATCGGATGTTTTTTATAACCGATTAGAGATGTTTTATAAAAATTATATTAAATTCTGATAAGAAATTTATCTCCGAATTCTGGTAAATGTTTTGGAAAAAATGTAATATATAATTAATTATATTAATTAGTTATTATTTTTAAATTAACGGTTTAAACGAATAAAAGAATTAAAATGTTAAAATAACTTTAAAATACCATATTATAATATAATTTAATATATTATAAATATAAATAATTCTGATATTTTAATATAATTTTAATAATTTGAAATAATTTATATTAAAATATTCTTTCAATAAAATAATATTAAAATTTAAACCAAACTTTTTATTATTAATCTTTAAGATGTTATAAAAATTAGTAAATTTTAAGGTATGGAAATAGTTTTATTTATAAAAAGTTAAAATTACGATTGAATTTATTATTATAAATATAAAAATGAAATATAATAAGAAAAAGAATCTTTATAATTTAATATTAAATAAAAAGTTTTTTTATAATTGTATAAAAGATATAATTTATTAAAAAAGCCCGAAAAAATGTTTATTTTAAAAGACAAGATTATTTATAATAATTAAAAAAAATAAACAATTTAATTTATAAGTTTAACTTTTTTCGGTATTAAAAAATATATTATATTAAATTAATAATTTATTTATTTTTAACATTCAATAATATAAACTTATTCTTATAATGTAAATTAAAATTAAAAGAAGTTTTCGTTTAAAATAATAATGTTACAGTTTTCGACGATAGATTAGGAAAAACAATCACGTGACTAGGATTAAATCACATGATTTGTAAGGTATAATATGTATATTTACAACTGGAGGTATATACCTTTAACAGGTATATATTTTAAAATAAAATATATATACGAATAAAGATAAAGAAAAATCTATACGCAAACAAGGATATTATTTAAATATTTAAACCTATAGAATTATAAATCTTTTTTTCTTTTCTTTTTTCATTAATTTTATTATTTTTATTAATTCTTTGGATAGATAAACCCTTACGCTTATTATCCGGATATACCCTACAATAATAATAAAATTCTTTATATATTGTGTTGTGGAAATGATTTTAATTAATCTAAATAATTAATTTTCGATTAATATTTTATTACAGATATAAATTATAATTATTTTAAAAAAAAAAAAACAAATAAATTCCGAATTAAACGATATTATATATTGATTTTAATATTTTTAATAAAATAATATATTAATTATATTAAAAATATTTTAAAGCAATGTATTTATTACGATAAACGATTTTATAGTTACGAAGTCGGCGAGCGATATAAACCTATAAACATACGAAAAATATGCTAAGAAAATAATATCTACCAAAATTATACAAAAAAGAGTATCGGATTAGATCTGTTATTACCTTCCGATTTTAGTATATAAAATTAAGAAAAGATGGGTAAAAGAACAAATAAGAATTATTATTATTATTAAATTTATTATAGAAAATTTATAAAAGTTTTTATAGAATATAAAATGGTGAATTATTACCGTAGATTATATTATTTTATAAATAATAAAATATATAATTAATTATAGGAAATTATTCGAAAATAACCAAAAAATGTTATATCCGATGAAATATCTTCTCTTTAAATATTTATTATTAAAAGAAGAAGCCAACTTTTTTTTACTGCAAAAATAACCCTAATATATAACATATACAATAAATTAATTAAATTATCCAAAGGATAATTAATTATATATTAAAAATAAAGAATAATTTCTATAACCTTAACAATTTACCTAATTATTTTAGAAAATTAATTATAACTATTACTAGAAGCTAGAACCTATGTAAGATTATTTATTAAATATATAGCGTTCGGATAAAATATCGCCTAAATAATCTACGAATAATAAGAAAAGATTAACCTATTCTAAGTTTAAGAATTTAATTAATTACGAAAATAATCCAAAACCAAAAATAATAACACTTTCGATAATATTAATAAAAAACATTTAATAAAATAAATAAACCCCCCCATTTTTAAGAATGAGGAAGAAAAAGATAAGGTTAAATTCGAGTATTGATATATATTATTAGAAAATAAATTAACAAAAAATATTAATTATTTCCGAAATAAATAAGAGTATATTATATATATTATTAAACGAATAGGCGGAACTATTACTAAAATTTTAATTTTTTTTATTATATAAAATAACAAATTACTAATATTATTTATTATGGATTAAATTCTGAAATATTTGAAAAAATAGTATAAAGATTTTAATATATACGAAAAAGTTTATAAAAATTTCCAAAATTTAAAAATAAATATAAAAAGATCTTTTATAATTTTTAAAAATAAGTTTATAAAATTAACCGGATAAACTAAAATTACTTAAAACGATTATAAATACAAAATATTTAATAAGTTACTTTAAAAATTAAACGAGTAAAATATTAACTAATATTACAACCTATTATACAATTTTTTATTATTTTATATTTATATATAAAGATATAACCATTAATAATTAAAAGACTTTATCCTTTACCAGAAAAAAGAAATAAAAAAAATAAAAATATAAAAAATAAGAAAAAAAAATCACTAGAAATATTAAATCTAAGAAAGATCTTTTTAAATTAAAATAATTTATTATATATTATAAAATTATTATAATAAGTATAATTATAAATAAAATTGTAATATATTAATATCTTAATTCCAAATAAATTTTACAATTTATTAAAGCTAAATAATATTTTATTTGCTATAAAAAGAAATACCGAAGCAAAGATTGCGTAATGAAAGGGAAATATAAAACCTACAAATAAAACCGGTAATAAGCCAATTACAAAAAAAGATTAAAATAAAAGAAGAATTTTAAAAAAATTAAATTCTTATCCTAAAGAAATAACGGTAACAATATTAGAAAGAAATAGTTAAAATATACTAATAGATTTTTTATCCAAATAATTAAGAAGATATTTATTTCTAATTAAATATATTTTAATTAAAAATAAAAATTTTATAATTATTAATATTTTCGTCGATATAAAAGCTAAAACTTATATATTAATTAATATAAACCTTATTAACAAATTAATTAATAAATTATAAGTCCGGACTACAACCAGATTATTTCTTATTTTTATTTCCAAATATAACGAAAAAAGATTTCAAAAAATAAATATTATTATAAATACTTAATTAAAATTATACAATAAAAATATAGGGGAAATACATTTCTTTATATTCCTTATAAAATACAATATAATTTTGGGAAAAACTTTTTTTAAATAATACGATATTTTGGTTAATATAAAACGGAAGAAGTTATAGTTTTCCAAAAAGTAAAAACTAAAAAAAGAAATATTGGAAAAATCTTCTAAAATATTGGAAAAATATCCAAAATTATTGCAAATCCTAAAACAATCTCGAAAAAAACTGATATAATTTTAAAACCCTATAATATATTATAAAAACATTTAAAAAAATATATATAAAAAATAAACCGAACTTTAAGAAAAATATTATAATTCGAACTTATAGACGAAAAACTAAAAAAATAACGAAAAAAAGAAAAAATTATATAAAAAAAAATATTTATATAAAAATGAATAAAGTAAATATTAATTAAGATAAAATAACCTAAATTAATATTAACAATAATCTATTAATATAATTATAATAGAAACCATGGAATTTTATAATATTTTAGCCGATATTAAAATTGAAAAGGAAATAAAGATAATTATTATTTAAACTTTAAAAAAATAAATCAACAAATTATTAATTGTGTTACGGTTTTCGACAGTAGATCAGGGAGAGCAGTTATGTGACTGGGATTGAGTCACGTAACCTGCAAGGTATGGTACATATATTTGTAGCTGGAGGTATATACCTTAGATAGGTATGTATTTAAGGTAAGGTACATATATGGGTAGGGATGAGGGAAGGTTTATATATAGGTAGGGGTGTTATTTAAATATTTAAACCTACAAAATTATAAATCTTTTTTTCTTTTCTTTTTTTTTTTAACTTTATTATTTTTATTAATTCCTCGGATAAATAAACCTTTATACCTACCATCCGGATATATCCCGTAATAATAATAAAATTCTTTATATATTATATTATAGAAATAACTTTAATTAATTTAAACTATTAATTTTTAATTAATATCTTATTATAGATATTAATTATAACTATTCTAAAAAAAAAATAAATAAATTCTGAATTAAATGATATTATATATTAATTTTAATATCTTAGTAAAGTAATATATTAATCTTACCCCAAATATTATAAGGTAATATATCTATTATAATAAATAATTTTGTTGTTATAAAGTTGGTAAGTAATGTAAACCTACAGATGTATGGAAAATATGCTAAGAAGATAATATTTATTGGGTTTATATAAAAAAAAAGTATTAGATTTGACCTGTTATAATTTTGCAATTTTAGTATATAAAATTGAGAAGGGATAAATAAAAAAACAAATAAAAATTACTATTTTTATTAAACCTATTATTAAAAACTTATAAAAGATTATTAATAAGTGTGGAATGGTGGATTATTATTAAAAATTATATTATTTTATAAATGATAAAATATATAATTAATTATAAAAAATTATTTGGAAATAGTTAAAAAGTATTATATCCGAAGAAATAGTTTTTTTTTAGATATTTATCATTAAGGGGGGAAGTTAATTCCCTTTTATTATAGGGATAATTTTAATATATAATATATATAATAAATTAACCAAATCACTTAAGAAATGATTTTTGATTTATTAAGAATAGGGAATAGTTTTTATAACCCTAACAACTTACCTAACTATTTTAGAAAACTAATTATAATTATTATTAGAAATTAAAATTTATTTAAAAATACTTACCGAATATATAATATTTAGATATAATATTATTTAAAAAGTTTATAAATAATAGGAGGAGGTTAATTTATCTTAGGTTTAAAAATTTGATTAATTATAAAAGTAATTAAAGATTAAAAATAATATTGTTTTTAATAATATTAATAAGAAATGTTTAGTAAAATAGATAAATTTTTCTATTTTTAAAAATGAGGAAGAAGGAGATAAGGTTAAGTTTGAATATTGGTATATGTTGTTAGAAAATAAGTTGATAGGAAATGTTGATTATTTTTGAAATGAATAAGAATGTATTATATATATTGTTAGACGAATAGGTGGAGTTGTTGTTAAAGTTTTAATTTTTTTTATTATATAGGATAATAAATTGCCGATATTATTTATTATAGATTAAGTTTTAAAATATTTAAAGGAATAGTATAAAGATTTTAATGTATACGAAAAAGCTTGTAAAGATTTTCGAGATTTAAAGATAAATGTAAAAAGATTTTTTATAATTTTTAAGAATGAATTTATAAAATTGGTTAGATAAGTTAGAATTATTTAAGATAATTATAAATGTAAAATATTTAATAAGTTATTTTAAAGATTAAACGAGTAGAATATTAATTAATACCATAACCTATTATATAACTTTTTATTATTTTATATTTATATATAAAAATATAATTATTAATAGTTAAAAAATTTTATCCTTTATTAAAAAAAGGAAATAAAAGAAGGTAAAAATATAAAAGGTAAGAAAAAAAAGAAGAAAGGGATTATTGGAAATGTAAAACCTGGGAAGGATCCTTCTAAACTATAATAATTTATTATATATTATAGGATTACCACAACAAATATAACTATAAATAGGATTGTAATATATTAACATTTTAATATTAAATAAATTTTATAATTTATTAAAGCCGGATAATATTTTATTTATTATAAGAAGGGATATTGAGGTAAAGATTATATAGTAAAGGGAAAATATAAAATTTTATAAATAAAATTGGCGATAAATTAATTATAAAAAGAGGTTAAAGTAAAAAAAAAATCCTAAAAAAATTAAATTCTTATTTTAAAGAAATAATAATAACAATATTAGAAAAAAATAATTAGGATATATTAATAGATTTTTTATTTAAATAGTTAAAAAGGTGTTTGTTTTTAATTAAATATATTTTAATTGATAATAAAAATTTTATAATTGTTAATGTCTTTGTCGATATGGGAATCGAAGTTTATATGTTAATTAATGTAAATTTTGTTAATAAATTAATTAATAAATTATAGGTCCGGATTACAACCGGATTATTTCTTATTCTTATTTTTGGATATAATAAGAAAAGATTTTAAAAGATAGATATTATTATAAATACCTAATTAAAATTATATAATAAAGATATAGGGGAAATATATTTTTTTATGTTTTTTATGAAATATAATATAATTTTGGGAAAGAAATTTTTTAAATAATATGATATCTTAATTAATATAAAACAGAAAAAATTATGGTTTCCCAAAAAATAAGAATTAAAGAAAAAAATATTAAAAAGGTCCTTCGAGATATTAAAAAAATATTTAAAATTATTACAAATTCCAAAAAAATCTTAAAAGAAATAAATCCGATTTTAAAATTTTGTAATATATTATGATGATATCTAAAAAAATATATAAAAAATAAACCGAACCTTAGGAAGAGTACCATAATTTAGATTTATAAAAGAAAAATTAAAGGAATAACAAAAAGAAGAAAAATTATATAAAAAAAAAAAGAAGAAGAATATTTATATTAGGACGGATAAAATAAATATCGATTAAAATAAGATAACTTAAATTGATATTAATAACAACTTATTAACATAACTATAATAAAAATTATAAAATTTTATAATATTTTAACCAATATTAAAATTGAGAAAAAAGTGGGAATAATTATTATTTAAGTTTTGGAAGAATGGATTAATAAATTATTGATTAAAGAAAATCTTGATAACATTATACCCGATGATAATAAAAAATTAAAAAAATTGGTAATAAAAATATTATTAAAATAATATTATAAATATTTGGATGTATTTAATAAAGCGGTATTAAATAAGTTACTATCCCACCAACCTAGAATAGACCATTATATATTCTTAAAAGAAAGACCTAATTAATTAGGATATAACCTATTATATAAATTAATAGTTAAAAAGTTAAAAATTTGTTAAACATATATTATAAAAAATTTAAAAAAAGATTTTATCGAATTATTAATTATACCATAAATAGCCTCAATTTTATTTATAAGAAAATTAAATGGAGTTTTTAAATTTTATATAGATTATTAAAGGCTAAATACTATTATATAAAAAAATTAATATCTATTATCCTTAATAAAAAAAATACTAATTAAAATTTTTAAAATTAAAATCTTTATAAAAATTAATATTAGATAAGTTTTTTATTATATATATATAACAACGGGAAATAAGGATTATATTATTTTTAAAATATAATATAGAATATTCTAATATAAAATATTATTTTTCGGATTAACCGTAAAACTTTTTATATTCCAACATTTTATTAATAATATATTAGGAAACTATCTTAATAATTTTTATATAACGTATATCGATAATATATTAATTTATTCTGAATTAATAGAAAATTATAAAGATTATATAAGAAAGGTATTATAGAAATTATATGAGGTAAGATTGTAAGTAGATATTATGAAATATAAATTTTATATGATAAAAATTAAATTTTTAAGATTTATTATAAAGAAGGATAGAGTAAAAATTAATTTGAAAAAAGTAAAGGTTATAATTGATTGGTTTATATTTTAAAAAGACAAAAAAGTGATATTTAAAAGGGTAAGATTTTTTATAGGGTTTTATAATTTCTATTGGAAGTTTATTAGGGAATTTGGCCGAGTGGCCAGATCTTTAATAAAATTAATAAGGTTTTAAACGGATTTAACCTAAATTATATAATGCTAAGAGGCATTTACAAAGTTAAAGATACAATTAATTTTCGCCTTATTATTAACCTACTTTTCGTTTAACTTCGAAATTTATGTCGAAACGGATATATCGGATGGAATGGCTGTAAGGGTGTTATCGTAATATATTTTTCTGGAAGAATTTTAATATTCGATAACATTTTACTCCGAAATTTTATATAAAACGGAATTAAATTATATTATTTATAATAAGGAAATATTGGTTATAATAAAAATATTAGTTTATTAACATATAAAACTAATAAGATTATAAAGAGATAAACTTTTTATTATTATTATAAATTATTAAATATTATTGTCACGGGGTGTGTCCGGATGGTAAGCGCAGGGGTCTATCTATCCGAGGAACTGGTAAAAACAACAAAGCTAGGGAAAAAAGAAAAGAAAAGAGGATCTACAATCCTGCAGGTTTGGGTGTTTAAATAGCACCCCTGCCTGCGCACAGACCTTCCCTCATCCCTGCCCGTATATGTACCCTACCCTGGGTACGTACCTGTCCAAGGTACGTACCTCCAGCTGCAAGTATACGTACCATACCTTGCAGGTCACGTGACTCAATCCCAGTCACGTGACTGCTCTCCCTGATCTACCGTCGAAAACTGTGACAATTATAATATTTTAATATAAAGAAAGTTTTAAATTTATGGTAGACGGAATGGATAAAAATCTTACCACAATATAATTTTAAGATTATTTATTAATTGGGATTTAAAAATATAATTCCTAATATATTGTTTCGATTATATAAGGAATTAAAAAATTAGAAAGAAAAATGAAATATTTAATATATTATAATCTTATTTAAACTAACTTAAATTATAGTAAATATTATAAAAATATAAAATATCCTTATCTTTAAAATATTAAAGATTATATTAATTAACAAAATCCTAAACACTAATTAAGGAGAGGAAAGTTTATAAGAATATAAAAAAAAAATTAAAGACTTAAAAAAGTTATATTAGGATCTACTAAGAGACCTTATAATTTACAAAAGAAAAATTATAATCTTAAATAAAAATTATTTACGAATTAGAATAATGGAAAAGACATATAACCATATGGTAATTGTGTATCTTAGAAAAGGTAAATTCCGTTATTTAATAATATAATGTTATTAATGGCCAGGATTATATGGATATGTAAACCGATATATAAATAATTATATTTATTAATTGATTAAAGTATTTAAAAATAAAATATTTAAATTATTATCCCCCTTACTTATTTTAAAAAGAATATAAGAATATTTAATTATAAATTTTAAATCTATATTAAAAAATAAAAACGGATATAATAACATATTCATTATTATAAATAAATTCTCAAAAATAACTTAATTTATACTATATAAAAAAATTGCAACTATTTAAAATATGGCTTAGATATATTATAATAAATCCTATCAAATTATAAAATACCTTACCTCCATAATAAATAATTAAAAATTATAGTTTACATCTAACTTCGCAGATAAACTATCTAAAATTTTCGGAATTAAATAGGAATTTATTACGGTAGGTCACAAATAGGTAATAAAATAAATCAAAATAATAAACGAATATTTAGATTAATATCTATAATTATTCATAAATTATTTTTAAGATAATTAGTTTTAAATATTATTTGCTATAAATTTTATATAAAATGGATTACCTTATAAATCCCTTAGAAGGATTACACCACACAAAATACTAATAGGAAAATTAATAAAAAATTTTTTCGATTAAGAGGTTAAAACGAAAGATTTCTTTAGATTTATACCAAAAAAGAAAATATTACGATAAGAAATATAAAAATTTATAAAATTAATAAAAGAATAGTATAACTATACTAAAAAAA